>ML786853.1:763374-825804 GCA_009831015.1 Picea engelmannii
GACTCAACTTACAATCAATGTTGAGACCGACCACCGTTCCTTGATCCTGATCCTGGGCTCCTCCTCTTCTTTGTCCTCCAACTGCTTTGCTTGAATTCTTCTTAGGCTTGAGGAAAGGCTAAAGGGTTGGGACAAATGGATTCAGCAATTGGGCAGAGTTTCTTTGCTATATTTTTCCTCCTTCCAAATAGTACCCCTACCCCTTCTTTTATAGGCTAGAAGGAGCTAGGGTTTTGGACGAACCCTCGGCCATGCATGGTCAGGAGTTTCAGTTAACTGACCCATAGCTTTTTGTCCCGTCGGCAACTTTCCTGTTTTTGTTCTTTGTTAGGTAAACGTGGGTTGTAGTAGGCCTGCCAGCATTCCAACGCATGCAGTAGTAGGCCTATCAACGTTCCCACACGTGCAGTAGTGGGTTAGGGCGCGTGTGACTTAACCCAAGAGGATTTTCAAAGAGGTTTCTCAGCAGATGTTTTGGCAATGAAGGGATATGAGTTGGCCTGATGTCAGGTAAGCATGTGTGGTGAAATTTAGGGTTACAACAATGGGGGAGGAAACCCAGCAAAAACTTCCTTAATATAGATAGCCAATACAATTCCAAGACAATAAACCAAAACACTAGAGAATATACAACACTGAGCAATGTTCCTCTCTCTTCCTTCTTCTACTAATTGTAGCTACCAAACTTGCGCACGGGATGAGTGAATGAGTGAGTGAGATAATGAGGCCCTCGCTTCCTTTATTTATACTGGTTGGAAAGTGTTGGAAAGGTGTCTCTTCATTGGGCAGGGTCGTCTTGTCTTCTTAGTGGTTAAAACCACTTTAATTAGGCCTCAGGGGCGACTTCTTAATTTGCATAATACAATTAGGTTTTAACCAATCTGCAAAAGGGGATTTGGTCAATTACAATGCTCGACATGATCAATCCACAAAAGGGGATTGATCTAATGAATAATGACTCAATAATAAATAGAATACTCTTTGCACTTACAATATTTCAACACTCCCCCTTAACAAGAAGGGTATTCTACAACATCATCAGGAGAGAGAGAGGGCAACAACATCAACAACATATGTAACACTGATTGGCATATCTATAAATCATCAGAATTTTTTCTCATCATCAATATCATCATCCACAGCAAGGAGCTGGAATGGCATCATCATCATCATATACATCAACATGGATTAGTATAACACTAATATATCATCATCATCAATAGCATAACAAGGTTGATAAATCATCAACAACAACAACAACACAACACAAAGGTTGGAGCATCATCAACATAAGAACTAGGTTGGAAATATTCAGCACGAAGCTAGCATCTCAACAACATCAGCACAAAGATGGAAATATTCAGCACAAAGTTGGCATCTCAACAACATTATCACGAAGATAGAAATCTTCAGCACGAAGCTGACATCTCATCAACATCAACACAAAGCTGAAAATCTTCATCACAAGGTTGGAATCACAACAACATCAACACGAAGCTGGAAATATTCAGCATAAGGATGGAATCACAACAACATCAGCACAAAGCTAGAAATATTCAACACAAGGATAGCATCACAACAACATCAACACAAAGCTGGAAATATTCAGCACAAGGTTGGCATCACCACTACTCCCCCTTTCGAGGGAGTTCCTTTTGGAGTACACCAAGCTTATCTCGAAATTGCTCAAACTTTACATGAGAAAGAGGATTGGTCAACACATGTGCAACTTGTTCATCTGTGCTAACATACTAGAGCTTTATGGCTCCTCTATGCACCATATCTCGGATGTAATGATATTGGATTTCTATGTGTTTTGACTTGTCATGGAACACAGGGTTCTCTGTCATCTTTATGCAGCTCTGGTTATCACATAGAATCAAGGTTGCTTCCATATACATATCAAATAGACATGTCAACAACTTCCGAAACCATATGGCTTCACAATCGGCGAAACATGCAGCAATGTATTATGCTTATGTCGTGTTGAGAGCAATACTTGATTGCTTCCTACTCTACCATGATATCATGGCTGACTCCAGACCGAAACAACATCATGAGGTGCTCTTTCTGTCATAGACACTTCCAGCCCAATCTGAGTCGGTATATCCACTCAATCTGAAGTCATGATCTCCATTATAAATGAGACCAAAATCTAATGTACCCTTAAGGTACCTCATCACATGTTTTGCAGCAACCAGGTGAACATGTCTGGGTTCTACCAAAAATTGACTTAAGTTGTTCACAACAAAATATATATCTGGCCTGGTGTTCGTCAGATACATCAATGATCCAATGATCTGTTTGTACATTGTAGCATCAACCAACTCTGACGAAGTGTCAACCAAGAGCTTCAACTTAGTTTCCATGGTTGTGTTCATGGATTTACACTCCAACATATCAAACCTCTTCAGTATTTCAACTGCATACTTCTCTTTATTGAGGAAGATATTCTTTGGGGTATGTCAGACCTCAAGACCCAAGAAATAGTGCATTAGGCCAAGGTATTTCATCTCAAATTCTGCAGCGAGCTTCTTCTTACAATCAGTGATGATATTTTCTTCTCTAGTTAGAAATAAGTCATCTACATATAATAGAAATATAACAGGCTCATCATTCATAACCTTGAGGTAAAGGTTAGATTCAACTTTACTCTTGGTAAATCCCAAGTTTGTTAGGAAACTGCCAATTCTTCCATACCAAGATCTAGGAGCTTGTTTCAATCCATACAAGGCATTCTTTAGTCTGCATACATGAGTCTTTCTATATTCAACTTCAAACCCTTGAGGTTGTTCTATATATACTTCTTCTTCAATGACACCATTTAAGAAGGTTTTTTTCACGTCCATTTGGTGTAACTTCCACTTTATCTTAGTTGCAAGGGCTATGATGGTTATGATTGAAGTGTATCTGGCTACAAGAGAAAATGTCTCTTCATAATCAATGCCTTCCTTTTCAGAAAAAGCCACGAGCAAAAAACCTTGCTTTGTATTTCTCAATACTTCCATAGACAACATGTTTTATCTTGTTTATCCATTTGGAAGATACCACATCCTTGATCTTGGGTCTGGGAACTATTTCCCATACATCATTCTTTATGATGGATTGGTATTCTTATGTCATGGCATTTTCTCATTCTTTCTTCTGAATGGCTTCTTCAAAGAAAGCGGGTTCCTTTTCTAAGAGATCACACATCAAATCCATCTAACTGGAGAATGGCTTGGGTTTCTTGACTTGTCTCATGGTTCCTTCAGGGGCACCATACTTCTCTCCATATTGAATAAGTTCCCTTGCCCAGGATAGCTTTCTCTTGTGGGAGATCGTCATCTATGGAGGGTCTTGAGATTCCATTATGTCATGGTATTATGGAAAATCCTCATTAGGGGAAGTTATGACTGCCCTCACTGGTTCTGCAACTCTGGGAGCTACAGGTTCTTCTTCATATACTTCTTCAAGCTGACATCTTCTTGATTTCTTGAGTGTTGCATATTCATCAAAGGTTACATCTCTATTGATCTCAATATGATGGTAACCTAGTATATAAATTATGAATTCCTTGGAGACCTCACAGTATCCAACAAATATTCCCTTCTTTCTTGAAGGGTTCATCTTGGTTCTCTTTTCTTTCGAAATGTGTACAAATACTGGACAACCAAATATTTTGAGAAGGTTTACTTCTGGCTTCTTTCCGGAGAACATCTCTTCGGGGGTTTTGAACCCAAGTGCACTATGGGATAATATTTTATGTACATACATTGTTGTTCTTGTTGCTTCTTCCCATAAGGGCATTGGAAGATCTTGATCATGGATCATAGTCTTCACTGCTTCCATTATAATTATGTTCTTTCTTTCTCCTACACCATTTTGTTGAGGATTGTAGGGAGTGGCGAGCTCCTTCTTGATCCCGACATCTTTACAAAATTTTACAAACTCTTTTAAGGTGTATTATCTTCCATTATCTGACCTGAGTATCTTGATATTTCTTTCAGAGAGATTCTCTATTAAGGCTTTGAATTCCTTGAATTTGCCAAAAATTTCATCTTTTGATTTCAAAAAGTAAACCCTGGTTTTGTGAGAATAATCATCAATAAAAGACACATAGTATACATACCCACTAATGGAGGTTGATGGCATTGGGCCACATACATTTGAGTGAATGAGCTCTAGGACTCCTTCTGCTTTACTGTCTCTTTTCAGGAAAGGGTTCTCGATGTTCTTTCCTTGTGCACATTCGTTGCACACACCTTCATGATCAACCTTGAATTCTTGTAGACCTGTGACTGCCTTGCTTACATATGGTAATGCCTTGTAGTTGATTTTATCTAGTCTTGTATGCCAAAGTTCACATGGATTCTCAATGGAATGAGTCAAGGCTGCTTCTGAGTGACCTTTTAGCTTATACAAGCCACCTTCTTCTTTTCCAATAACAATTGCTTCTTCTATGGTTTTTCCTTTGGGACACATAAGAAATTCTCCATCTGTGAAAGCAACTCTAGAGCCTTTCTTATCTAAATCTGAGATAGAAATTAAGTTCTTTGTCAAACCTGGTACATATAGTACATCCTTCATCTTTATTGGGGTCCTTGAATCAATATTGTAATTTGATTCTCCTACTCCTTTGATAGGGTATTGGTAATCATCTCCAAGTGTAACTTTTTGGGGAAAGTTATTTTCTCTAAGGCAAGAGAGAATGTCTCTTTGACCTATGATGTACTTGGAAGCACCACTATCTATGAGCCAAGTGTCCTCACCAGGTGTCACTGATCTTGAGAGGGAAGAGATTAAGACATAGTCTTCAATATGTTCTTTTACCATATTTGTGGGTGGTTCTTCATATTCAACTGTATGGGCATGGTGCCTTCTGTTTCTCTTCTTGTATTCTTATCTTCTAGCTGGAAAATTCTTAGAAATGTGTCCCATATTGTCACAATGGTAACATTGGTAGGATGAGAAATATTTTTCTCTTCTTTGACCTTTCTAAAACTTATGAAATCTCCTTGGAGGGAGAGATTATTTATGTATGAATTTGTGTGGGGGGTGAGACTCCTTATGTTAATGTTTTTATTTCTAGAAGTAAGACCTCTTCCTTCCTCCTTTAGTATGAAAATTTAGCACTTGATCTTCATCTCTTGATAGTATTGCTTCTCGATTAGCCACTCTTGCTTCTTCTTGAACGCATTCTTCCCAAAGACTGTCAAAGTGTAGTTTCTCCTTTCTGGCACAAATAGTTTAGATGAATGCATTACAAGGTATTGTGAGACCATTAAGGGATGTCATTATGAGTTCGTATTCATCTAGAGTATCACATATTGCTTCTAGTTGTTCCATGAATTGTGATATTCTAGATAAATACTCTTGAATTGTTTCTCCTTTCTGCATCCTTGTACTTTTGAGTTGAGTTCTTAGATTCATCTTCCAGTTGATGTTATTTCCTTCATACATCTTGGCTAGGGAATAAAACATTTCTTTTGGAGTCTTCTTTGAAGCCACTTGAGGAATCAAGTGATCTTTAATAGAATCTGCAATGATTCTTTTGGCCCTAACTGTGTCATTTTGGTGTTTTTCTTTAGCTACAACATCGRTAGGTTCTGGTACATCTTATTTAATGCATCTTTCTAGGTCATTCTCTTCAAGAATGAGTGAAATCCTATACTTCCAGGCATGAACGTTTTCCACACCTCCTAGCTTGTCAACAAGCTTAGTGCTTGCAGACATCTTTACCTGGAGCTAGGAAAATGACCAAAAATTGAAAATGATCATAATTTAATTTTGAACTTACCAAGAGGTGTGTTTGGTTGAGGTGAGTAGCCTGGTGCAGTTAGATTTCAAAAAATCCAATTTTTTCCCCTTCAAACTAGACCAACGGAATTATGGACTGGTACTTCTAGTACTAGTTTTGGTTTCCTCGTTTTTTGGTACTTCTAGTTTTCTAGTACTTTTGTTTTTCTGGTACTAGTCAAAACTATGGTTTGACTTGCCGAAGTATCTAACCACTGAAAAGGTGCCAAAGAGTTCCCTAGGCTAGGGTGCACTTTTCTAAATGGTTTTTAGTCTAATATCCCTCTTCAACAAAAGCCCTAATTTTCTTGTACGACAATAATGACGTTTTTTTTTTTTTATCCAGTGATAGATGCTCTCTTCAGTTTAGCTCTAAAAACATGTTAAGTTTTGAGCTATTATTAGGTTTCTTTTCAATTTACTAGATAACAATAGGATAGGTAGGATCACTGAGAGAAACACAATCACAAGATGAAAAAAAATTATCCTAGGAAACCCTCATGGGGGAGAAAACCCAACAAAAACTTCCTTAATATAGATAGCCAATACAATGCCAAGACAATAAACCAAAACACTAGAGAATATCCAACACTAAGAAATGTGCCTCTCTCTTCCTTCTTCTCCTAACTACAGCTACCAAACTTGTGCACTGGATGAACGAATGAGTGAGTCAGATAATGAGGCGTTGGCTTCCTTTATTTATACTGGTTGGCAAGTGTTGGAAAGGTGTCTCTTCATTGGGCAGGGTCGACTTGTCTTATCAGTGGTTAAAACCACTTTAAATAGGTCTGGGGGCCGACTTCTTAATTTTCATAATACAATTAGGGTTTGACCAATCCAAAAAAGGGGATTTGGTCAATTACAATGCCCGACATGATCAATCCAAAAAAGGGGATTTATCTAATGAATAATGACTCAATAATAAATAGAATACTCTTTGCAGTTACAATATTTCAATAGTCCCATGGCCCATATTTGCAGCATGGTAGTTACATAAGATCAAATCAAGGAATTTCAAAGTTAGTGATGAGCACAAACTTATATTGAGAAGGGGGGGGGTCGGTATAAGACATTATTTTACTTTATCAAACATTCATCAACCATAAGAAAACAATCACATATTAACTGCAAAACATGGAACATAATATTTACGTGGAAACCATTTTGGAAGAAAACCACAAAATTTTTATTTATAATTCTTGGTAGGCACCAAAATACTGTTACAAATATTTGTAGGCACCAACCTATTGGAGATACTAATCCCCACTGATATGAATCCTTGTACGTACCAACCTACTCTTATATATCTTCGTAGACACCAATCCACTGTAGACATTAATCCCAATCGCTAAGCACCAACTTAGCAAGAGATTCCAATATCTTTCAAATCTTCATAGACACCAATCTACTGGAGACATCAATCCCCACCATTAAGCACCAACTTATCAAGAGACACTAATCACCACCACTAAGCACCAACTTAGCACAAGACACCAATATCTTACAGATCTTCATAGACACCAATCTATTGGAGACACCAATCCCCACCACTAAGAACCAACTTAGCAAGAGACACCAATCCCTGAGCTGCACCAACCTTCACCAAGTATTCTTGTTATTTATGCCTTCACTAGGTCTGCTCATTTTTTCTGCCTTTACTAGGTATACTCACTACTTCTTCCTTCACCAAGTCTTCTCACCACTTTTTCCTTTACCAAGTCTGACAAAAATTTGAATTTCCAAATGACAACTTTCCCAAAGGTTGTTGTTTTCGGCCTCTTCCCAAGAATGGACTTGTACAACATGTCACGTATCCAATTTTGAAAATAAAATTATGAAAATTTTACCTGAGGTACTTTTTTATTTTTCCTTTGTCTTTGCAAAATCTCAAGGATTGAAACAACCCAAAAAATAAGTTATAGAAAAAGTGTCAAGCTTACTTGTTTGAAGTTGATTTCAAGAGCATTCAAGAACCCTAACTTCAACAGATCATATCTCTGAAATTATATCAAAAAAGCATAGTTTTTTTTTCACATGTACACCACGATCTCTCCTTTATCTATACTAAATCTCGGGGTCTGAAACATCTCAGAAAATAAGTTATAGAAAAATTTCCAAAATAACTTGTCTAAAATTGATTTCAGGAGCATTTAGGTACCCTAACTTCCACAGGACATATATCCAAAAGTGTAGTGAAGCAGAAATTGATATTTTTACCTCATATACACCAATCTCTCTCCTTTATCTGTGAAAAATATCAGGGTCTGAAACATCCCAGAAAACAAGTTATAGGAAAAGTGCCAATATGGCCTATTTGAAACCGATTTTAGGAGCATTCAAGAACCCTAACTTCCATAAGAAATATCTTCGAGTATAGAGAACTAGAATATAATATTTTTACCACATGTACACCAATATCTCTCCTCTATCTCTACAAACTTTCAAGGTCTTAAACATTACAAAAAATAAGTTATAGTAAAAGTGCCAAGATGACCTGTTTGAAACTGCTTTCGAGAGCATGTAGGAACCATAAATTCCATAGGGAATATCTCTAAAAGTATAGTGAACCAAGATCTAATATTTTTACCACATGTACACCGAGATTTCTCCTCTGGATCTGAAAACCCTCTGGGTCTAAAACGTCCTAGAAAAAATGTTATCGCAAAAATGCCAAGATGACCTAAAACTGATTTCAGAATTCAATCTTTGCTAATCCATTTTTCACACACTCACTTTCCTCGATGCTTTATCTTTTTATATCTTTTCATAACCCTTCATTAAGTTACATGCCCATTCATTAAATAATTAATTATCAATACCATGGGAAAATATCCCAAACCATGGGAAAATATCCCAAACCCATGGGCTTGAAACCACCAATATTTCACTTTTTTCCTTTTTCACATGCATCCATTTTTTAATATACTTCTAGACCTATATATATAAATAAATCTTTGAAATGTTGTGTGTATTGTAATGTCATAATATGAAATTAATGAAATCATCAATCATTTGACATCAATGACAATAATTCCAACAATTAGTAAGAGTAGCTTGTCATTAAAAGGTCCAAAACAACACATGGATCCACCCATTATGGAATCTTCAGCAAATTGAGAGTAGCACACTAACATGTTATTTCCATATAACCATGGTCATCAACCAATTTTTCCATATAATAATTCATGAAAAGTAGACATGAACAAGTTTGATGGTTTTCGATCCAGCCGGTGGGTTATCAAAACAGAACAATATTTCTCTCTCCATGGAATTACGAGTTACCTAATGAAAGTAAAAGTGGGGCTCTTATATTTGGATCCATAATGTTGGCAATGGTAGCAATGCCATAAGAAATCTTATGGAGGATACATTTCGTGAAGCTAGTTTGTGAAAGGAGGCATATGCTTGTTTTGAATAAGACACTCACTATTTGGGTTGAATGACAAAATTACATTGAATGGGCACAATTGTAGACTTTGTAGCTACATTTGAGCAATTGGAAATATGCATAAAGGAACAATTTGATTTGTTTTTAAAGAATGTTCCATTAGTGGTCTCAAGGAGGAAATTAGAGCACAATTCATGATGCAACACCCAACTACTTGGTTGGAGGCCTATGAGAGAGATGAAGAATTTGAGATGGTGATAAATGAATAGACCAAAAGACCCTCATTCACTTATTACACTCACCCTCCTTTGGAAACCACCATCAACCCCTCCACCTCTCAGCCTTTGAGAATCCAAAAGTTGTTCCTAGAAGAGATAGAAAAATGCAAATGCCTCAAACTTTGTTATAATTGTGTTGTGAGTGATATTTCAAAAGGCATAAATGTAAAGAACATAAATGGTTCAAATGGATATATCCTCCCAATATCACTTAGAAGACATTTTATTTGAAGACACTATCAAACCAAAATTCTAACAAACCACCCCTTATCCTCAAGAAGAAACAACCTTACAATCTCCAGGTGAGGAACCCCAATTTTCCCTCCATGCTTTATCTAGATTTTCTACACCCCAAACCCTGAATTTAATTGGTTACATAAAAATGACAAAGTGATTGCTTTGATTCAAAACAACAACACCCACATTTTTATTCATAGACAAGTGGCCAAACAAACCCATTGTTATTTCCATGCCATAAATAATTTTCAAATTATGATAGTCAATGGTGGTATGATGAAATGTGAAGGCCAATGTGAAAATGTGAACCTTCAAATGGGAGAGTGCCATCTCAAATCCAACATGTTTTTTATTAAAATGGGTGGTTGTGAAGTTGTTCTTGGGATAGAATAGCCATGCACTTGGGACTTGTTACCATGGGTTTAAATGAATTATATATAAGTTTCACTAATGAAGGGAAATACACACTATCAAGGGGATTAAGTCATGTTCCCCTAAAATTATTAGCTATCATTGTATAGAGAAGCTATTGAAGAAAGGCCACTTTGGTATTATTGCCTAGTTCAATGCCATACAAATTGTGGAAAAATCCCTACAAGAGATTCACCTTGATTTTCATATGGTACTCACTAAACATTGTCAAGTATTTGAAGCACCCCACAGATTATTTCCTTCATGTGGTGTGCATGACCATGGTATTCCTTTGATTCTAGGTAGTCCACCACCCAATGTGCACCTTATAAGTACCATTTTACATAGAAGAAAGAAATAGAAAATATCATCAAGAAATTTTGGAGGTTGGAGTCATATGTTCTAGTACCATCTCTTACTCATCACTTGTGGTCATGGTATTAAGAAAGAAGGCAGTTGGTGCATGTGTCTTGATTTTTAGGCTCTCAATTAGTTGAGCATCAAAGATAAATTTCCCATTCTAGTTATCAATGATCTCTTGGATGAGCTTAATGGAGCCACATTTTTCACTAAGATGGAATTTCGCTCAAGATACCACCAAATAGATATGAAGGAGGAGGAAATACCTAAGACATATTTCCACACACATGAAGGTCATTATGAGTTTTTTGTGATGCCCTTTGGACTTTGCAATGCTCCATCCACTTTTCAGAGCCTCGTGATCATGAATTTTTTACCTTTCTTACATAACTTTGTGTTTGTATTCTTTGATGATATATTGATATAAAAAAAAACATGGGACTCCCATATAGATCATGTAAATAGATCCTTGCAACTCTTGTGGGACAACTAGTTGTTCCTTGAATGTTCCAACTGTTGTTTTGGGGCTTAAGAGTTTGAATAATTGGGTCACGTTGTTAGTAAATATGGGGTGTGAGTGTATCCCAAGAAATTTTTAGCTATGCAAGATTGACCACACCCTAAGACCTTGAAGATATTGCATGGTTTCTTAGGACTTATGGGATACTATAGGAAGTTTGTGAAAAAATATGGAAAAATTGATGCCCTCTTGAAAATTATAATAAAAAATAATTCATTTGTATGGAGCAAGGATACTAAGCATACCTTCTCCAATTTAAAGGATTCCATGTGCACTTTCTCTAGGATTAGAAGTGCTTGATTTCATTAAGACTTATTTCTTGAAATGGGATGCCTTAGACAGAGGTCTTAGCATGGTGTTGATGCAAGAAGGGAATTCTTTGGCATTCATCAGTAAGTAGTTGTGTGACCATAATTTTGGAAAATCCACCTATGAGAAAGAGATGATGTTTATCCTTCATATAGTTGAGATTTGATGCCCAAATATCATTGGGAGGTGCTTCCAAATCAAGAATAATCATCATAGCTTGAAGTATTTTCTAGAACAAAGGTTATCTTCACCAAAGTGGCATAAGTGGGCCACTAAGATGCTTGGGTATTATTATGAGATCATATATAAGAAAGGTAAATAAAATTTGGTGGTTGATTCTTTATTAAGGAAATATGAGGAGGAAGGTTCTCTCTTTTCCTATCCCTACTCATACCTGACTAGCTCGATGAAGCCCATAAAGAATGACCAGAAAATGACATTGTAGTTCAACTCATCCAAAGGCTTCAAGAAGATCCCATCCCTCCTAAGGGCTATAAATGGAAGAAAAATACCTTGAAGTATAAATGTCACACACTTGACCCCTAAGTACCTTTTTAAGGTATGGGGTATAAATTTTTCACTTACCTCTGACGAATATGGTATCTAGGAATATTACCTTTCTCTCAATGGACAATCTCGATGCATGGCATATCTCCCGAACTACGGTTAGGATCCATTCAGCACCTAAGGTTCACCAATCCTACTAGACCTCACTCAACTCATCAACCCATTGAATATTTAAATGCACCATCACATTGATGTTCTTAGTCAGCAACAATTCTCCATGTCACCGTAGGGCACTTAGGCTTGCTCTACTAGAGGATGACAAGTGTCCCTCTCCTATAGTCCAAATAAAATACTTAATTAATATTTCGTAGAATACCATTATTTGGAACTTAATTACTTAAACCTCATTAAGGATAATTATTCTCCACAATTAAGTATCCAATAATTAATTTTTGCTTAGCCTAATACCCATGGCCAAGTAATTACTGAGATTTTACTTTCTATTTTCCTCCTTAGAAGTAGTTTAGCACTAATTCAATTAATTACTCTTATGATAATTATGAGTAATTATATCATAACACAATGAGGTTAATTTCTCCATAATATACTTAAGTTGATTAACCTTAATTAAGGTATATAATTCAATCCCTCCCCGACACACAACTCCATGTCGAATTTTCACGTATATATATATATATATATATATATATATATATATATATATATATATATATATATCCGTGCACTGTTATTGAAGAATTTAAATGAAATTATTTTCTCTTACATGAAATAAGAAAAGGAGAAATATAAATTTCCAATCTTTATAAAGAGATTTAATAAAAGTTTATATTCCAAGGAAATTTCTCCATTATGGAAATTAAAAATATAATTATAATCTCTCCCTTCTTGTGGGTAAATGAGTAAAAAAAAATTCCTTATTATTGGCCTTTACTACTCTTACTAAATTTAAGGAAATTGGTCCTAAGACAAAGATTTACCTCCATGGTAAAATTTGGTATTTCTACCAGGATTTACTACCCACCAAAATTGAAGGGGATTCTTCCCACATTTAGGAGATTTAACACAAGTTTAACATAAATGTTTAGTTATGCCCCAAATTGAATTTTGAGAACTTTTGTATTTTAATTCAATTAGGAAAATTTCATGTTTATTTCCTAATTGTTTTTCCTCAATAATTATTTATAAGGACTTTTAATGTTTTTCCATATTTGGGATTATTTTTTAAAGTCCACACAACTCTAAGCTTTCTAGCATAGGATTTGAGGACATACTAAAATAGAACACTATTATGCAGAAAAATCACTCTCTCTTCTTTTAGATGTTTTATAGAGATTTTTAACTATTCAGTCATCATTTCCCAAGCATGCATTGAATTGTACAATACAATCAACCACAACATCCACTCCCAGAAATCTTATTTTAACACACATATAGTCAAGAGGTAAGGAATTAAATCAAATGAGCTTCAGCTAAGACATTCTCTTTATTTTACATAGATTTCTCGAGTCACTTTTGTCAGAAATTAAACTTACACAGTTCAGAAACATATTATAAAATTTTCTTTGATCTAAACATTACATATATTTAACCAAATATACTTATCTAGAAACCAGATAGTGATGTAACTGCTGAAATGGGTGCCCTTTTCCTCCCAACCGTAGGCACAACAATTCATGAATGAATTTACCGTTGGCCACCCCCTAGCTAGATCATGATTCTCAGAGAGAGACTCTTCCTCTTGTTTAGCAACATCCAGGGACGGAGATCACTCTCCTCCTCCCACATGAACTTGGTAGGTCAGTTTTCTCTCCACCAATCAAGGGGGTATGCAATGAGTGCTTCCTCAATCACTCATCTTTTATGCAACCATGTTTATCATCTTGGACTGAAAACGATGCCCAACAAATTCTTGTACCCATAACATATTTGTTTCTCAGTTCTCTTCAGACCCAGAGAGATGCACATGCTCTCCCTCCTCCGAAAATGGTCACCATACCCATTCATCTTTCCTCCTCCTTTATGCCCATGAATTTCCTTCTTTTTTTTCCCTTCCTTAGCAATATTTCATGAGTCCAAATCCCCATTCTGTGGTCAGGTCAGGAAGTTTTTTTCAGATGAGTACTCTTCCCATCTCCTCATTGACTCTTGAGGAGGAGTTCCCAACTACCGACATGACTCATAATTTATTTTTCTAGGTCAAAGGACTTTTCTGGGTCTAAATAATTTAAATCCAGTAAAGTACTTGGTTGGTGGGGGTCATCTCAACCATTGTTGGTTTCCCTCACCATCTCTCTCATGCATCATGATCTACCTTGGCAAACCCCTTCAGAAATTATGCAACACTTTCCATTTTATTTAGTAATAGAAATATATACATTACCTTTTATAACAAAAAGGTTCATCAATTCAAACATCCACACATATTCAGTCTTCCCATAGTATTTTAGCAAGTTATAGGTATATTTAAAAGTTGGGGGAAACAGGGGTATTACAATAAAGGGTACATTTTTTGGGTAGATATTTTTTCTTTAAAGAAAAGGGTCTTAGATGAGTCACATTCATCACCTACCATGGGTTACTCTATATTTCATAAAACCTATGAAAAATCTAATTGTTCTTTCTTTTGGGAAGGCATGAAAACATACATCCAAGGTTTTGTAGAGGCACATGATGCTTTCCAAAGAAACATGAGTGAGATGGTGAAGACTCATGGGGAATTGCAACAACTACCAATCCCAACCACTATTTGGATTGACATCTCCATGGATTTTATAGCAGGACTTGTGAAAAATAGTAACAAATTAGTCATCGTGGTGGTAGTTGACCACCTTTCTAAATATGGTCATTTTTTTCTTTATCACACCCAAGTACACCCTCCACAATTACCCTAGTCTTCATGGATCAAATTTTTAAGTTACATGGCATGCCAACTTCCATTATGCCAGATTGAGATCCCACATTCACTAGAAAATATAGTTGTTTAAACTTCAAGGTACCCAGTTTAAAATCAACACCATGTATCATCCCAAATCAATGGTCAAACATAAGTGGTCAACAAGTGCTTAAAAACCTATTTGTGATGCTTTTTTTTTCTTTTTTTTTTCAGAAATATTGTACTAATGGGCACAGTGGTTACCCTTGGTAGAATGGTAGTACAATACCACTTATCATGGTTCTATCAAAATGACACCATTTAAATTTTTCTATGGCCAAAAGGAATTATTAGTAGCTTCATATTTACTAAACACTTCCAAGGTTCATGAAGTGGATTACATACTTCATAGTAGAGAAGCCATTCTCCACATAGTTAAGGACAATTTGGTCCTAGCTCAAAATAGAATTAATCTACAAGTTGACCAACATCACTTGGAGCATTCTTTTGCAAAAGGGGATCAATTTTTTCTTCACCTTAAACCCTATAAAAAAACATGTCTCAAAGACATAATCCACCAAAAACTTGCACCAAAGTTCTATGGATCCTATACCATAATTTAGCACATTGGACAAGTTGTCAACAATTTATCTCTTCCAACCCTCTATAAGATACATTTGATATTTCATGTGTCTTATCTAAACAAGGTAGTGGGATCAAATTGTAGGGTGCAAACTAACGTGACAAAACTTGTTGAAGAAGGGCCTTGTTATCACACAATCTTACGCCTTAGTGCAAATCCTTCAAAAGGTACAAAGACTAGTGGAACAATAGAAGTGTTGCCACTATCACCTAGAACAACTATTTCCCTCATTTTAGCAAATGACAAGTCCAACATAAGGGAGGATTCCATAGTCGAACCTTGGGTTCCTAAGGAAAGATAATTCAACTCCTAGGTCACCTCTGTAACTACCCAAATTACCACCAATGGATTATGACATATGAGTTATAGATTAGGTGTTTAATCAAAGTAAATTTCATATTAATGGTGTGCTCACTTAAGGGATGGTTTAGAGGGTTTATCAAATGATTATCTAATGCAAAATTATCCCCAAATGATACAAATATGGCAATTAATTAAGGATATTGTAAAACATGCATAAACGATAAGAAATTACAATAGTAAACAAGGTATTGCAACAATATATTTCAGCCACTTAAGTAGATTGTAAACAAGTTATTAAAACAATACATTTCAGCCACTTAAGTAGATTGTAAACAAGTGAAATTTAGGGCTAAAATAAGGAATAAAACTAAGATTTAAGTAACTTATTAATTCTGAAAGTTCAAGAACATATAACAACCAATAAAACCAAGATGTCTAGCCATAAAATTGTTGTAATACAAATCATCTTAATCCTATTTTCCAAGAGAGATGATTTTAGGTCAAACACATGCAAGAAAACCCTCATATTTTAGTTCAAAATCATGCAAGAAAACCCTAGACGTCTAGAGATTTTTATGGTTGAAAATTACATGTAAGCCAAACAAACTCTAGATTTACCCTAAAACAAAGACAATTTTTTGAATTTTGAATTTAATATTTACTAGTTGAGAAAAGACTAGTGCATACTAATTATTTGGGGCATACGGGGTCAACTAAGGACTCTCTTGAGAATGTGTAAGTGAAACTAGGGTGATAGTTAGGGTTGTCCACTACAAATCCTAGCAAATTCACCTAGTGCCTTACAAGCTTCAAGATAGTTCTAGTGGAAGATACTCCACTAGTAATATTCCAAGAGATTTGAAGAAGGGACTTGTTCAAATAAGTAGAAAGAAAGTGCACCACCACCACTAGAGAAGCACAACTACACTTACAATCATTCATAAAAAAAAATCATAAATATTTAGAGAGGCCACTTACTCAATAAACCCTAGCCACAAAACCCACAACACCCTAGCCACAAAACCCTAGCCAAGAATATCCATAAAATTTTGTAAAGAATCCACAAGACATCATACTCAAAAGTCTCTCTAGTTGTCCACCCATTGAAAAAGGATATCCATCATAGTATACAAGTAGTGTTCTCCACAAGTTATAGCAATGAGTTAGAAATGAGAGGTGCTTCACTTTTTATATGAAGAGATCTAGAAATTTTCTCCATGTAAAAATTATATTATCCTAGCTTTTAGCCTAAGAAAATATAAAATACCATCATATCTTTACAAACACTAGAGATGTGGTCAAAAACACATAAACTACGAGGTGGTTATGTCACCTATACAATAATATCCATGATATATGAGTGACTGAGTCAAAAGACCCCAAATATGCTCCCCAAATCAAGTAGACTCTCCTCAAGTGCCAAGTCCTCCTCCTCAACATGTGGAATGACCTCCTAAAAGGAAGAATGACCTCCTCAAAAGCCTCAATGAACTCCTCCAAAGGTGTCCCGTCATTGGTAAAAAATTTAGTGATAATCCTCTCGCAATAGATTTTAAAAGCACCATAATTGTGTCAATTTTTTCCCGAATTTCTATTATGACCGCAATTTGGAAATATTGTGGCCATTTTGCGTCTAATGTTGTTTATTTGGTGGAATTATGTGCATTTTGTCAATAGATAACTTCTCTCAAAGTTGGGTGCCCTCATATATGTGCTAAAATCTCCTCAAGGTGTGCAATGGCCTCCTCAATTTCCTCCAAGAAGCACAATGCTCTATGCTAGTCATATCAGCGATCCATGTAAGGTACAACATCAAAATCAAGGCCCAAGGGATCCAAAATAGTCATCAGTCTCGAGGCATGCACACAAATCCAATGCACTATACAAAGTGAGTCATGTCAAATGTAAATTCCTTTAGGTAGATCACATTAAATATCATCTTCTAACTTCACAATAACTCATAGAATTCATACAATTTTCCAATTTTAGGTATGATGGGGGCATCATTAACCCTTATTATATGTGTCAAGACCTAAGAAGATAAATAGTTCCCAAAAAAACCAATCAAGGAGTGTGTGTAGTGATAGATTGTATGGTTTGGCATGTAACTTCATGTGTTTCATTGCATAGCCATGTGAGGTTGTTTAAGATATTCATCCACGTGAGTGCCTTTGAAATATGAGGGAGGATTTATGCATTGAGTTAACCTTTCCTCAACACTATGTCTTACTACGCCATATTTTCCTTTTTTCTTTATCTAACATTTTTTGTCTTTTGTCTTTCATTTTAGTTCATTTAGTCATTTTTTTAGATATGCATTTTATTGCATAGGACTTATGGTAATCACCTCATAGCTAGGGGGAATTTCTCATGATTTATTTACATTGGTTTTTTTACTTTCCTTTTCTTTTTTTCTTATGTGCTCTTCACCTACAACTTGTAGATATTTTAGGGTGAGGCTCTTCCCATGGGACTATGAAGCACAAACCTTTTCTGTGACATATGAAAACCAACCCACAAGTGTTATGTATGGGTTGGGATATGGACACACTACACCTCTCAAGGCCCCCCACTAGTATGACTCAACCCAAGAGTAACAAAACTTATCTAGAAGATAATGATTATTACCAAGGTGAAACAAGGAAAAAGGCACAAATTCAGAACATTGTGATCCATTATGTGATTCAACCAATGATCACCACTTTCATGACAAGTACATAAGACATCAACACCCAATATGAAGCAATGAAATAATGTACCTCATGTATGTAAAGCACCATAATCAATTATGAGTGATCACCATAATCGATCAACTATCTATGGAGAATCATGGATCTCATCTATGGAACTGTTGTGTGTGATAAGGATCACAAGAGAAAAATCTCCTCTAGTTACCCCTAGATGTTAGGGGGTAACAGGTCCAGTTGGATCTAGCCAAAAGAAGTATTGGCTACTAGAGACCATCAACCATGCCAGTGCACAACCCAATAAGTATTGATCTAGTTGAAAGATATGCAGCCAAAAGATGCCACATGTGAACCAACAATGGTTCTACAAGAATTTCTACACCTCCGACCTTGAGGAAAACATTTCCTTTGAAAGGGGAGGGCATGTTAGGGTCCTACCCTAACCTCCCTATTTTAGGGTACTTAGGAGTTAGTCAATTAATGTATGTGGCCATCTTCTTTGAATAAGGCCTATTAAATAGTTGGTGGGTAGTTATTTAATGTAAAAAGGATCATCTTTATCAAATAAGTCACACTAGGTAGTTAGTACTCATTAATAATGGGACCACAAGTAGTTAAGGATTTGCTATTGAGAATCTATTTATAAAGCTAGAAGGCTATATAATGTTTTTGTCTCGTGTTGTCATATTTGGAGATTTGCTCAGTGAGAGGTCACCCTACCTTAAGAGGCCCATTAAAATTACTATGTTTCTTCTACAAATCATTAATACAGGGATTATGTTTTGCATATTTATTTCAATTTTCTTTTCTATCTATTTTCTACATTTATGTTCTTTGAATACCTTGTTTGTGATTCAAGTCTAATGATTAAATATCACTACCTTTAAAGACATGCATTAACATTGGTTAAATGCACCTATCGTTAAATTGGATCAATTATTGCATATGAGATGCCATGAGTCCATGCTTAAGCTTGATCAATGCTCTACCATGCTTGTCACTGTGAAACAGGTTCAGCCACATCCATTAATAAATGAGGTTGCTTAGCATGGGAAAGGTAAAAAATAAGGAGTACTTGGTGGTAGAAGGATGGGGCTATAGATTTGTTTCAATGATCAAAGGTGTGTCTTGCTAAACATGATATTGATAGGAGAATGAAGGGGATCCTTGCATTCTTGTGACATAAAGAAAAACAACACGGAGTGTTGTATTGTCATTGTAGTGACACAACACTTGATTATGAGTCATAAACACTCAGATATGATTTAGGATGCAGTCAAGTGTGACACCATTCATTTTGTCTTACAGAGGGATTCTATCACACAACCTACTATACATTCACTCATAATTATCCATTGTGGTTGCAAGAAAGCATCTATAAAGATAAAGCAACTACAAAATCAATCTTTGAATCATAAATAATTGTTCGACATTTGGAGAGCTCATACATTGGTACCATTGATCTAGCATAACCTAGACGATTTCATTTTAAACAAAGAGGCTTCTAGGAATTGTTTCTTAACATTGAACAATATGGTAAGCATTATATAAATCTAAAGCTTCCCTAGTGTTGGTGTGAGATTTCATGATTGATTCACATTGTGTAAAGAAAATATGAGATCCACAAGGCCAAAACACATTTAAACAATAGCTATAAAAGTATGCAAAAATGAGTATAAATGCATTTTTCCTCCCAAATGGGAAACTACAAAAACAAATTGAGGTAAGTAGTGATGTGTTATTCCTCTCAAGGCTAAAATGTGCTCAGTTAAGGGATGCAAAATAAAATCAAAGTAAGCACAAATGTGCTTTACCTATGTTGTACCCGTTGTGAGTGGAAGAACACATGCAAGGAAAAAGCATAGTAGTAGAGGAGTTATAATAGTGGAATGGAGAAGAGAATGATGTATTTTCCCCTTTGGGGAACTAATGGACCCTTTAGTGAGCTAAAATATGTATGGGGAACAAAATGCACTAGTTGGGTAGCTAAGGAAGCAAAATAGACAAGAAAGTGGTGTGTGTTTTTCCCTTTGGGGCTTTATCCATTCACTTTGAAGGTTGAAAAATGCATAGGGAGGCAAAACACACTAACAAGGAGGAAGGGAAAGTCGAACAAGTGATAGAGAAATGTATTTTTCCCTTTGGTGTTTTTTGAAACCCCACCACAAGCCAAAAAAATCATAAGGAATTAAAACACATCATCGAAGAGGGTGTAGCAATTTCCTAGTGCAACAAGCAATGTGTTTTAGCCTTATAGGCTTTACCAGACCCTAGAGTCAAAAATTGCACAAGGGGTAAAACACATCATTGAAGAAGGTGCATAAGTTGCTTGGATAAACAAGCAATGTGTTTTATCCTTAAAGGATTTGTTGAACCCCACCACAAATTTTTAAATGCATGAAAATATAAAATAAAATGTTGGAATAGTTTTAAAGCATCAATTAGTGCGGTTTTTTTTTCTCTTAGAGGCTCTACCAGAACCCACATCAAGTGAAAAAATTCACTAAGAGGGAAAAAGCATCTATTTGGAGGTTGCATTAGCATTTTGGAGGGGAAAATAATGTGTTTTAGTTTTAGAGACTCTCTTAGACCTTGCCACAAGCCAAAAAATACACTAGGAAGCAAAAAGAATTAGTGAAAAGGTTGCAACAACATGTTAGATGAGTATGAGATGATTTTTACCATTTGAGATGGATAGAGTAGCATTTTCCTTTTTAGGAGAGCTTGAGTGCCAAGGTATTGTCGATAAATCTTGTAACATCCCCATTTTTAATCCTCGGTTTAGTGATGTATATTTTAAATATGATGTATGGTTGCAGGACAAGCGGTGTAATATGTAAACATTGTAAATAAAAAATAATAAAATAAAATGTATCACTTGTTGATACTGAGAGGGGGGGATGAATCGATATCAAGTACAATTTATCACCTTTTAAAAACTTTAACTAATCAAATAAATGCATCCTGATATACAATACAGAGTAGAAGAAGAAATACACAGTGCACAACATATTTATGTGGAAATCCATGAAATGTTTTTTCTTATATAACAAGATTACATTCAAGGGAAGCTACAACTTCCAATATTTTCCAACTCCAACTGGAAGGAGGTTTCAACTCCCTAATTTACAGGCTCCAACCTGAAGGAAGCTACAACTCCCTATATTCTCTAGCTCCAACCCCCTTTCCTTGCCCCTTCCTTCCACCCTCAAATATATATATATATATATATATATATATATATATATATATATATATATATATATATATATATATATATATATATATNATATGGATATGTATATGTATGTATGTATGTTTAAAAGAATCAACATGGAATCAGAATGTCACGGTCATGTTCCAATCCCTCATGTAACCCTCACAGATCTGATCTAAATGACTTGTTTCAAATCCTGATCACAAAGATCCTCGTGGAACAAGATTAGGTTGTTTAGCGGTGCCTCGTGGGTCAAGTATTTGTTGTCCAGCGGGGCCTCGCGAGACAAGGGTGTTCAACCAGCAAGGATTGTCCAATGGTGCCTCATAGGACAAGAGTGTTCAACCAGCGAGGACATATCCAAACCCTAATACATGAGATCAAACCTTCCTCAAATTCACAAGATCCTTATCCTCTTTGTTCCTTCGCTATCGAACTTGTGTTGAGAGATCACATACTTGAATGATAATAATGAGAGGTTCTTAATGTTTATTTACACTCTTCCAAGTGCTTCCTTTACTTAGCTTTAGGGCCAACCTATAACTTCTTATCTTCCTTTACTTAACTTTAGGGCCGACTTATAACTTCTTTTTTTGCAACATCTTTTAGGGGTAAATTCACATGATCATCTTCAAGAGGAAATATCTCATCAATCGTGAGGAGCCACATGCCGTGCCACCTACCGTAGGAAATGACTTGATGAGGGCTATCAATCCATATAGGTTTTCCATGCATTTGCAATTTCCTTCATACTCTTTTTCTTCAAACAACTGCGGGGCTTCTTGTGGTCTTCTTCAAAGCATCTTCCCATAAGGGTCATGTTTAAAGCTATGCCATAAGGGGACCACTTTGGAGACTTCTTCATGTTGATCAATGATTGAATTTATCAATGACAACACCATTCAACAATATCCCCCTTTGTCATTGGTGGAAACATGTATACTCCCCGTTTCATCATGCTCTTGATCTTCTTGTCATGATGCTCCTCATCTTTCTCTCCCCCTTTGACATCAATGGAAAAGGGTAACTCTTCTATGTGGGGATTCTCTCCCTAAACTCATGGAGCTCAATAGTACTTCAACTTGCTTTTCTATCTTCTCATCCTTCTCTTCCTTATTATAGTCCTTGGAGCTCTTTTGTGTGACTTCAATCCTCTTTCTCTCTTCTTTGTCTAGAATGTATATGCTATTTTGTCTTCTTGTTGTTGTTGCAACCAATCTTCCCGAGTCTTCTTCTCTGATTTCACATCTTCGAGAATCAAATTTAAGATTGTATCCATGATCACATATTTTAATGAAGCTAAGGATATTATGCTTCAAATCTTCAACCAGTAAGACATTTGTTGCTTTAACATGTTCACTTACAAGGCTCACTACACCTTTTCCAAGTATTTTGACAGAGGAGTCATTTCCAAATGCAACACTCCCCTTTTTCCTTTCTTTAAGCTGATGAATTTGTTTTGGTCCCCGATCATGTGTGTTCAGAATCCACTGTCTATGTACCATTCATCTTCTTTATTTTCAGCAAGCAATGCTAATCGACAATCTTCCTTGTTTGGATTATCTTTCCTTTTCCATACTATAGTTGGTTTTATGATAAGAGCATCTTCTTTTATATCTTTGCAATCTTGTGCTTTGTGACCAAGATTATTGCATTTGTAGCATACAATGTTCTGATCCGTCAGTGGATCAAATGGATTGTAATTTCTATTGAAAAATCCATGAGCATTTCTAGATACTATTTACATGATTGTCCTTTGGATATCCATAATCATTTATGTTTCTCATATAGTTTTTTCTTTCATTGATTTTGCAGTGAATTACTTTGTGTCCAAAGTTTCTGCAAGTATAACAATGACCAAGAAAAATGTTCTCATACCTAGTAGAAAAGGACCTTCTTGGTGTCTCACTCCTTCTAAATTCTGATCTTTTGTTCCAGCTGGAGGTGTCACGTTCCTATTGTTCTTTAACTCCCTTTTGTTTGTTAATTTCACTTCTTAAGGAATTTGCATAGTTTCTAGAATTTCTTTCATCTTCCCTGTCTGTTTTGTCTGTGTCTGTTGTCTTCAAACTATTGTCATATCCAAGTCTTGTCTTATTGGTAGGTGATCTTTGTTTGCTAAGAATTTCATCTAAATTTTAAGTACTTCTTTCAAATTTATTCAACTTTTCGATTGTCAACATCAACTCTTTTCTTGTGTGATCCAATTCTGCTTTTAATTTCTCATAATCTTCTAACTGATCCTTCAAGCTATTAATTGTCTTTTCAAGCTCATGATTTTCTTATTCACAATGTTTTGATTCATCTTTTAAGTCTTTAATTTTTTTTTCTAAGATTTCTATTTTCTTCTTCAACATGCTTCAATTTTTCAAGATTCTCTTCATCTTCCTATTCACTTTCTGTGATGTCTTTGCTTCCCCGGAAAGATTCTGTGTTTATTTCTTCAGTTTCTGCATCAGACTCTTCTTCATAATTGATTTCATCTATTTTATAATGTTTGTGGTCATCATTTTGAGTTTCTTGATTTATGAAGAGAACTTCCCTTACAACCCTTTCTTCTCCACGCTTTCATCTAAAGAACTATTTCCTCCTTGGAGTAAAGACTCTATTTCTTGTGGAATATTTTATTTTCTTCAAAAGGATATTTCTTAGCATGGTGTCCTATTCTACCACAATTGAAGCATTTAAAAGGTAGCTTACCTTTATATTTGTCGGTTCCCCTCTTGAACCTCCTTACGAAATGTGTTTCGTCTTCACTTGATTCATCACTTGGTCTTTCTTCTACCTTGTGTTCTTTGTTCTTTGTTTTCTTCATGGCTTTAAAAGTTACTTCTATGTTTTTCTATTCATTTTCTGTATCTATTCTCATTTCATATGCTATGAGGGTCCCATGTAGTTCATCCATTGTCATTTTGGTCAAATCCATAATTTCTTCAATGGTCGAGACCTTGGCATCATATCTCAAAGGAAGTGATCTCAACACTTTCTATAAAACCAAGGGTTCTTTGACTGCTTCTCCTAATCCTCTGATGACATTGACAACTTCATCTACTCTAAGTAAATAAGTTGCAATATCTTCTTTTTCATCCATTTTCAAATTTTCAAAATGTGCTCTGTGTCGTTGAAGATTGACCCACTTGACTTTCATATTGCCTTCATAAATATTTTTAAGTTTATTCCATACCTCTTTAGCTATGTTGCAACTCATCACCTCGCTAGAAATAGTTGGTGTCAATCCACTTATGATAACATGCCTAGCCTTTGAATTACAACTCATCAATTTCTTCTCATTTGGATCGGTTGGAGTATTTTTTGGAACTTTGTATCCATTGAAAACTGAGAGCCAGATATCCACTCCTTAAGTTTTCAATTAAGTTTGAATTATGTTGCTCCGGTATGCGTAATTGTTTCCATCAAATGGTGGAATCCCATTTTGAATGTGGTCTTCCATTTTTTCTCACGATCTTTCCTTCCAATGACTAAATTGTTCTTAAGGTAACCTGATCTGATACCAATGTTGATACTGAGAGGAGGCGTGAATTAATATCAAGTACAATTTAGCACCTTTTTAAAACTTTAAATAATAAAGTAAATGCATCCCAATATACAATAAAGAGTAGAAGAAGAAATACATAGTGCACAACAAATTTACGTGGAAATCCACATAATGGTTTTCTTATACAACAATATTACGTTCAAGGGAAGCTACAAATTCCAATATTTTCCAGCTCCAACTGGAAGGAGGCTTCAACCCCCTAACCTAAAGGAAGCTACAACTCCCTATATTCTCTAGTGCCAACTAGAAGGAGGCTCCAACCTCCTTTCCTTGCCCCTTCCTTCCACCCTCATATATATATATATATATATATATATATATATATAACCCCCTCATAGATCTGATTTGAATGGCCTGCTGCAAATCCTGATTACAGAGATCCTAGCAAGACAAGAATAGGTTGTCTAGCGGTGCCTCGCGGGTCAAGTATGGGTTTTCCAGTAGGGCCTCATGAGACAAGGGTGTTCAACCAGTGAGTATTGTCTAGTGGTTCCTTGTGGGACAAGAGTGTTCAACCAACGAGGAAATCTACAAACCCTAATACATGATATCAAACCTTCCTCAACTTCGCAAGCTCCTTATCCTCCTTGTTCCTTCACTACCTAACTTTCGTTGAGATATCACCAAATTGAATGATAATAATGAGAGGTTCTTAATGTGTATTTATACTCTTCCAAGTGCTTCCTTTACTTATCTTTAGGGACGATCTATAACTTATTGTCTTCCTTTACTTAACTTTAGGGCCGACCTATAACTTCTTGTTTTGCAACATCTTTTAGGGGTAAATTCACATGATCATACTCAAGAGGGAATATATCATCAATCGTGAGGACCCATGTGGCATGCCACCTATTGTTGGAAACATATTGATGAGGGCTATCAATCCATGGAGTTTTTTCATGCATTTGCAATGTCCTTCATACTCTTTTTCATCAAACAAATAAGGTGATTCTTGTGGTATTATTCAAAGAGTCTTCCCATGAGGGTCGTGCTTAAAGCTACGCCATAAGGGGAGCACTTTGGAGGCTTCTTCATGTTGATCAATGACTGACTTTGACATCAATGACAACACCATTCAACATCACCGATTGCAAAGAGACACATGGGATAAGTTTCCATAAGAGAGGGGATCCAAAGGGGAATTATTCATGTCTACTAATCCCAAACCACCTTTCTAAAATTATTTTTGTATGAACATTTTATTTTCCCTTTTGAGTGTTTCAAATCCCCAATCATTGAATACATGTAATAGGGTTGGCATGAAAAGTCACCTCACATAGTTATTGAGAGCATGAGGCTGAGTAAAATCAACATTGGGGAATGTGAGAGTCAACTTGCATGGGTAAAAGGAAATTCAAATGGGGAAAGGAGGCAGTTTTATATAGCTTGGGAAAGGAAGAGAAAGAGAGTTCTGAGTGCTAGAGATTGAAAGTAGCCATAGTGGGCATGTAAGACAACTTGTTGGAGTTGTAATTTCATGGAGAAATAGGTTTTAGGTCTATGAGTAAGATTATGTGCAAGATATTTGCAAAGTGAGCAAGTGAGTTGTTGTTGTGAGAATTGCTATCTCAATTGTAAATTCTTGGAGTCCCCAGTAGAGATATTTCCTAGCCAATCTATGTTATATCCTTGGAGGGAAGTGGGATAGCCTGAGAGATTGTGTGGAAGAGAATGGGATCCCATTCCTTGGGTTGTGTAGGTTGAGGGGAAATAGAACTAGTGGATTGGAATGGTTGTAGGAATTAGATTTATGTGAGGAGATAGTAGCTAGATTTAGGAACCACCTTCTTCTTGTGAATTCATAGCCCCATCTTGGGGGTGACTTGCTATTGAGAACTATAGTAAAAATTTCATGGTTGGGTGGCACGCCTGTCCTCTGCGTCTTGTTGCATATTTGCAAAGATAAATGTTCTTATTCATTATGATTATTTTTGTTAAATGTTGATTTAAATTGATATGCAATTTACTCTAAGTTTTGAGTATTTAGACATTGATGTGTGTACATGAGATGGTGTGTATTCACATTTACAATTTACTATTAGATGCATGTACATTTTTGTCATGCTGCAAGAATTTAGTTTAATGGGTATCATAAAAAAAATGTTGGTTAGTAGTGGTTGTGATACATAATGAAATCAGAGTGCTAGTTGCAATATTGAGCATGCATGGGTTTGCTACAGAAGGACAGATTTTAAATTTGTGTGAAGGTTGGGTGACAAATTATTTTTTCCCCAGCAAAAGTATTTGGGGTCAAGACCCCAAAATTGATTTTATATGATGATTGTGTTTGTGTATGGGAGTTGATTTTGCCACTAAGTGGTCGAACTTGGTTCAAAGATCCGAGTTTTTGGTTTATGTGATGGTTGCGACAACCGTGAGCTCAATTTCGAAAAATGAATAAGTGTCAAAAAGATGGGAAATTTTGACAATACAATGTATACTGACAAGGAAAAATATTTGTGTGGCAGATATAGGGAGTATTGATGAAGATTTTTTTTTTGTGGCAGATACAGGGAGTATTGCCGAAAGCAAAAAATAATTTTTATGGGAAAAACGACAAAAGAACAAATATTTTTGTGGGTGGAACGACAGAAGAAAAATAATAATTCTCATTGGTAAAGGGAAGAGTCTCAATAATAAAAATAACAATTCTCATCCATAAAGGGAAGAGTCTTGACAAGAAAAATAACAATTCTCATCGATAAAGGGAAGAGTCTTGGCAAGAAAAATAATAATTGTTGCCAAAGAGTCTTGGCAAGAAAAATAATAATTATTGCTAAAGAGTCTTGGCAAGAAAAACAATAATTATTTCCAATAAAGGGAAGAGTCTCGGCGAGAAAGAAAACACTTCTCATCAACAAAGAAAGTAACTCTCACTGATAAAGGGAGTTTGAGCGAGAAAGAAAACAATTCTCACTGATAAAGAAAATAATTCACGACGATAAAGAGGAGAGTATCGGTCGAGAAAAATATTGTTGGAGTGATGTGTCGGCGGAGAAATAAATTATCGACATGATACGAAAAGAGGAGATAAGAGAAGAAGAAGAAGAAAAAGAAGATAAATGAAAAGGAAGAAATGGAACGAGAAAGATGGATAAGGATTAAAAAAAGGGAAGGAGAAAGACGGATATCCTGGATAAGTATAACAGGAGTAGTTCAACTCATATTCATATGAATTTTAAAGGGTATGTTTGCAATAAGGAAAGCTACTAAATCTCTAGTAAGGGTCACATGTCAATTTTGCTTCAATTTTCCGGAAAAATGCAAATTAGTGGTTTTTGAAGATCAGGGTGGTGCTCATTGTCTTGGAACCAGATAAGGATGAAATTTTTATGGTGAGACCAAAAAAAATGCATGAAGATACCGAATTGGGATTCTAACAAAATTCAAAAGTGTTTGGAGTGAAGATGTTGAAACATGGCCAAATCCATTATTCATAGCCACTTTTGGGGGATTGTTTAGATCTTTAGAGGAGGAAAAGTGACCCTAGATCACAAAAATAGAAAAAAAATATGTATTCAACATTTTACCTCCTCATCAATCCAGACAAATTTTCTTCAGATAAGTTTTCCTAGAGCAACTCGGTTTGGGAGATAATGGTTTTTCGCTAAAAATCCCAAGTCTGGAGAAAATGCAAAATGGACAAAGTTGGCAAATCCATATTGATGCAAAGTTGGATAGAGCATCAAATCATGAATCTAAGAATTGATATGTATTCAAAATCAAGAATAATACCAACACCTAATATACAAGTTTTCCTAGTTCTTGCCATATTTTCTCCTACAAGAGGCAAAAGTTGGCCTCTGAATCATATTGCACTAGTGAAAAAGGGCACAATTGAGTAGAAATGGTAGATTCAAAAAGTCATAACTTTTACCTTAGAAACTGCAATGAGACATAATTATAGTCATCGGAAAGATAATTCAAAAGAGAATATATTTGAAAGCTTATCATTTTGATTATTGTATCAGTGTTCTTAAAAAATTGAGGCAAATAAGGACCCGTAGCTTAAATAATGACTATTTTACAATATGCATAACTATAACAAATAATTGTTGCATGCACATTTTTGCAGAAATAGAGGTATATGAAAACAAATTGGTCTATGTATGAGGACTAGGGATATGGAGGATGCCTAGGGATCTTACATCCATGACGATGATATCAAGGGTTTACATATCAACCTGATAAATGCAAAGACCGAGTCCAATTGATTCGGATTTATGCAGGAACGGAATGTAAGAAGCAAATAACAGAGTGTGCACAATAGTATTGCAGAGAACACAGTGATACAGTAAACACGCACTTTTATTAATTAATGAAATAGAGAAACTGTAAAACTGTTGAACAATACATAGCTAGAATGGTGGTAGCATATCCCTGATAAGAGATGTGGCGGCTACGCTCATCCGTGACCAAGCTCCTTCCAAAAAGAGGCCGAAGGGACTTATTTATCAAAAGAAGGAAGGTAGAAACCAAAAACCTAACCCTAGAAGATGAAACGCCAAAAGTCAAGTGGGCCCTGTTTGGGTAAGTTAGTCCATCAACTTCCCAGAGTCATAACTATTGCATACGATTTCCGTTTAGGGTGCACGATAGCTCGTTGGAAAGATCTATCCGAGGCCTACAATGATCGAGACAAAATAGCATCATATATGCTATTTTGCGAGAGCAACATACCCAAAAAAAACATCGTTTAGGGCCTCAAAATGGCCCCGAAAGTTCAGGACCCGAAAAAACTGCTAAAAATAGTAAATTACCAGAAATGCCAGAAAACTATTTTGAGCCAGATGGAAAGGTGGGCAGCCACCGATACCCATCTGGATCACCAATGGACATAGAAGCAGAGTGGAGCATGTGGAGTTGGTTGAGACTATGAAAATCTTGTAGAAAGAAGTGCATAGCTACATAGAAGACAATGAAAGGTTGATAAGAGCTCAGGAGGAGTAGAATCAAATTAATACTCAACTGTTGTAGAGTCTCAATATTTTGCAAAGGAAAGTCAATAAAGATTCTAGCACAAAACAAGTTGTCAGTGCAAGAAAATTATCAACATCCAGATCTCATGATATGAGGGATGACCATAGGGGATCTAGGCACTCAAGAGTGTTAATAGACATAAGCATTCACTAGGACACTCAACTATAAGAGCACATGCACATTCAAAATCAAAGAGAAACCCAAGTGTGTCCCCTGTTAGACATCAAAGGAGGAGACTTGTAATGTCCCCCACCTCTTAGAGAGGTGATGAGGAGACTCAGTGGCCTGGGCACCCCCACTAGGTCATAGTCTCACACTGAGAGGGAAGGTCAACTAGACTAAAGTTATATTTTTAAGTTGWCTTGAGAAAGAAAAAGGATAAAAGGAGTAAATGATAACTCAATAGAAGAATAGAAGTTAACCATGGGAGTTAACCTAACTCAACAGAGAATCAGAAGGAAAAAGTATAAGTAAGAGGCTGGGGCGCACCTATTATTCATTCTGATTTTGGTATATTTCTTGTTAGTGCTCTTGAGCATTCAGTTTGGGGGTTTGCTGTACAAACCCTTGTGAGCAACTCAGTGGTGAAATATCCACTCACCTTATTTCACATCTTGGTCTCGGGGATGAAATAATCATCCACACCATTCTATTCTCAACATATCTCCTTCTAGAGCTTCAGCAGACAGCAGGGCCGTACTGTTGGGGAATTTCCAGCAAGGGCGCATCATACTATTGAGGAGGGTTCGATTTAGCTATTCAGGAGGGCGCAATTCTCTTAGAAGATTTCGCAGTTGAAGAGGTTTGCCTTAGACGTTGGGCTTGAAACTTCAGGAGGAGGATCCCACTGCCCTGATCTATTACTTGACCAAGTTTGGGCTCATTTGGAGCATTCTTCCATCAGGGCTGAATTATTGAGGGCTTCAGTCTCCACTTGGAGTGTGGCACTCTTTGGTTGGAGGGTTTAACATTCAGATCTACTTGATACTGGTATTCATTACTTATTCAGCCTTTAGAGGCTTCTTTTGTATTGATGGGAGCATTTTGTAGCAGCTCATATCTATTGTTTGTACGACCATCTGAGGTTTATGCCAGATCAACCATCTATTGTATTGATCCTACATTGCTTATAATAAAAGGGTCAGATCTTTGCTTGTGCTTCTATATCTTGAATGTATGATGATCTTCATTTGTTGAATGAATCTTGTATGCACTTAATAACTCAATAAACACCTACACACCAATAAACTAGTGGTAGTTAGTGATTCCAAGCCAGAATTTGGCTTGGGATCATTACAAGACTCGAGTCAGATATTTTGCAAGGAGAGATCGGGAATATCAAGCCACCACCATTTGATGAGGAGCATAGGAATGGAAAATATGTTGAAGCCTAGTTGTTGGGCATAATAATTTTTTTCCAAATGCATAATTATTCATCAAACCTGAAAGCAAGGATTTCCATATACCATCTTCAGGGAAAAGTTTCCATGTGGTGGGACCAAATGAAGCAGGGAAAGCATATTGATGAGAAGATAATTTCTTGGAAGCAATTTAAGAAATATTTCCAGTAGAAATACTTGTTAAAACATTACTATGCCAAGAATATGCAATAATTCTTTGAGCTTAAGCTAGGAAATATGACTATGGAGGAGTATGAGAGGAAATTCCTCGTGCTTCTGAGGTATATGGACTTCATCAAGGATGAGAATGTGAAAATCCAAAGGTTCTTGAGTGGGATTCTATCATTTTGCAAAGAGAAAATCCAATTTGGTGAGCCTAAGACTTTGGAAGAAGCCACGAGGAAGGATAAATATTTGTATGAGTAGAACAAGGGAAGGCTAGTTTTTCAAAAATCCTAGGATGATAATAAGAGAGGCAAGATGGATCAAAGAAATAAAGGATTCAATCCACCTTTCATCAAGAACATATCTCAATCATACCAATAAGGATAGCCAGCACAAGGTGAACATAAAATGACAAATTCATCAAGGAACATGCCAAGACAATAGCCCATAAAGTGTTGGGAATATGAAGGAGACCACTTGTATAAAGATTGTCCTCACAAGGGAGATAGGATGAGAACTGCACATAAACTATAGGAAGTTGATACGGTGGAGGATGTGGGTAGGAGCATGACAAGGATTTATGTTTCCTTGGACAATAGACAAGTGGGCTATCAATCCCACATGATTGAGGTATAAGGTAAGATTGATAATTGAACCATAGTTATTTTGATTGATTCGAGAGCTAGTCATAGTTATATAGATCCAAATATAGTTGAAAGGTTTAAAATGAAAATATGTAATCATGAAGAATCTTGGTTGGTTTAACTAACCACTGGAACCAAGAGGAAAGTCAGTGAACTTGTCAGGGATTTCCCAATGAGCGTGATTGGAGTCAACACTAAGGTGGATTTGAATATCATACCACTTGGGACCTATGATTTCTTAATTGGTATGGATTGGATGGACACGCATCGTGTTGTCCTCGATTTCTACAACAATTATTTCACATACCTTGACGAGGAAGGGAATTCAAGGACAATGAAATGTATTCCAAGACCTATATCCATCATAGAGATTTCAACATTGCAGCTAAAAATAAGTTTTCGGAAAGGGTGCCAGATATATGCAACCCATATGAAAGAGCCAACAAAATATAAGGAGCCAAGTCTCAAAGATTATCCAATATTGAAGGAATATAAAGACATGTTTGGGGAATTGACGATATTTTGACCAAAAAGAGACATTGACTTTTCTATTGACTTAATTCCTGAAGCTTCCCCAATGTCCAAAACTCCCCACAAAATGAGCACATTAGAGTTGAAAGAGTTGCAAATGTAGCTAGAAGAGTTAGTGAAGAAGGGGTACATATGCCCAAGTGTCTCACCTTGGGGTGCCCTAGTCCTCTTTGTGAAGAAAAAGAATGGAACTCTGAGGTTGTATATTGACTTCAAACAATTGAATAAGGTTACTGTAAAGAACTGGTACCCTCTACCATGGATTGATGATCTTTTTGATCAACTGAAAGGAATAAGGATATTTTCCAAGATCGAATTGAGGTCAGGTTACCATCTGGTGAGAATTAGAGAAGATGATATTGATAAGACAAAATTATGGACAAGGCATGGTCATTATGAGTTTGTGGTCATTTGTCTTGACAAATGCACCAACTACTTTTATGTGTCTAATGAATGGAGTATTCAAAGATTACTTGGAAAAATTTGTCATCATCTTTTTGGATGATATTCGTATCTACTTCAAGACATAGGAGGATCATGAGAAACATTTGAGGATGGTGTTACATGCATTGAGAGAGCACAAATTGTATGCACAACTAAGAAAGTGTACTATCTATCAAAGGAAAATCCATTATTTAGGCCAGATCGTCTCAGAGGAGGGAATAGCAATGGACCTAAGAATATTGAGGAAATCAAAGGATGGCCTAGACCAAAGAATGTTTCAGAAGTGAGATCCTTTATGGGACTAGTTGGATACTATATGAGATTAATTGAAGGTTTTTCCAAGGTTGCACATCCAATCATGTCACTGCAAAAGATGGGAACAAAGTTTGAATGGACTACCAAATGTGAGGAGATTTTCCAATAATTGAAGGAATTGTTGACCAATGCACCTATTTTAAAGGTTGCAGATCCAGATGAAGATTTTTTTGTGTGCACAGATGCATGCAAGGAAGGGCTTGGTGGAGTCCTTACACAAAATGGGCATGTCATATGTTATGAGTCAATGAAGCTTAAAGAACATGGAATAAATTATGTTACCCATGACTTAGATTTGGAAACCATAGTTCATGCCTTAAAAATGTGGAGGCATTATCACATGGGCATAAAATTTGAGTTAAAGGCAGATCATAGTGGTCTAAAACACTTGTTTGAGCAGCCAACACTAAATACCGGAAAAACCAGATGGTTGGAATTTCACAACAAATATGACTTTGAAATCAATCACATCAAGGGAAAAGAGAATAAAGTGGCCAATAAACTCAATAGGAGGGTGCATGAAATGCATTCTACATCCATTAGCATGTATTTTTCATTTTTTAAAAGTAAAATTTTGGAAGTCATGGCATCAGATCAACATTATGCACAAGTTATAGAAGTCTTACATCAGGGAAATATATCACATAAATTTAAAGACTACAGGCTAGAAGAGGATGGAATCCTCTTGTTCAGGGACAAATTCTATGTTACTAATACTTAGGAATTGAGAAATATGGTGTTGAAGGAGATGCACAATGTACTATATGTTGGCCATCCAGGGTACCAAAAGACAATTTTAGTGGTAATAGGTTAGTATTTATGGTATGTAATGAAGAACGATGTGGTTGATTACATAGCTAGGTGCATGGAATGTCAGAAGGTGAATATTGAACACAGACATCCACATTGATTGTTACATCCATTACCTATTCCTAAATGGAAATGGGAGCTAGTTACGATAGATTTTATCACTAAGATACCAAGAACAACAAGGAAACATGATTCCATTATGGTAGTGGTGGGAAAGCTTATAAAGGATGCACATTTTATTCCCGTGAAAATGAATCACAAGGCAACCAATATTACAAATATTTATATGAAGAAAAATTCCAAGCTACATGGCGCGCCTAAGACAATAATGTCAGACATAGATCCCAATTTCACTTCCAATTTTTGGAAGGGATCGTTTAAGGGATTTGTGACTAATTTGAATTTAAGTACAACATATCACCTAGAGTCATATGCGTAGATAGAGAGGATCAAACATATAATTGAAGATATGCTGAGAATGTATGCAATGGAAAAGCCTTCTAGGTGGGAAGACTATATTCATTTGGTTGAGTTTGCTTATAAAAATCAAGCCATGACTAGAGGGCTTACCATTTCAATGGAGTAAGGTTTGATTGGGTCCTTTCATCGAGTAAGGCTATGTGGTTGACAAGGGTCATTTTCCCGTGTCAATAATACCATGTTGTTGGGAGAGACATGATGTTGTTGAGAGACATGGAGCACACATGGAGTTGGGTACAATATTTTCATTATTTCCAAACCATTACCAAGACTCCCATCATGAGATTTGGAGCTAGAACTCTTCTTGCACATAGATAGTTGGCCATATTGTAATTCTTAAGGGATTTTTATATAGAGAAAGGGAGTGTCTGTGTAAGATAGAGGTTTTTACCATGTCTAAGAGCTATTTATATTGTCTAGAGATCATTCTTTGAAATAACAAAGCCTATTTATGTTCCAAACTAGGTTGGGATTATGTTTTTGAGCTTTAGTTGTCAATTTTCCCTTGTTTTTTCATTGCCCAACTTGTTCCCATGTCTAAGAGAAGAATCTCTCCTATGGAGTTATTTCTCCAAGTGATTCACTATCAGATAACTCTGTCATTGTTATTTATATATTGAGATTTAATTCTTGTGGTTGATGTTGTGTGAAGATTAAGTCTCTGAAATGGTAAATGTAAACATGATTATGATCATGTTCCAAAACGATGTCATGGCTATCTATAAAACACATGTATGTAGAGTTTAAGGTCGTTACGACCAACAATTTTGGTTGTATAGTGCACAACTCAACATATGTTGTGTAAGGTAAGATACAACCATGTTAATTGTATGGAATTGTCCAAATGTGGGTATCAATAATGATGATAGAATCAAGAAGGAATTATAATTAACTCTATGTAGAATGCTTTCATTTGCATCTTGTTATGTTTTTCCATATAATTAGATGATGATATGAGGTTGATGTGTTGGAATTATTAATTGTGTAATTGGATGAGAATCCTTTTGTAAATTATACATGCATTGGTCAAATATTTCCTATAGAAATTTGAGAAATTGATGTGCATGCATGTTTAATTCCACTACAATTATAAATAATATGAATTATGCAATTGTATTGTATGTTTTAAATCGGCCATGAGGAAATGGGATAATGAAGTGGACTCAAACCTAGTAAATTCAAATTGGGAGAGAAGATAAATTACAATGGAGTGCCTTGACAACCATGGGAGGCATGTTCAAGTACACTACAATGTTCAAAAGAAACCATAGATTTTCACTTGTTGCAAACAAAAAATATTCAATATTTTTAAACACAGTCTTGATTTTAAGGGCCATAAATTTTCTAGAGTAGTTTATGAGTCTCTTGACATTCCATGATGCTACCTTCATTGAGTAAGGAAGGTTTTGAATTCCATATTGTACAATGCAAAATTATCATTCAAACTAGAAAAAACATCAAAAGAGATTGAGGTTGGAAATGCTTGAAGAACATGTGCAAAGTAATAACACATGGTGCAAATTATAAGTTTTCTCTAGATATCTTCAGGATTCAAGTCCTTTAAGGAGTTCCATAGAGGGTGGGAAGTGTGCCCTCCTATTACCACCTCATAGGATGGCGTTTTGAGAGGGTTGCACCAACTACTTCATAATGGTTTAAGGTTAATAAGTTGTTTGGATTATACATAATACAATTCATTGACTTGTTAGATTGAGCCTTTTGGGTGCAACACACTTATTGGTTTAAGAGTTCTTGCAAACCAATCCAACCCATTATTTGTTTGAGTCATTGTTTCCGCAAGTAGTCATTGAGCTTGAGGCACTTGAGGTGCTTGGATGGCTGGAGAGTAGGGTGGGTCAATATTAGTAATTAATGGACAATCGTGAATCTTATTATGCAACATTTGGCACATGAAGTGGTTCTTAGGAAATTAATATATCAGACTAGTTGTTTCAACATCCTATCCTCCATCCATATTATGAAAAATTCTTTCAAACCCTTGGTTAGATAAACTTTGAGGCATATATTCATTTGAGGCCAATGGTTCAAAAAACCTTCCAAGTTCATGACAAGTAAAGTTGTGTAAAGTTGACTTAGATATACAATTGAGGAATGACCAAAATTGCATGAGAATGTCAAGGAATTCTACCCACATAAGGAAATAAAGTTGGATGTTTTTCTTTGTCAAAAATTCCTCAAACTAGTAAGAGAATACAAAAGAGTATTATAACACATACAAGAACCACAAGAATAACAACATCACATGTAGACTCTTTAAGAAAAGAAAAGAAAAAAAACCTTTACTCAAATTATAAATAGATTGTTAATGTCAACTATATAATCCCATGCCTTTTTTATCCAAAATTAAATCATGAATTCAAACATAGACCACAATCGAACTACCAAATAATATATACTTTTTATATCTATAACAAATAACTTTACACTCTTGTAAAATATCTATGAATTTCATACCTTCTTCATCCAAAATTGAATCATGAATTCAAGACCACAATCAAACTACCAAATAATATATACTTTTTATAACTATAACAAATAACTTTACACTCTTGTAAAATATCTATGAAATGAAATTAAAAAAAAAACATAATTCAAGTATTAAAAGAACCATAAATTCAAGTATTAGAAGAACCATAATTCTAATGTCAAATTTATTACAACATATCAAATTTATTATAAATAATTACATATCCATCATTGAGCCTTGACTTAGCTATAAAGAGCTCACAAAGGCTCTATACTAAGAAGCGAGCCAATAGAGGGGGGTGGTAATTAAATGTGACAAAGATAATATAAATGAAGCACTTCATGCACCTCAAGTTCCCACCTCTACTATACTCACATTTTGTGAAGAGATTTATGTTAAGACTTTGAGATATTTTAATTGATTTTTTTAATTGATAATATAAATAGCCTTATTTACACGCAACAAAAACCTAGAATACCTATTGTATATCTTATCTTCTTTGAAATTTGTGAGCCAACCTTTGGGGATTGGCATCACATATTTAAATCATATCTTGTAAGTTTTAAAATTAAATAAGAATATAATATTTATAAATAAAGTGAGTTTACTTGTATGGAATATTGGTTAACTAAATAAATAGATCTCTAAAGTAAAATATATTTTGTTTCATATCAGATATCTTACACATGGGTCATCCCACATACCATAATTACTCTTAAAAAAGAGAGTAGCATAGAAATCACAATTGTCCTAAAAGGATTGGTTGAGCACTATAAATTACTTTTCCAAAGGTTGAAAAGACATGCTCTCAAATTTAGGTGTCTGCTTGAGAGTCCATGAAAATTGAAGAAATGATGACTTTGAAATACACAAATATATGCCACTCATTTTGGAAAGAAATAAAGAAATAGTCAAAGCATTCACATGGACCGATCATTCACTAAGATAAATGTAATATTTGTCAAACAAGGGGAAAAATGGTGACCCTAAATACATATTGTACTTAAAAGGAACGCTCAGTAGTGGGTAATGATGGATCACATAAAGTTGTAAGGATAGAAGAATCCACTAGAGTTCATTTTACATGGTTAAATTCATCATGTTCATTTTACATGGGTAAATTCATCATGGTTTACTAGTAGCTTTATTGTAACTTTATTATAAGGAAATTTAATTATTTATAATAAAAATAAAATTATAATTACAATTTTATGTTTATTGGGATTTGAACATTAAGTATAATTACAATTTTATGCTTGTTGGGATTTGAACATAAATCATTGTAATGACACTACAATGGTAACACATTATTTTTATCATTAGATTACAACTCAACAAATTAGGAACTTCATATGGGATTTGAACATAAATCATTATAATGATACTACAATGGCAACATACTATTTTTATCATTAGAGTACAACTCAACAAATTAGGAATTTCATATAAGTTTTTAAATTTTATAAACAATTTATCTCAAATAGAATAGTTTAAAAAGTTATGTAATAAAATATTATATTGTAATTTTGATTTAATTAAGGACATTTTTAAGATGCTTTTTGTTTATTTTTTAATAGTATTTAATTAATGTTTTGCTTAATGGAAACTTAGAAGCTATATTAATCACTATGTTCATTCCATTTTTTTAAATTACTCATTTATATTAGAAATATAATTGTGTACAAATTTCCAGCATTTCCATAGTTCATGTCAACAAAACACCCCTCCAAAACTCTTGACATTAAATATACCTCCTCTTTTTTAAAAAGATTATGAATATGAATACACCAAATCTGAAGCCAAAGTGTTGCAAATAACCCCAAAACTCATGGGAAGTAAAATCCCATCTCTGATCCGCTAATTTCTATGCCAAGGGAGAGATTCTAATTGAGAAATATATAAAGAGAATAAACCGTTCTCAAAATTTCTCATTTGATTGGAAAGACCAAAATATAAAACTAATCCCATTACAATGACCATGATGAACCTCCAAAATATAAAACTAATCCCATTACAATGACCATGATGAACCCATTTGATGAACGGGTTAACCATATCACTTCACTTAGGAGAATTGAACTTTAGTTGGGGCACTATAACTACCTAGATTTGACTTACTCCTAATTCAAATCAAATTTGACTTAATTGAAATGATGAGTTAACACTTAGCTATAATTATATATTATTTACAATCAATTATATACATATTGAGTTTAAAAACAATTTAAATATGATGAAATATACAATTGAGTCTAAGTGGATGAATTGAAAAATAATTATCCTCTCCATTGTGATTCAAATCCTTCATGTAACATATTGGCTCTTTATAATTCAATTGTAATTAAGGCTCTTCATAAATTATGAGAAATATCTCACCCTTAACAATATATTACAAGGTAAAATACATTATTATATATAATTTAAAAAATAAATAAATTTATAATCAAAACTAAGATAAACTAAAAATTAATTATAAAAAGAATTCTCTTTTAATCATAAAATAAAATAGTTAAATTCTAAATATAAATTAAAATATATATATATTGAAAAAACTTTACTTAAAAAGTTATATAAATTAGATTATCAATTCATAATATATAAAAATAAATATTTAATAAAAATAAAATAAAATGTAAAAAAAATAATATAAATTAATTTATCAATTCTTAATATACAAAATTTAAAAAATAAATAAAAATAAAATAAAAATAAAATCAAATATATAAAATTTAAAAAATAAATAAATATATAGTAAAAATAAAATCATCAAAATTGAAATGAACCAAAAACCAATTATAAAAAGTTAATTCTCTTTTAACCATGAAAGATTTAAAGTGATATAAATTAGATTATCAATTTCATAATGTTATTTATTAATTGATAATAAAAAATTCACTATATTAAAACCTTACATATTAAATTATGAATTATTAACAATATTAATTTTATATATAAAAAAAATGTAAATATTAAATTTATTTTTTTAAATATATTAGATTATAAATTTTTAATATTTTTAATTTTATATAAAAAGTATTTTGTGTTTCTATATATTAAATCATCAATTCTTAAGAATATTAATTTTATATAAAAATATAAATATTAAATTTATTTTTTTAACAATATATTAGATTATAAATTTTTAATATTTTTAATTTTATATATAAAAAATATAAATATTATATTTGTGTTTCTATATTTGTTTATGAGCAGCGGAAGGCATAGGAATGCAAGCGAGCTCTCGACAACAAGCTAGGGTTTGATAATCACAAATACAGAGGAGCATATCATGGTTACCAAAGGGGGCGGTAATGGAACCCCCTCTTACAAGTAGGTAGTAGTGGACAGGGGCAATGGCCCACGCGACGGTGGTTTCAAGGAACCAATGACGAGCGCATCGGGATCAGGACCAGAAAAGAATCAGGAAAGAAACCAGGAAGAAATGGATCGCATGGGGGAAGAAGTCAGAGAAACCCAAAATGATACGTAGAAACCAGCGAACCCCAATGGGGTAGAAGGGCACAACCCGTGTAAACCTAAGACAACACTGATACCTAAGGTGATACTGGAGGACCCACAAACGCAACTCTACTGGGACCAAATGAAGACGCATGGACTCATTTGCAAGTTCATGGGTTTGTGGCCCATAGAGAGAACGTTGTGCAACTGGATAAAATACCAATGGAAGCCAAGCGAAGAAGTGGAACTCCACCTGGGGTCGAAAGGCTTCTTCACAACAATATTCATGAACTTGGAGGAAAGGGATAGAATATTTGAGGGGGGGGCATACTTCCACGCTTCAGCAGGACTGTACATGCGGCCATGTAAGGAAAACTTCTCCACAGAGAAAGAAACCTTCAAGAATGTACCCATCTGGCTGAGGATTTACTCCCTGCTGCTAGACTACTAGATACCCTCCACCTTCAAAGCAATCGGGAACAAACTTGGAAAATATGTGAAGACATCGGAAGCAACCCTAAAAGGGAGATATGCCTTCTACGCAAGGATCTGCATAGAGATGGATGTTTCAGGGGCACTCCCAAAAGCCATAAGCCTGGAATTCAGCGATGAGGAATGGATACAAAGCATCGACTACAAGCATATCCCTTTTAGATGCAGAAGATGCCATGAACATGGCCACCTATTCAAAGAATGCCCTCTCAATAGAAAACAAGAAGAGGAAAACACCAAAATACAACAGGATGAGGATAGTTTTATCAAACCAAACCACAAAAACAGAGAAAACAAGAAACCAAGCAAAGCCCCAACGGGTAGCAATCCGAAAGCCAAGACCCGAATGGAAGGGAGGGATAAAACCAACAAAGGGGAAGAAGGAAGAAAGGAAAAGGAAAAGGCCAGAGAAGCTAAGGAACAAACCATAGATGAGAACACAAACAACCCAAGCAATAAGATGGAACAGGGGGATAGCACAACTCCTATGGACGGAGAAACTAGAGACACCAACACCCCCATGCAGGAGGCAGACATAGATGTAGAAATGACGCCAAGTGAGGTAGGAACAGAAGACCCTGATCTCAGAGATATTGTGGAAAGGGAAGGAATATATCTCCTGAACATACTAGAACAATGGAAAAGGCAGGGCGTAGACAATGTACTAGTGGAGCAACTAGATCGTATCCAATACTTATTCCTCCTTAGGGAGGAAGCAAAATCCAGAGGGCTTAAGCGCATGCACGAGGAGATAGGACACCTCGGAATCGAAACTGCGAGAGAGAACTCCAGCTCTCACCCAAGCAGGCGAGAAGGAAGAAAGGTAGGAAGTCAAAGAACGTAGCCCTACAGGAACTAGGAGCTCTGTCGATAAACTCAGGTGAGATCAAAAATCTTTTTCCCCACTCCCCCCAACATGTTTAAATGAAGATTATAACCTGGAATATTAGAGGCCTAAACAACCCACGAAAGCAAAGAATCCTTAAAAACAAATTGAGGAAGGAACAACTGGTCCTCTGTTTCATCCAAGAGACAAAATGCATTGTAGACAGAATGGAAACAATCAGTAAAAACCAATGGAGAAAGTACAAGACATTGGTTGTTGAAGGACATCAGACGAAAGGCGGTATTCTCACCTTGTGGAACCCACAAGTGATGAATTTACTAGTAGCCGAAGCCACCAAACACACACTTTTGTCTAACATGCAAATCATAGGTAACACAGAGGTGATTCTATGCATTAATGTGTATGGTCCCCAGATGGTGGAAGAAAAGAGAAGAATGCTCCTAGACCTAGAAAACCTAAGAGCCCATTCCAACAACCTCCACTAGATTTTGGCAGGGGACTTCAACATTGTCACGAAACTTGCAGAAAAAAAGGAGGCACCAGGAGACTGGATAGAGATGCAGAAGAATTTTCAACGTTCATTGACACAATGGAGATGGTGGACATCAAAACCAATAATGGCCAGTTCACATGGAACAACAAACGAATAAAGAAACATCAGATCACGACGAGGCTAGACAGATTCTTGGTGTCAAAGTCCATTATTCTACAAGGTTTAACTTTAGACTGCAACATCTTTCCCTGGGGGGGTTCAGACCACTGGCCAGTCCAATTAGAAGCAGACTTCCAAACCACATCGAGGAATAGACCGTTCAGATTCGAGAAATTTTGGATCAACCATCCCACTTTCAAGGAGAATATCAGCCAATGGTGGCGGGTGCAACAACCAGAGCAAGGGACAAGGATGTTCAATCTTTATAAGAAACTCAGGTACATCAAACATAAACTCAAGGAGCGGAACAAGGAAATCTTTGGAAACATAAACCAAGAAAAGAAAAATATTGAAGATAGAATGAAGAAACTCCAGGAAATCTGCATAGACAAGGGCTATACAGAGGATAGGAAAAAGGAAGAGACCAAAATGACCCAAGAATGGGAAGCAAGATGCCAACAGGAAGAGACTCTTTGGCACCAAAAGTCCAGAAATAGGTGGCTAAAGGAAGGAGAGCAGAACACAAAGTTTTTTCATAGAACAACCATTGCTAGAAGAACCCACAACAAAATCTTGAAAATTCGGGATCGGGATGAGATCGAGAGAGAGTCCCACGAGGAGATTGAAAACATATTGGTAAACCACTTCCAAGGGATAGCCCAAGAACCCAACCAAGACAGAACATAGGCCATACAAAAGATAACTCAACACATCCCCAAGCTAGTTACTTAGGAACAAAATATCAACCTAAACAAACCCATCGCTAAGGAGGAAGTTGACCAAGTGGTCCAGGAGATGCCCAATGGAAAGGCCCCAGGCCTAGATGGCTTCACGGTGGAATTCTTCAAAGCATGCTGGGAAGTGGTCAAACATGACGTTTATGGGGTGGTGGAAGACTCTAGATGCTCGACCTCCATTCTGAAAGCATTAAATGCCACAATGATTACTTTAATCCCCAAAGAAAATGAAGCAAGGACCCCAGACCGCTACAGACCCATAGCTTTATGTAATGTGGTCTACAAGATAATATCCAAAGTCATAGCCAATAGACTAAAACCTCTCCTACCCACACTGATTTCACAGGAACAGGCGGGTTTTGTAGAAGGGTGACAAATTGTGGATAACATCATCCATGCCCATGAGTTGATACACACATTGAAACTCCAAAGGAGAGGGGGGATGATAATCCAACTTGACCTAGCAAAGGCCTATGACAAAATTAGCTGGCACTATATGGTCAAGACTCTAGAAGCTTTCGGCTTTGCGCAACATTGGATCAACTGGATTGTCAGCCTAGTCTCAATGACAAGTTACTCTCTTTTAATCAATGGAGCACCAACCAAACCCTTCTGGCCGTTAAGAGGCATCAGGCAAGGAGATTCCTTATCACCTTTCCTGTTCAGTTTGATGATGGAAGGACTCAGTAGAAGCATAAAAAGCGCAACCACAACAGGGGAAATAACATGCATCAAACCTTTCAAAAATTGCCCTACCTCCACGCACCAACAGTTCGCTAATGACACCTTACTCCATGGCACACCCACAGTAAAGGAAGCGAAAGCTTATAAAAGAATCTTAGAAGAATTTGGGGAAGCCTCAGGAGCGAAGATCAATCACTCCAAATCCATGATCTACTTCTTCAATACCAACCCAACAATCCAAAGAAACCTGGCAAATATTTTGGGGTTTGAATGCAAAACGCTCCCAACGAAATATTTGGGAATCCCTCTGACGGACAGAGCATGCAACATGGCAACTTGGTAAGGAGTGATCAACAAACTATAGGAGAGGGTGAAAAACTGGACTTACAGATCCCTTAACCTAGCGGGGAGAATTATTCTAACCAAAGCGGTTCTGCAAACAATTCCGACCTATATGATGTCAGTGTTCCCCGCTCCTAAATGAATACTCCAAAAAATAAGAATCGTCCAAAGGGACTTCCTATGGCGTGGAGAGGAAAGCAAGAAAAAATGATCCCTTGTGGCTTGGGAGAAGGTTTGAAAACCCAAATGCAAAGGAGGATTGGGGTTACAAGACCCACAGGTAACCAATGAAGCCTACAGGGCGAAACTTTGGTGGATATGGGTTAAAGAAAAGGAAACACCGTGGACAACCCTCTGGAAGGCCAAGTATGCCCCAGAAACCAACGACCAGGATATAATCCGCTTTATGGGCACAAGGGAGGGATCAACCATCTGGAATCTGGCCTGGAGCAACAAAACCTAGATTCAGAAACACAACTTATGGGAAGTGAGGAATGGTAAAACAACCAGATTATGGGAGGACGCATGGCAACAAGAACCTAGAATGGAAAATCCGAATAGGGAGGAACTTCAACAAGAGATGACCGCGCAAGGAAAAATCAAAATCCATGACTACTGGAAACAAGGAAATGACCGCGACGGATGGAGGATCTGGGAGAATCTCAATCCACAAAATAGAGATCAAATCACAACAATAGCAAAGGAGGTGGAGGAGGAAATGGGGAAAAGGAAAATTGTAGTCTCAGAAGAAGAGGACCAAATAAGATGGGGCAGGAAAAATGGTGGGGAATTCAACTTAAAATAAGCCCGCAATTACATCAGGCTCGGGACCAAGAAGATCTGACGCAATAGTGGGGAAATATTTGGGACAACCCCCAGTGGCCAAAAATCAAAATTTTCAAATGGTTATTACTTCACAACCGAATCTTGGCCTGGGAAAACCTAAGGAAAAGGGGTTTCATAGGCCCATCACGATGCCACCTCTGTCAAGCAAAGGAAGAAACAACGAATCACCTCCTCAATGAATGTAATTATACAATAGAGATTTGGGATTAGGCGGCAAGCATCTTTCGCCAGTCCAATAGGACCCAAGGCAACATCAACGCAACCATCAATAACTGGAAGGAGAGTTATAGCAAAAATGAAATGGTGAACCTCTGTTGGAATCTCATGCCAGGGATGATCATATGGGCAATATGGAAAGAAAGGAACCAACGCATCTTCGGGAACAAAAACCTTCCGGAAGGGAAACTCAAGGAAGCAATAATCTCACAAATATGAGAAACGGTGTAGAGCCGCAATTGTCAGAATGGAAAAGCGCAACTCACAGTCCAGGACTCCCGAATCCTGGAAATTTTTCACCTAAAAGATGGGCGCAACAACACACAGGTAGGGCGGCCACCACAACTCCAATTAGGAGAGCACAACCGGACACCACCTCCAGCAGGGTTCCTTAAATTAAATTTTGATGTGGTGGCAAAAGGAAACTCAGGAATGATAGGGATGGGAGGGGTGATCAGAGATAGTTGCGGAAACATAATCTGGCTGTACGTTGGGAGTATGGAAAACTCAACCAACAACACAACGAAATTTGGAGCCCTGGAGCTCGGGCTCGAAATTCTAAGCTGCGAAAGGATGACCAACACTATCGTGGAAGGTGACTCCACCTTGGTCATCAACACGATGAAGAGACTCCAAAATGGCACCAGAGTGGGAAAAGTACAGAGACACTGGTGCTTGGCACACTCCCTACAAAAAATTCAGGAGCATCTGCAAACGATTAACGCAGTGGAGTTGCGCAGGGTACACAGGTCAGCATATGGCCTGGTTGACAGAATTGCCAACGAGGGGGTTAGCAAGGATGAACCGGTACTAGATACTACCTGGCTCAACATCTCGGAAGGATAATTCACAATGGACTGCCTCCAACTAGCGACAAAATAATGTGATATCAACTTGAGCAAGGAAGGTCACATCGAGGAGGGCAGTGAAAGACCTAGAGGTCGGCACGAAGGACCCAGGCAGAAGATGACTGCCCAACACGCGACCACCAATCACAATGCAGGATCGGATTATACAATAGGCGAGGGTACGACAACAAGGTCGTGTCAACAGTAAGATTTGCAGGGAAAGACCGTGGGAAAGTATCGACGACATTCAATAAGCAGCGAATGACGTAAGGCAAGAGGGTTTGACACAAACCAGTATCGACCCACCACGCCAAAGATCAAGTACAAGGAGATTCTCATTAGGTTATCAAGTGAGCAAGGGCAAGGGCCCGTACAGGGATAATGTTGGAGTCATCATGATCATACGTACCGTGACGGGGAAAAAGGACAGGAAGTTTCACCTCTACAAGCAGACCATGCTTAGAAGGACGAGCCCACAACAGGAATAGATGTAAACAGAAGAGCGCAACTACAGGAACAACCATAGACACAAGGGCAGGAAATAGATTGAGAATACAACAAAGGAGCTTCCATAGGCTAGACAGGATGGCACGAATGAAGGGAACGCACAACAAAAGGAACCTCCTAGGGAAGGGAAATCAGAACAATCCCCGACGGGTTTCAAGGATGGAGCAGGCGGCCAGAGACGCGGAGGGCACCTTCCACACCCTGGTTGCACTGAAAGGGAAAGTGACCATTAACCGTTTGGAAAAGGAAATCAAAAGAAGTCGCAAGGGAAAAACATGGGATGCTCTGACTCAGGAAATAGGTTGGGTAACTGACCTAGGAGCCATGCAACCCAGAGAAACCCTCTACCACAAAACGATGGAGATGGCGTGGAAAACAAAGATGTTGATTGGCAAGGTGAGCTCGGAAAGGGAGGACGCTGGACGAGAGAACAACAAGGAACACATGAAACTGTTGAACGAAATCCTGAGATGCCTCAGTGGTTTGGAAACCATTACTAGACTGTTAACTGAGGTCGAGAAGGTCCAGCAAGCCAAGATTGAGCGGTTGGCTGCTCAATTCCAGCTCTACATGCGCTACGTCCATCACATGGACATCACGCCGACCGATGGGAACATAGCGCCAACACACATCAGAAAGACTCGCACAGTCTCCCAAAAGGAGGAGAACAAGGACCAACCCGATGAAGGAAAGATGCATATCATCATCCTAGACTAGCGCCTGGTTAGTCTATTGGCAATCAGTCGGGTCAGTCCTGCGTCTGTTTAATCTCTGTTTCTCTTTTTATGTCTATTGTGATTTTTTTGTCAAAAACTGGATATGGTAGGACTAGGCTGGTTTCCCACGGTGGCAATCTAGTCATACCCCTTTCTCTTTTCAGAAAACACAACTCGGGTCGGGAACCTCTGGCCTGGTTTCCTTTTTGGCAGACCAGGGAGTTCCCCTTTTTTGTAGTATAATTCCCTTTTAGTAATACAGGCTCCAAAACTCACAATTTTTTTTTTTTGATTATGAGCTTAAACAGATTGAGATATTGAGTGAGGCTTAACAATCTCATAAAAAAAACAAGCTAAGGATTTGACACCGAAATCTCATTTGAAATAACCCCAACACTCAACTACTTGAGCTAACCCAGTAAACTCGTCTTCCCCCACACATATACAAAATTAAAATTTATTAAAAAATAATTATATATAAAAAATATTTTTAAAAATTGCATGAAAATCTTCCTTCTATAATCAAAATTTTCATTCAATTTTAAATTGAGAGAAAAGTCTTCTTTATTTTATATAAAGAATATTACAAAACTATTTTATTTTCCAAACTTTCGAGAAAAATCTTCTTTATTTTATGTAATAATATTACAACACTATTTTATTTTCCATTTTGACATTTTTTTCTAAGAGATTATAAATATGTACGAAATCTATCTTGGTTGTTTATCCCTATGCTTCATAAATTTAAAATATTTCGAAACACAATAAAATAAAAAAATTTAAATATAAAACCTAAATTTTAAATATTTCGTTATTTCATTTCATATGTAATAAACGATGGATCCACTTGGACAAATAAAAATTAATTTCTTACAGTAGCAATTCCTTAGTTAGGAAAATTCCATCTCTTCTTGTTAAAAGAAAAAAATATTAAAAACAAAAATGTAACATCATGATTTAAAATTAAAATTCGTTAGTTAGAAAAATTCCATCTCTTCTTTTCAAAGGGAAAAAAATATTAAAAACAAAAATGTAACATCATGATTTAAAATTAATGCAAGGAAATTCAAATAAAACATTTTATTAATTTGCACTCTGTAAAAGTCAAATTCTTTTCTGACCAATACACTGTGCTCTTTGTGAAACCCACGAGTTCAAAGTGATATTTGCTTTGGATGATGGCTATCATTTTCAATGCTATTTTGGCATCATTTTCATGCTATTTGAGATATGGTTTCATCATGGTGTTCAGCATTGCTCAACAAATTTAAGCACATGGGACCCTTACTCAAGACCTGTCTGCTCTCATCTACTGTCCAAATTTCAAGCATACCTAAACCTTTTAACCTTTTCCATTCTCATATCTTTTCAGATCAAGTAGCCAGGTCATGTCATTTCATCTCACTTTAAAATTTTAATGAGTTTTGGTATATTATTTGACTTTATTGTTTATAGATTAGGTTACATTCATTGTGATCAGGTTCTTACCTATTAAGTTGACATTTCATTTGAAATGACAATGCAAGTATAAGATGAAGACTTTTGTATCAACATATATGGTTATATAAAATTAAAATAAGAAAATTTTGACAATACATCATTTTTATTATATATATATATATATATATATATATATATATATATTAATAAGATATATTTAAAATAATAAATAGGTATTTTTTATAATTATAATATAAGGAGATGAAAAATATTTTAACTAATTTATATTTGTATATTTGAAAAAAATCATATTACAATATATTATTATTTGTTGTAATTGAATGTTAATTTGAATAGAAAAAATAATACTCTTTCTCTCTCAACTACTTGAGTTAAACATTTCAACTAATTTATATTTGTATATTTGAGCAAAATCACATTATAATATATTATTTATTATAAATGAATTTAATTCAGGTGAAAAGAGAAACATTTCTCCTCTCACCTACTCCACATAAATACAATTGACTTTTTTTTTATCTATTATAATATAATTCAAATATACTACATTATAATTATCTTTAATTACAAATTATAATATTTATTGATGAAATAAAATCATCATTATTATTATTTATAAAAAGATAAATATTTAAATAAATCATTGCGACATTTTCTCAAAAACCTCAAGACATTGATGCGTATGTATATATATATAAGTAAAGAAGGCATTTAGAATATGATATTGGAAAAAAATAAAATCTATAAGGATAAGATAAATACAAAAGATAAGATAAAGTAGTAAAAAGATAATTTAAAAAAAAGTTGTTACTTGATTGGATTCTTGACATGGACTTCACATGGTCCTAGTACATCATTTACATGTATAAACTTTTAGCACATAAGTTTTTTTATGGTAAAATTTATATAATACAAATTTTTAGGAGGGTATAATCCACATAAGTCTTTTTCTGTGTTAAAGTCTACATAAAACAAACTTTCTTAGTACATCATTTACATGTATAAACTTTTAGCAGATAAATTTTCTATGGTAAAATCTATATAATACAAACTTTTAGGAGAGTATAATCCACATAAGTCTTTTTCTGTGTTAAAGTCTACATAAAACAAACTTTTAGGAGGGTATAATCCAATGAAATTTTTTCAAAATGGACATTTCATTGAAGAGAAGTCATTTTCTTTGGTAGGTGTAAATGTTGGAAAAGTCATGATGTGTTTATTTATTTTTTATTATTAATAAATAGTTATAAATTTTGATTTTATTTATTAATTTTTTTTAATATAATAAAAAATTAAATTAAAAAAAAAAAAAATATGTATATCTCCATAGATTTTAACAATAAAATAAATAATACACTTAAATAGAAATCACCATCAATCTAATACCCCATAAATAACAAATATAAATATATCCATACTTAACAATTAACTGTATAAATATTAAATTAAAATATATTACATTAAAAAAAAAAAAAAAAAACAATAAAATTCAAAGCTCCCCTTTAACCCAAGTTGGCAGGTGCTCCCCTTACCATTGAAAGGAACTTTGAAATGAGAGGAACGCTCAATTCAGATGCATGCAGGAGGGAACACTACCAAATACCAATGCGATTAAAATTAAAGGAATATGAAAATAAATGATGGTTGACATGGAAATTACATGGCAAAAAGGGTCCAAGTGAAGAGAGGAATTATCTGAGATGGAGCTTTTACCTTGTGTGGGCTGGGTAACTGTCCGGCAAACTTTCTGTATTGGATTAGCCATGAGTATACTGTAGAGTATATCGTGTGTTGTTTCCTTCTTTTTCTACTGAAATCCTGATTGAAATGGTGTCTGTCCATGGGGTTTTAGGATGACCCAGGCTAGTTTTATCTTCAAACGATCTTAATCTTGCCAATGCTCTTTGTGGGTGCCTCTCATTCTCAGTCGTTCGCCATGTTTCCTGCAGGTTGGTTTAATCACCATTTGAATTTTTATGCTACAAAACTTCCTCCTTATTTTCAGTCTTTCGGCATATGTTAGTTGCCTTTTTTGGATGATGACCATGTATGATCTTTGGTAAAGTAATGGATTTAGTTTATGGTTGATCATTGGGTCTACAATTTGAGCTAGTGACAGGTTCAATCCAGAGTATGAGCAACGGAATCGGGCTGGTATCAGCTCCTTTCTTAATTTCAAATGTACCCAACAACAAGAATTGTCTGCAGAGGGACCTTATCCATGAGCTTCATGAAGCTGGCATCTATGATTATGCTCAGAGTCTGGGGATTATTCAGAATGGGGTTATTGTTGTGCAAAATGGTAAGTTTGTCTGTATCCTCAGCTGTACAGACTGCTTGTGTCATATTGATTTTTAAATGCCAGAATTGTTCCGTGAAAGAAGCAGATACGTTTGTTTGTTTGTTTTTCTTTTAATGTCCTCTGAGATCAATCTGGTCTATAGGACCTCTTTTCATTAAAAAAAGAGAGTCCAGCTTGAATTTGATTGAAAATGTCAGGTTGTTAAGATTTCGTTTCTGTGGTTTAACCATTTACTTTATGAAATGTCTTACTTCACTTCGGTTATAGTGGGTTAAAATTATGGTTATGGCTGTGTTTTTTTACAACTTTATCACGCACATATGAATGTTCCATGAAAATGCTCAACCTGTATTGGCTACATTTTGTGAATTGTTCTTTTTGTTTGGAATGACTGAGCTCGTTCTTTGCCAGCCTGTGGTCATAAGTTCGATTCTCCAGGGGATCTTCTCAACACATTATGTTGAATCCAAGCCAATATGTTTGAGTCCCTTTGGAGTCATTCAGAACACAGGCTTTATAGCTACTAACCCCACGAGCTAAAGCCCTGTGGAGTTATTTAGTGCATTCATTCTATATTCCTCGAAAGGGATCTGTTGTCTCAACTTCCGACAGAGTTTTTAGGGTCAAAGTTCCTTCCTTTCAATTTTTTTCTAATTAAATTACGTTTGATTAATAGCCATGCCAATCAATAAAATCCCATTTCCATTTTTCTATGTAGGGATGAATGCTAATGAAAATTTTTCAGAGCTATGGCCAGGGGCAGGCACATATTCATTGCCTATCTCTAATGGGGCACCTGCAACTTATCCACAATTTAACCCATGCCCATCAGTGCCATTGGTTTCTGTGGATACTGGAAGTAATGGCTCTTCATCAAGAGGTAGTGACGGGGCGATGGCCAGACTTGCGTCAGACAATATGATGGCGAGGTTGAACCGTTTGGAGGCTGAAGGGGATGAATTTGAGTCGCCAGGGACGGTAGGGTGAGTCTCATCTTCTCCTATGTCTTCTGTTACAGATTGATTTAAACTTGCTTAGGGATGTGCATAGTTTATGAATTGCTCGTCACTACCTGGATTGTTGTAGCCTTTGGTTGAAATGTTATGATTTCCCTGCAAATAAATATTCTACAATGACCAGTTGAAGTGGGCTTCACATGTCACTATTTTTGCGGGCTAATTTTAGCGTTGGATTGTGACTGGCAGGAGGAAGAGGAGACGAATTCATCGATCCAGTATTGGTGTAACAGGTGGGAGAGGACTCCGGCATTTCAGCATGAAAGGTACTTGCTTCACTGAATTTGTTTCATCTCAAACATATAAGTTCACATAATTATCTATTTATTTATCTCCAGATAGATAGATAAATAGATAGTATTTGTTTTTCAGATTGATAGATAGTATTTGTTTTTCAGTGTCATGAATGATAACACTTATTGTTGATAGATGGTACCAAATATTTTCAGGTCACTGATTGAGCAGCCTTCTTTGTTTGTTTCATACTCTCACTTGCAAAAGTGGAAATTGTTAAAAAAGGAAAATTGTGCATTTATGTTTCTAATTTTGTTATGCTGTTGGCGTTTGACTCAATTTGTGGTCTCAATGTTCATTGAATGCAGTTTGTAAGAAAGTTGAGAGCAAGGGCTGGACAACATATAATGAGGCAAGTAAATTATCAAGGATGTATTTTGAAAAAATCTTATTTCAAATCTTCTTTTCCTTCTGATTTTATTTGTCAAACTACTTCTTTGTAGAGGTAGTACGGAATGACAACCATTTATTTCAAATCTTCTTTTCCTTCTGATTTTATTTGTCAAACTACTTCTTTGTAGAGGTAGTACGGAATGACAACCATTTATTTCAAATCTTCTTTTCATTCTGATTTTATTTGTCAAAATACTTCTTTGTAGAGGTAGTAGGGATTTGCTTTTATTTGAACAAGCTATCTAGATATTTTGTGACAGTTTTTATTGTAAAATGCTGCATATATTACTTCATCATGGAAAAAATAAGTACATCATAGGCCAGAGAGTTAGTTACATCGCACGAACAACAGGGGTACCGGGAAAATCCTGCCCTTTGTGACAGTCCATGAATTCTTGGTTGAGAAAAGTTTGACTAGGGGTTTATCTTGCATTAGTGTAGATCGTGCTAAACAATCGTGTTATGGAAGAAACGGGAATTAGATCTCTGAATTACTCTCCCTCTGAACTCACCTCTTGAAATGAATAATCATGTACATTGTCATGCAACATTCTTTTATGGCCAAGATCTAGTTTGCTTTTTAGTCCATGCTGGTATTTTGTAAATTGAGTATTTAATTGACGTTCATGACTTGGCACACCAACTCATCGTTGAAACTTGAGATATTGGCACCAGTGTATTTTTGATATTTCCATGTCCTTGTCTAAATGACCTTTGTGGATTCTATCTAATATTTATTTTACTGTGTGCACTCCCCATATATGCTACATCATTTGCTTGGACCTACTGTGGCTGCTGCTTGACTCGGATTTTCTGTGCATTTTCTTGTGCAATGTCACAATTTTCTACATTTAGATCCTCTTGACTTGTATTTTCTGTGCATCTTCTTATGTAATGTCACAATTTTCTACATTTAGATCCTCTTGGCTTGTTATGTTAGTAAGCGAATTCGCCAAATTCGATTAATGTTTTCAATGTCCATTCATCTGTTTGCATATCCCTTTTTATAACAGTTGGAGAACCGAATATCCATTCACTTGTTTTTTATTGTTATATTGCATTTTCTCTACATTGGCTTATAGTCACTGTTGGTTACTGTTACTTTATTTATTTTCAATTTGGATTCTTTGATGTTTAACATCTGTTTGATGACGTGCATATTCCATTCTTGATATCAACCACACTATGAACCATTCCATATGTTGATCCACACCTAGTATGCGTTTTACTTGTGACTCAGCGTGTCCTACATGTTTATTACAGACTATTGGTTCTCCTAGTTCTTCTTTAATTTGTTTAGATTCATGATATGCTAATGCTTTTATGTAAGATATTAAAAGGGAACCTCTTTTTAATATCATCTAAGAAATTCAATTTGTTTCTTTTCACGTTTCTTCCTTATACCAATGAAATGTTCTTTCGTTGAAACTTACTGCAAATTCAGCAATCTCTCTGGTCTCATCTGTCGAGCGAAAACCTGAACTGTCTCACATCTCCACATTTAATGTGTTTTTTACATATTCTCTTCCATCATTCCTAGTTGGGGGGAGGGGGAACAGAGGAGTGGCATTGGATTAACTACAGACTTTGTACTTATCTTCTAAAGATTTCTCCAAGTCCAACCAGTACAAATTTCAAATCCTCCTTGTGCTCTATTGAATTTATTCATCTTTTTTTCTCTACTCAATTGGGATTCATATTCAACATGTCAACATATCTCACCAACTGCATGTTATAATAACTTTTCATGCTATGCAATGAGGAATTGTCTACCCTTTCTGGTAAACAATCCATTCTTCTTGCATAATCTTGAATGATGAATCTGAATGACTATTTTCCTATCTGCCACGTCTAACTGTTTCCAAAGAAATCTTCTCCTTCTCCGTCTCATGCTGCCACTGTTTGAGCATATGGCCTCAAACTAGGCTGCGTAGCCAAATTGTTATTATGTCTAACCACCTTTGTTTTCTGCCTGCCAATCTAACAGGGTAGTGCCATCTAATCTTGGGAATAATTTGTCATACAAGTTCATTCCCCATGGAAATACAAGTCAGTTCAAACTATAATAACAATAATAGAAGACAACAATAGAATTTCATCAAGACTTTAACTGCTTGTTGTGAAGTACATCGTACATTTTATTTAAACAAGATAGAGTACATCATACAAATTGCATCATCAAGCCAAATCTTGAATATGGAAGCTGCCCCTCCCTACATAGGCAAGTGCCAGCATATCTGCTTTGGCTCAAACATCAAGAGAACCAACGTCAAGATAATCTATATCTATTCTGAAGATGATCGGTAAACTGCTGTGGATATTCCATTGGAACAGTTCGTCACAACAGATCTTGTATTAGACTGAAATATTTTATTATGCAGGTTTATTTCCTTAGATCTCTGATTGTTTAGCACTAACTTATTGCTCAAATTTAAGAAAATAACTGAAATATGAAAAAGAAATAATAAGCGAATGAACACACTATCCACACAAATGAACACAAGATGTATCCTAGGAAACTCGTTATGGGAGAAAACCCAGCTAAAAGGTGAGGCCTATGCTCTGCTTTCTTTCCTTCAGTTATGAAAAGCAAGTACAAAGAAAGGGGCACTCACTCTGGAGTTGCCTTCACACTATGGCTTGAACAACTGCTACATAATCTCCTACCTCCTCTGTTATGCTCAAAACACCACTCCTAGATGCTCTACTTAGCTATGGAACAAGTACAATGCTAAAGAATGGAACCCCTTCTCTTCCTAGCGGTCCAATATTTAATATAGCCTGATAGTTGTCTAGGGTTAGGTTTTTTGCATCCTCAACCCTCAATTAGTGATAAGGTTTTGGACCTTCTAGAATATTCTTGAAAGTCCACATGTGGCTATCCTCACATGTGTGAGTAATGGAGGATGACATGGCATTCACTCGTACCATGGTGGTCAACAAGGTGGGTCAACTTGCAAGAGGCACAACTTCTGCATACGAGCTCCGATTGAGGTGATTTTTGCACCATTAGAAAGGTCTTGATGTGTAGAATAGCGTTAAGGGGATGCGAGCTATGATTACAAAGTTTTGACCCCCAAAAATGTTGTTTGATGCCTCAAAATGGATATGGAATGTTTCGGACCCCAAATCTCCAAACTGGGACCTGCCACTAAAATAGGCCCTACAAGCCAATTCCTCCAATTTTTCCACCCAAAAAGTACTAAGAATCAAGATAGATGAAAAATTATAGATGATCCATTTCGGATCATACCTCCCCATTTAGGGAGGATTTTGGTCCCCAAAAGCTTTTTCTAAATGAGGTGAGGAATTTTTTCCTTTATCTTCTCTCTCGAGTACCATTTTGTCTTCCTTGGAAGTTGTCCTTTCAACCCAATCTGCCAAAGGTCATGCTGTCCTTGTATAGTAGTTCTGGACTTATTCTGCAATATTATATCTTATACCAATTTTGCTTGAGCTTCTGATGCTAATTCCTCTATAGTAGGTACTAGGTAGGACTTGCTCCTCAGTTTCTAGATCCAACATGGAAGGCTCATAGAGTTTCATATTCTCCACATTCACTACTGAGTAAATGCGCATGTATGGGGGTAGACCGAGTCTGTAGGCATTATCACCCACCTTCTCCAATACCTAAAAAGGGCCATACCGCAGAGCCTTGATCTTCTTACCATGACCCTGTAATCTTTCCTTGTTCAACTATAACCAAACTCTGTCTCCCACTTTGAATGATTTTTTCGTTCTATGCTAATCATGCCAGGACTTGTACCTTTCCTGTGACTTCTTCGCCATCTCCTATACTTGCAAATAGATCTGCCTAATCTTTTCAACAAACTTCTCTACATTCAATGCTTCTTTCGTGATGTCTTCCCTCACTCCTCCTTGCTATCCATAAACAACATCCAAGGGAGAAGGTGGAAAATACCCAAAGCAAGTTTCAAAAGGGGACTTACTGGTAGAAGTATGGAATGCTTTGTTATGAGAGTGTTGAATGTAGATCAGATTTGCGTCCCAGGTCTTTGGATGCTTTTGATTGTAACCCCTCAAAAGATGTACCAATGTCCTATTGACTATTTTTGTCTGCCCATTTGTCTGTGGACGGATTGTTGTAGATCTCTTCAACTTCGTGTCCATATTCTCCCAAAGTGTAGTCCAAAAAGTATCGAGAAATTTGGTATCCCTATCTGTGATGATGCTCCTTGGTATCCCAAAGTGCACCCAGACCTATTCAAAGAATATGCTTGCTACATTTTGTCCTTTGATGGTCTTTTTACAAGGCATAATAATACACATCTTGCTGAACTTGTCAACTATTCCAAATAGTTAGTCACGTCCCTTCCTAGTTGTTGGCAAACCATCAACAAAATCCACGGAAATTCTTTCCAAAGGTCGAGTGGGTACAGGTAAGGGATGGTATAGACCTTTCTTTTTATTATTAGGGTTGCTAGTACAACAAAGCATACATCCTATAATATACCGAGCTACATCTTCTTGCATTTTGGGCCAATACACATTCCTACAACCTTGGAGGTGTGAGCCTCTCTGATAAGCTACAATCTTTCACCTTTAGGAACACAGAGCTTGTCTAGCTTGTAGAGAAAGCCATTCTAGAGATGATAGTCCGCCTTACTGTAACCTTCTTCTACATGAATTTAGCCTTGTAGCTGCTGAAACACCTTTTCAAAGTCCTCATCTTTTGTATATGCTTCTTTGTATGCATCATGGGTGAAAGGCTCCATGTACATAAGAATTCCCAAAGCTGTAATCTTGGATGTGGGTGGCCTTGAAAGCATGTCTTCCAACTTATTAGTACTTCCCTTCTTATATTTGATGACTAGAGGAAACTGTTGCAAAATCCCATCCACTTGTAATGTTTGGTTTGTTGAAGCTTACTTTGGGATTGCAAATACTACAATGACTAGTGTTTAGTGTGAATAATGGTTTCCCCGCCCATCAAATAGTGCTTCCACTTCTTAACAACTTGAACAAGGGCATAGAGTTCCTTATCATATGTAGGGTAGTTCAAGACTCCTCCATGAAACTGTTGAAATATTGTAACTTCGAAGAATATTCTACCTAAGAGAGAGAGTTGAATAATATTATTATATTATATTTAATTAGGCCCTATTGTGCCTTAGTAAAAGTCGACCCTATTGTGCCTTGACAGTTAATTGTAAATTAAGAGGTTAAAGTGACAGGTCGGCCTAGACCTAATTATAGGCTGGCCAGACCATTATTTATAAGAGAGGCCAGTGCCTCATTTGGACATACAACATCCAGCTCTTTAATGCGCAAGTATTGGAGGAGAAACTGTTGCAACTGGGGGTGACGTCAAGGAGGGTTTTGGTCTATCTCTTGGTATTTCTTGGTTAAGTGGTGCACTACTCTTCTTAGTGAAGGAGTAGAGGAGGATCTTTTGTTCGGTCTTTAGTCTATCTATATTGAGGAAGTTTTTTGCTGGGTTTTTTCCCCCATGAGGGTTTCCTAGGATAATTTGTGTGTCTCTATTGTTTCTTTGATTGCCTCTCTTTCAGTGATCTTATTTATGCAACTAATGTGCTAAAGGATTATAATAATAAAGAAGAACCGTAACTGCTAGCTGCAGAAGTAAAACTTCAACATGGTATCAGAGCAGGCATGAAAGAGACCAATTCACAGTTTATAAAGAAGTAGCTATCTTCAGTGCACCCTCTCCCAGAATCAATTTTCAGTATCGCAGCTGCTGCAGAATTAGGGTTTCTGCATAAACCCTAAGAGTGACATTTTTACCTTTGTTGGAGGACGTTGGTGAAACCAAGACCATCTAGGAACTCGCCCTAGGAGGGGCGCATCTAGTCCCTGGATCATAATTCCGAAATTCGAAGTTTGAGGAATTAGGGTTTCCTCATCAACCCTAGGTTGCAGTTGTAGTACCAGTTCCTTAGTGCCAACACTAGTTGCAGTACCAGTTGTAGTACCAGCACCACCTGTAGTACCAGTTGCAGTGAAATTTTTCGTGAAGTGTTGAGACTGATTTTTTATCGTCCTAGTGCACCTTACCTTAGCAAATCTCCAACTACCTTTAGATTACAAATTGCAACACCTTTGAAGTTTTAAAAGGTTCATTATTGCTTGCCGCTGCTGCCGGTTGGTGCCACTACCTGTCGATGTTGTCAGAGGTATGTACTTACATATGTTTAAACTGTATCATTATTTTAAAGGGTACTTGCAGGAGAAAGGATCTTTTGTCTAAGCAACAATCATAGATCTAGAAGGGTATCAGATCCAACACATTCAGAGGAACTATGCACCCCAGGTTTGATTACTTTGATATGCCTCTACTTGTTATGGCATTATTGTGATCTTATGAACATCTAGGTTGTATTTTGATCTGTTGAAGTTATGACTATCATACTAATCATTGGTCAAAATTAAAGTCAAAGTATTAGATTAATTAAAGTTGAGATTATAGAGTTTATTCTCTAACCCAATTTTCTGTCAAGAAAGCATATTATCTCAGTACAAAGGACAGGTTGAAGAAAATACTAGTCATCTTGAGTGAAGGAGACTCGAAAGAAAAACAACACACTCATTCTTGAGGACAAGACTCCAGGTTCCAGGTTTGATTGATTAAGTTGATAAGATTCAAATTTACACATATCAAGTTTGATAACTGCTAAACACTATAGTTGTGATAGCAATCTTTGAAAAGTTTTATTATTGAATACTTGGTAGCATGTGAGCACTATTGAGATAAATGCTTTTACTGTAATCATTCACTAGATACAACTAACATCTCCTCTAGGAGAAACTTCTTTTTTTGTTTCCAGGTTACCATGGAGGAATGATTGATCACAACATTAGAAGAGTGTTTCTCTCATTCCTTATTATTGTATTTCTTACTTTTTACCCTTGTTTCAGGCAGGTCAGAAGTGATAGCTCTAAAGGAGCTACTGTAACGATTCTTCTCGCTATTATTTCATTATTATTATAAAGAGTATTATTCTTGTCTACTGTTTCTCCCTTGTTGTTCTTGTTTCGGGAAGGTCACAGGTGATAACCCCGAGGGAGCTATAATGATGATTGTAGGAGGCAATATATTAGATGAGACATGGAGTAGACTATCCAAGTTGTATATATGACCGTATAGATCCATATACTGAAGAAGAAGAAGAAGTTACTTTTGCTAGATACAAAACATCTCATATGGAGACAGATCATGAGGAGCTGAAGGCTCCAAAGATGACCAAACATTAGAATAGAACTCACAATAGACTTGGTCAATGGATAATGAAGCCACCTTGACAGGAAGCATAATTCGTTTGAATTCTGACTCAACTTTTCATATTAAGACTTGGTATTCAACACCAAGTATATCCTGCAAAGACCATGGAGTTTTGGTAGACTCAGAAGAAATTAAGACTTAGAGTAAGCCTGATCTCAGAAAGGATCAGATGGGAAAATCATACATCTTCCAAGACTGGCAGACAGATACCATGAGTTGAGAAGACTAGATTGTAGCTTCAGAGACCTCTAGGAGACATGAAATCTCCTGGGAAGATTTCCTTGTTTCAGTGACAAAGAAGGAAGCCAGTCAGAAGGACTGGGATATGGATTTTGCCTTAAGACTAGAAGGAAAGTCAGTGGTGACTTCCAAGATTGATCTAACAGATCAAGCATGATTGCAGATAACAATATAAAGATGTACAAAACCTAATTTGTGTCCAGAGGATTCTCCCAGCAAGATGGAGAAGACTATGACGAGACACTTGCTCCAGTAATCAGAAAAGGTATATATACGACAACCATGATCCATTAAAAGAAGTCGATGCAGTATGAGATTCAGAGGGAGCAAATGAATCTGTCATCGTGATGGAGTAGAGGAGCTACTCTCAGATTTCAGGAGCTACAGTGAGAATAGAGCAGTCATTCTCAGCTTTAGAAATAGCAGATGCAAGTACGGAGTCCCAGTTCCAGAAGGAACAGTTGCAGAAAAAGTAGAGGACATACTCTCAGGCAGTGAGACAAATAGTGCTTTGTAAAAAGCATGTAGAACCAACACATGATCATGCAGATTGAGTTGCAGCTGAGCAAGTATACTGGATTAGTACAATGTGATGTGAAAATTTGGTTTCAAAGTATAGGATAGGAAGACTCATGTCTGCAAGTTGAAGCAAGCTCCAAGAGCTTGGTATGGCGGGATTGATAGTTTTCTGACGAGCTTGGGATTTACCAAGAGTAAAGTTGATTCTAATCTTTACTTCAAGGTTATGAATGATGGGCCAGTTGTATTGCCACTATATGTGGATGACTTCTTCTTGAAAGGAGAAGAAAAACTCATCAAAGATTGCAAAAGGAAGCTTGCTGCAGAATTTGAGATGAAAGACCTAGGCCCGATGCATTATTTCTTAGGTCTTGAAGTTTGGCAGAGCCCAGAGAAGATCTTCCTTAACCAAGGGAAGTATGCAGTTGAAATATTGAAGAAGTTTGACATGTTGGAATGTAAAGCCATGGCCACACCCATGGAGATAAATTTGAAGCTCCTGGTTGATACTTCGTCAGAGTTAGTTGATGCTACTCTATACAGACAGATTATTGGTTCGTTGATGTATCTGATGAATACCAGACCAGATATATGCTTTGCTGTGAACACCTTGAGTCAGTATCTAGTGGAGCCCAGACATGTTCACCTTGTAGCTGCAAAGCATGTGATGAGATACCTTAAGGGTACGTTGGACTATGGCCTCTGTTATACTGGAGATTGTGACTTTAGGTTGTATCGCTATATTGATTCAGATTGGGTTGGAAGTGCTTCAGACAGAAAAAGCACTTCAGGATGTTGTTTCAGTTTGGGGTCAGCCATGACTTCGTGGCAAAGCAGGAAGCAATCCAGTATTTCTCTCAGTATGGCAGAAGTGGAGTACATTGCAGCATGCTCCGCCAGTTGTGAAGCCATATGGATTCAGAAGTTGTTGACAGGTCTGTTCGATTTGGAGATGGAAGCTACCATGATTCTATGTGATAACCAGAGTGGCATAAAGATGACAAAGAACCCGGTGTTCCATGATAAGACGAAGCACATAGAGATCCGGTATCACTACATTCGTGACATGGTGCAGAAGGGAGCTGTAAAGCTCCAATATGTTGGCACAAATGAGTAGGTTGCAAGATGTGTTGACTAAGCCTCTGTCTCGTGTAAAGTTTGAGTACTTTTGAGACAAGCTTGATGTAGTCTGAAAGGACCTCCCTCGAAAGGGCAAGTGATGTTGATGATACTATGGTATCCTGACCAACAACG
>ML786853.1:838019-849435 GCA_009831015.1 Picea engelmannii
CTAAAACTCTAGCTATCAATGGCAATCACATGAGCAAAAACTATGCTCTGATACCACCTGATCTGAAAATAGGGGGCTGACTTGTTTAGCTATGCAAGAACCCTCTACTCCATTAAAATAAACTTCAGGACCTTGCTCTATGTCTTAGTTATGCAAGAGGTTTTATGTGTCAAGTTCATGCTTCTTTTAAATGTTTATGTGTGAGGTCTTTAAAAGGATAAATATGTGTTTTAAACAAATACACAGTAAACATAACTTGCAGCAAATAAATCAACAAACTCACAACAATAACAAGATGATAAAGGAGTTCACCCCCAACTGGGCTACATCTCCTTGAGCCTCCATCAATCGACTAGGCTCTCTGGGATTAGTTTGTCAAATATTCTTTTACAAGCTGCTGCTCAACTCCAATGGATTTACTAACTGTACCATTGGGTTCAGAATACATAAAAACCTCAAAAATGACTAATAGAACTATGAAAACGGATCATGGCTCATCTGGGCATGACTCTTCTACATGTGGTCTTGAGCTTCCTTGTGGAAAAAACACCTGTAAAAGTCCTCAAATGCCTCTGAAACCTATCCCAATGTGTTCAGAGCATAAAAATTAGCCAAAAATGACTATTTAGTCACAGAAAATAGACTTGGGCTCATTTGAGCATGGTCTGCATCAACAATGGCCCTAAGCTCCCTAGAGCTCCCTGAAACTTCAATGGTGTAAAACCTACAATAGAAGTCTCCAAATGCCTTTGAAAACAGTGCCAATGGATTCAGAACATCCAAAAACCCCTAGCTGGGCTTTTTCGGCACCTCATTTGGCTAAAAAATGAAGAAGTTAGGCCTCTTGCCATTTTCCTCTTTCAAACTTGCTGTCTCTGGTTCGCCAAAATGCACCTCATTTGAGTAACCTAGCCTCTGCGCGTTTTTTCGTGCTTAAACCCAACACCATGCACATACCCGCAAAACGCGTGAAACTGTCGAACGGTTAGGGAACCTAGCCCCCTAACCGCATAGGCGTTGGGCGCATGGGCCATGTGACCACGTCCCCGCGCACTTCCAGGAGGTATGGTCATATGGTAGCACAAAGAAATCGGGGGCTGGGGCTAAGCCCCATCCTGGACCCCGCTCCAAACGTACCATAGAACAAATTTAAATATAATGCAAAAGGTATAGTGTTAAGAAACACTATARKGGCACGCTGGTAGGGCGGCCTTTGCCAAAACTCTGTCACGGTGGGGGAGGTCCGGGGTTCTATTCCCACGGACTCCATAAATTTTTACCATATCAAACGGGGTTTAAATTTAAATAAAACTCGAAACGTATATGGTCAAGAAACATTTGTGTGGTGCGTTGGCAAGTTGGCCTTTGCCAAGACTTTGGACTATATGTAGAGGTCCGGGGTTCGAATCCCACGGACTCATAAAATTTTACACACCCAAACTCATAACAGGGTGCCACGTGGTAGCCCATGCTTGGGCCACGTGGCACCAAACCATTTACCAAAATGATGCCACGTGTYGCAATATCATTCGTCCAAAATCTGCCAACTCAGAAATGACACGTCAACACTTGCCACGTCTGKTCGTACCCCTGCCACGTCATCCTGTATGCACTATACAGTCAGCGTTTTTTTTTCCCTGTTTGGCAAATTGAACARATCGCKATATCTCACTCATCTGATGTCCGTTTGACCYCGTTCGAAGTGCGTTGGGTTTGTAACGACGAGGGCTACGCACCTGTTCRTTTTGAGGCAATTCCGAGAACTTTGATTTTTCGGCTAAATTTTGACCCCTGGTCYAGATTCTGATCACCGATACAGSAGAAAACCCAACCAGAAGGTGAGGCCTATGCTCTGCTCTCTTTTCTTCAATCATGAAAACAAGTGCAAAGAAAGGGGCACTCACTATGGAGTTTCCTTTGACATTGTGGCCTAAACGACTACTACAGAATCTCCTACCTCCTCTGTTATGCTCTCAAAATGCCACTCCTAGATGCTTTGCTCAGCTATGGAACAAGTACAATGCCAAAGAATGGAACCTTTTCTCTTCCTAGCGGCCCGATATTTAACATAGCCCGATAGCCGTCTAGCGTTAGGTTTTTTTGCATCGTCAACCCTCAATTAGTGATAAGGTTTTAGACCTTCTAGAATATTCTTGAAAGTCCACATGTGGCTATCCCCACATGTGTGAGTAATGGGGGCTGACATGGCATCCACTCATACCAAGGTGGTCTACAAGGTAGGTCAACTTGCAGGAGGCATAACTTCCGCATACGAGCTCTGATTGAGTTGTTTTTTGCACCATTGGAAAGGTATCGATGTGTAGAATAACGTCAAGGAGCTATGAGCTATGCTTGCAAATTTTTGAGCCCCCAAAATGCCATTTAATGCCTCAAAATGACTTTGGAAGGTTCTGGACCCCAAATCTCCAAACTGGAACCTGCCATTAAAATGGGTCTTGCAAGCCAATTCCTCCAATTTTTCCACCCAGAAAGTACTAAGATAGATGACAAATTACATCATGATCCATTCCAGATCAGAAGATCCCAATCCTTTCTGCAATCTAGATTTCTATATCTGATTTGAAACTTGAATTCCAATGAAAGCAACAGGGAGAATGGAGTACTCAGCAGTAACCCCATCCCTAAATGTTGTGGCCACCTTCCAATCCCACAAACCAGACCATTACCTACCTCCTCAGAATAAGGCATTCAGCACACCAATATTAGTAATATACCCCTATTTGCCTCAATTAGGAATGCTTAAACTGCCTATGACTGATTGATTGCTGTCTATAACCATTAAGGATTATAAATAGACATTAACATTTTCAATCCCAGCACTAATATATTACTAGAAAATATATCAGTATAAACCAATAGGGTGATTCCTGTGTCCGCTTACAAGAGATCACACATCATTATAAACTATCAATCCTACAACTACAATTCACTAGAACACATTAACCAGGCCACACAATACATTTTAATATTATGATCGAACCACGGTATCTTGCTGAAATAGTATGATATAAAATGTGAAGAACAGGTAAAAAAAATTCTGACAACAGTGAACTGGACTGCTCTGGAAACCTTTGCCAAGTCGAGCTTAAGTTTGTCATTCCACACTTATTGCAAATTTGCATCTAGGGAGAGAATAAGCTCTGGAATTAATAAAAGGGATTGGGATTAAGTTTGGTCCATCTCAATATGAGCGTGGTCAACCGTTGTTGATTCAAGTCAAATACACGTGTGCACTTTACATATATGGATTCTCTATGGCTGAAGTATGTCACAAGTTCTATTTTGTTTTAAATGTGTAAATTATTCAAGAAGGATGAATTTTGTATATCATTCTATTTCTGTGGATGCCAACTATAAAACTACTTTCTACTAGAATTTCAAATAAAATTGAACTCAGAAAAGTAACTCAGATGGCAGGAATATCTGTCTTTGTTACAACTATTTTCATTAGACTGCATAAACATAGGTTTATGACGCTCATACCTGACAGTTTGTTTTTAGTTATCCAGGTTGCATCTGAATTAGTGGCTGAATTTGTGAATCCAAACAGCACACATTTTTCTCAAGATCAGGTTGGATATATGGAATTCTTGCGCATACTATCATTTTCAATGGTTTTTCACTGCTATTGCAGTTAACCTTATTAGTAATTTAAATATCTGGCTTAACTTATAGAAGTTAGATCAGGCTTACAGATCGAAATGAAATTTGTACAGCAACAGTTTGATGAGAAGAACATTAGGAGGAGGGTGTATGATGCACTGAATGTACTGATGGCGATGGACATAATATCAAAGGAGAAAAAGGAGATTCGATGGAAAGGGCTACCTACAACAAATCTAAGTGACATTGAACAGCTAAAGGTTTCCTTTTATTTTCTTAATTTATTTTTAGTTTTTATAGTTCATAATGCATTGAGTGTTCTTATAAAAATGTACAGTTTATCAAAAGTGATAAAAGAAAACTCAATACAACAGTTGTTGAGAACCATATACAATAGATAAATGCTTGGATCATGTACCGTTAGTGTATTTTGAAGTTGAGAATCAATGTTTAACTTACTGTTATTTGAAGATGTTTATAGACTGAGCGAAAGAGGTTAACAAGTAGGATTGACAAAAAAAGGGCTTATCTACAGGAACTCAAAGAGCAGGTAAAAAGGTGTATTCTTTGTTGCTGATTCGTGAGCTTTCATAATTTTTGCTAGACATGCAGTACATTTGTCCAATGTAGTATTTCTTTGTCAACCCTTTCTTTAAGATATCAGTTGAGTAAAAAATAATATCTCATCTATTTTGCTTGTTTATTGATGATTGGTTATTTTTGGTTAAAGATAACAGGCCTTCAAAATCTAGTTCGGCGGAATGAAAGAGTATATGGGTCAGGCAATAATCCCTCTGGAGGTGTGACATTACCATTTATATTGGTGAAGGTATGAACCCTATCTTCAACACCTTCTACATTGTAGCCTTGATGCAGCCCTCATGTATATCTTTTTTATTAATAATTTTTTTATCTCATTTTCCTGTCTTTCATTAACCTCATTTGTTGCTAAATATACCTCCAGTACAATCTGAAAAATGTAATTTCTGTCTGTGCAATTAAGTCCATTATCTGTTTATTTATTGGTTCCTCTTGTGATTAATATCCAGCTAAGAGGTCCTGACTTTGAATTACCTTGGATTGAGTACATAAGCTCCCAATATGGTAACAATTTCAATTACCATGGAGTCATTACATGGACCCACTATATAGCCCCCACTGGCAATGTCTAAATGCAACCAATATGGGGAACTGAGACCTGAACCACATATGTATCTCTTCTAACTTGGTTTGCTTTCTTTTATTTCTTAGTCAGGGAAACAGATCAGGTGGTTATTTTCCCATTTCAACTTGAGTCCTATACCTAATATTCTGTTCTGTGTCCCTTTTCAAGTTGAAGTTATACATGGGAATCTTCTGTAGACTATGATATTGAAAATCATGAGAACTGTATCCCACTATTCTTGAAAGTGTCCAGCTTAATCAAGCATGAAACTGAAGTCATGAAAGGACTCATTATTTATTTTGAAAGCTTCATGAAATTTCACTGGCCAGATGTTTCAAGAGAAACCTCATTAAATTACTTAGAGTTGGTCTAAGCCTTTATTACATATTGTACATCTGAGAATGAAGCAAATCATGATGTTGAAATGGATGACAATGACAGAATGGATAGGCAAGGCCCAAGAAATCAATAATGAACCCTGATTCAGAACTGCTTCAGAGATATATCCAGTTCTTTTGGCTGCTTCCCATCATGGAACATGCACATCGCATTGACGTTATGGAAATAGTTGAAATATATGCATTGAAATTTGAGATATAATTAAATATCTTTCATCATATTGGATAGATAAAACCATGATTGTGAAGACGGCTCTATAAGGAAAAATTGTCAAAATGGAAATAGGAAGAAAATTGAAAATGAACATAGGATTCTAGAATTGGAGATTCAAAGTTCAAACAAGTACATGAGACAGAAGTTAGTAAGCCTAAACTGGCCAGTGAATGGTCATCTTGTTCAGGAAATTACAAGGGCATTATGGAAGTAGTTGAAATCCATGCACTTGACAAACTAGATCTTCCTTTGTATTCTATGGATAAAATCAACTATGAAGATGATGGATTATATTGTTGGACTTGCTCTATCAGAAAAATCATAGAAAAGGAAATAGAAAGAGAATCAACAAAGGATACTGGTATTGGTGAATTCCAAGTCCAAACATGTACCTTGGACGAGTTAGAAAGCTTAATTTACTAACTGAATCCACATCTTACTCAGGAAATAAGCATCTAAATGTTTTTAAAACCTTTCCAAGTTAATCCAGTTCATTTGGGCTGCCTTCCATCATGGGACAAGCGAATCATGGGGGTATTATGGAAAACTTTGAAATCTGTGCACCCAGAGAGCTGATTAAGATCTCTCTTTATGTTCTATGAGTAAAATAAAAGTTGTAGAAATGATGGATCAAATTGATGGCCTCACTTGGGAACACAGTTATGGAAAAGGAAATGGGGATATGGTGGACATTGGATGCTAGAAGTGGAGACTTAAACAGCTACCTGAGATGGAAAACCAATTTGGGGAGGGTGTTCTTAAGAGGTGAAGCGGAAGACATCCCTTTTTCTTTACCATCCTTGATCTTCTAAGAGTATTCCCTGTTGGTTCTTGGTAAATATTGAGATGTTCTTGGCTTTGATTTTGGCGTAGATTGCTAGTTAATAGTTTTATTGGGGGGGTATCTGAAGAAATGGTTGTTGGTGCTAATGAGGATAGACATGATGAAGAGCCGAGGTACAGTTCTTGAGTGAAAGAAATGGTGCTTGATGCAGGATAGAGATGATGAAGAGCCAAGGTATAGTTCTTGTCTCAAATCAAGATATGGAACTTGAAGTCACATCTAAAAGTTCAGTACAACCTGCTTCTTCTATACCTACCTCTGGCAACTCTCCCAAGTTTTTTCTTTTACCTTCTTTTGAACAAGAAGAGGATGGAGAAAAAGAGACAAGAAGAATAGAGTGGAGGAGGAGCCCAAAGGCAAAGACAAAAACAGCTATTCCAATACGAGGAGAGACAAATACTCTCATTTTCTAGTTTTAGATGATGCTACATTTTCAGAAGGGGATATCCAATAATAGACTCAAAAGAGTAAGTATCTTTGTTTGTTGTTAGGGGTAAATTTGGTGAGCTTATTTCGAAAACTGGGTTAGGTCAGTGTGGTTAAAACTGGGCATTGTGCCTGAGGTGTTTCAGTACCTTGGGAATGGTGTTTTTGTTTTTTCCCAGAATGAATGTATGGAAGGAAAGACTTTACAAAAGAAACCTTGGGTGTGTGGGAATACTACTCTAAGCCTAATCCTTGGTCTTCAAGAAGACCAAGGAGGCAAAATGGTCATTAGCACCCTTTATGGGTTGAAGTTAACACTTTGGATCTTCCTTAGTGGAAGTTTCTAACCCAAACGTTGAGAATCTTGGAGGAACAGTAGAATTTGAGAGGATGACCAAAAGTTTGTCTTCTGTAAATATTAGAATTTTTCTTGCTTTATTCAACTCAGGAGCCAGAATCAAGGGAGAATGTAACTTTCTGTTCCTTAGGCAAAATAGCTAAGTAGACTGTCTGCTATTAGTATGAATAAATGGGTCATTTCATAGAAAATTGTCGCAGATTAATGTGGGACTTGTCCACCGTGCGGATAGTGCCTGACTTGCAGTCACAATCTTTAATTAATTAGGCAGGGATGCATTGCATGCCACTATAAGAAGCTACATGCAATGTGAGATGGGAAGTGGAATACTACCCCAAAATATACACTAGCAGTAATTTTTTTTAAGTGTATTGAGTTGCAGGTCTGGGGAGTCATGCCTTGTAACAAATCCCATTATGAATTGTTTAACTTGTCTTCAAAGTTGAATGAAAAATTTGATGCACTGTGGGTCTTGACTTCACAAATTTGATAATGCATTTGGTAGCGCCATAACCTTCATTTCTCCCTGTGGTCATCATAAATTTGACCTATCTGATTGTCTTGGTGCATGTTGGAGGTTGTATCTGAATCTGAGTTGTGTTTGGGAATTAGAATTGCAAGTACAATGATAATTGAGAAGGATGTCAAAAAATGATGGGAAAAGAAGATTGACAACTATCTTTGATACTATCTAAGGAGAAATAATCTATCTGTGACTCAAACTGGTATAATATTTTTCTCAGAGGCGCTGATAAATTTTTAGAAGCAGTTCTTGGAGAACTCTTTAAATAGATAATCAAGAAACATCATGAATAAGTTGTAAGAGTTTCAGGGTTTCATGATTGAAAGAGAAGAGAAGTTCGTGGAGTTAATTAGATCTGGGAAGTTGAATTTACCCGAGTGGTTCAACAAACTCTTGGAATTTTTTTGTATTGATGAGGCTAGTCAGACATCAACTTCAGTTGATAAATTGGAAGAAGAATTCTATACCGAATTGCATGAGTATTTTTTTCATCCATGCCAGCCTTGCTTCACCTTTGGCTAATGGAGACGACTGTGATCACATCGTCACAACATGAGTGATTCAGGTTGGCATGTGGGAGAGGTCAATGTGGCCAGAGTGAAAAAGGATGAAGGGTCGAAGAGCTCTTATAAATCTATGGTACATGCAACCTTATCTATGCAAAGTCTCCTAAAGGGCACTGGATTCGGCTAGTTATGTCTTGGTCAAACTAGATCTTAGAATGCCAGTGTTGTCTAGTATCTGAGGCACAATCATTTACAATGTGTAAAACATTGCCTATGGATTAAAACATTCATCTTTAACCTGCCATCAATTGTGCCTTACAATGCAAGGTGACTTTCCTTGTCTTACATTTCTGTTCTCTTGGAACGAAGTGCTGAAGGTGTTTCTGTCTTGTTAGTAATCTGTAACTCTAAAGAACCGTAAACCACTTCACTTTTTGCTGCCTAGTTTTCTATTTAAATCTACCTGCTCCACCGCCTGAAATCAAGTTTCCTTGCTATAGTAAAACTCGTTTCTTAATTATGAAATTCTCCCTTAATTTCTATCAAATAAATTGATATAAATCCCACACAAAGGAGTGCATGCGAATCAGCATTCAGAAATTGGTCGATGTTCATGTTGGCTTATGTTACTACCACAAAGGTGGAGTTAAAAAGTACTGATAAGCTTGTTTTGATATTAAATATATTAGCTTCCATATTTTCCCAACCTTACTGTAAAGATAATAAGAGTTCGCCATTTTGTAGTTTATGGTTTTTATGATATTTCTGTTATTTTTCTGCCCAAACAGACTCGTCCCCAAGCAACTGTTGACATTGAGATCTCAGAAGACATGCAGCTAGTTCACTTTGACTTCAATAGGTAAAACACCTCTCTCGGTTCTATTTATGACGTGCTAGTGAAGCAAGGTGAGTGCTTGACCTTATGGAATTCCACTGATTTTTATTTTACATTTGTGGTCATGTCTGTTGTTGCAGTACGCCATTTGAATTACATGATGATGCATTTGTGCTGAAAGCCATGCGATTTTGCAAAACACCAGATAGTAGTGGTCCAGTTGATGAAAAGCCAGGCAACGAATCTGCATTTACTAAAAAATACTCTGTTTTATCAACCATGCACAAGGGTACTTCATCCCCTCATTCAACAAGGACAAGTGATACAGATTCCTATTCTCTTTCTAGTATTCCTGGGAAAATCTGCTCTTCCTCCCCTGACCCAGGCATAATAAAAGCACGTATTAAGAATGAGAACTTCATATGATGGTTCATGAGCTTGCTGCCAAGCAGCTTTGTACTAGTAAGTGCTCTTGCTCTGATGGGAGTCATAGTCAGGCCGAGTTTATAGGTATTGCCACTTTTCATTTATTTACCTTTTTGTCATTACTTGTATAGATGTTTCAGCATGTGGGCTGGTTGTTAGCCCCAGCGGGAAGAGTTATATATTGAATTGAGAGAGTGAGAAATGTATATTATTGTGATATAAAGAGGAATTTTCTTTATATTCCAGACTGTCCTATTCGGACATTAAGCAGTCATTTATAGACTCTACGTAGTCTATTTGTGTACTGAGCTCCTCAGTTAAAACCAGAAATATGTTCAATGTTGAACAAAGAGGATCACACAGATTGGTCCTCTTTTTTTTCAGGTTGAGAGGATTTCCTTGATTCAAGTTTTCATCTGTCTGTTAATAAGTTACAGCAACTTATTTCCATTTGCATTCTTGTTAAAATTTATACACCGAGGCTAGACTCATCCGACTGCTGCTTGAGGGATGAGATTGGAGTTATGTGTTTCTTGGATTTGGGTTGGGTGGCCAGGACTTTGTATATTATTTGTTGTTTTAGCATGGACCTCTATATGGACTGTTACATGCTCTAGTGGCTATGTTGTGATGGGCGATTTTGGTTTTAAAACCTGCCTGATATTGATTCTGTTTGTGGTGGCTGCTTAAACTGGCCGTTTCTTTTTATAAAATGCCATGTACATCTGTTGTTTATATTAATAGTGAAAAGAAACATTTTATATATATATATAACAATATTTCCATAGTTTGTATATCAATATCTGCATTGCTATTATGCTGTTTTTTAACTTACTTTTAGTTACATGACTATTCCGTTTTACATAAGGGCAAGATAAGAATATGCCAATTGTTAAGAGCTCAAGCTCAGAAAATATGGTTGTGAATAGTTGAACAAGATTTTTTTTAAGCTAATTTTAAGTTTGTCCAATTTCAAGCTTCATTATCAATTTGACAATTTCATCCCATTTAATAACTAAATTATCAAGTTGAAATATTTAATGACTTGTTAGAGTATTTAGTATTAATTTATGTCGGTAAAGGAGTGTTTTAGAAACATTAAAACAATAGAAAAGCTATAAAGTACATGGATATTAATAGAAATATAATTTACATGAAATGAAATAAAAAGCTATAAAAATTATATAAAAATTGTTTTAAGATGGGATTATATATGAAATGAAATAAAAAGCTATAAAAATTATTTTAAGATGGGATTATATATTTGAAGAAAAATTAGGATCTATTTTTATGTAGTAGTTTAAAGGTTCTACTTTTTGGTTTTATTTACGAGATATTTTTTGGGGATATTTGTCCGAAATTCGATGAGAAATTGTTAGATATGCAGATTTGAGTGATTATTTCTGTATAATCTAAGTGCCCTAGGTTTTTTCAGAATCCATTTATGCATTCAAAAATGGATTTTAAACAACAGAAAATAATGATTTTGTGCAGATTTCTGACTAAAAAAGCCAAAACTTAGAACCCATATTTTTATTTTTAATGATCAATTTTCTAGTGATTTTGTAATAACTACATGTTATGTTGTAATATAATGATCTAGAATGGATGGAAAATGTTGTAAGATTCAATATCTAAGTGTAATTTGGCAATTAATGAGGTTATATAAAATATTAAAGATAATGCAAATGTAAAAAGTAAATGAGACAAAAGCGAGAAAAAATTAAGAATTAAATAAAATAGGAGAGAAAAAACTTAGGAATATAAAATGAAAGGTCGGGCCTCTTGGCCTTTCCATTACCCCAACTTTCTCTATTTCTTCTTGTAATATCACTCTTGATTGTTGGCCAAAGAAGTATGCATGAAAAACCTTTGCTCTTATTTTGTTTAATTTGTTGCTCTTGTTAATGGTGACAATTAAGAATGACAACAAGAAAACATTGTGTATGAGTTATTGTTGTTCTTGGCTATGCTTAATATGCTTCATGTAGTTGAATTCATGGTTAAAATGGAGAATTCCCCATTGTAAGATTCATTTAATGTAAATGCTCCGGGTTTTGTTTCATGTTTTCATTCCTCTTGGTCGTTAAAGAATTC
>ML786854.1:14102-38764 GCA_009831015.1 Picea engelmannii
TTCATCATTTCCTTTCTCTTTACAAGGTTAATACATGTCATGATTTGAATTGAATAAGACACATCACCATGGTTATGTCACTATTGGGTTGGTAACATGCTAACTTAGGCCTTTGATGAAAAAATACATTGATTGCAAGAATGGCCCCATTCTTGCAAACATAAAAAAATATGTTTTATGAGTTTTAACGTTCAAAAAAATTTAAAAGTTTGAATTAAGTTGTGTTGGCACCTCACATGTGTGTGCATGTCCTTGGACACTCGAGATCATGCGGGTTACCACCAATTTAACCATCATTACATACTTTGTGCCAAGGATCAAGCAGGTTTGTGCCTTGAACTGTTATTATTGCAGGGTCATGTGAAATAATTATTGCAGGTAGTAAAGGAACTTGAAACAACGCATACAATGGTCATCACTTCTAGTAGAAGCAACTAGAATGCAATGGTGTCTCTTCAAGAGAGTTGGAAATTGAACCGAACAAAGACACATGGGATCGAAATAATCGAAGCCATTCTAGAAATAAGATACATATTCATTAGATCATAATGGTTTGATTTCATCTTCACTTTCAATGTGCATCACGCAGGAGTGGCCTTGCTCTTTGCACAAAATTTCGATGGGTTTCAAACCCAAATCAGGGACACCACCATTCATATTACAAATAATTTTATTTTTGAGGACCTGTGCTCTTCCAATTAGTTGTTAAAGATGGTTTAAAAAGGGTACGCTTCCTACTGAGATCTGTAAGAAATTTCTGGTGGGAGAACACCAAAACCCTGATTGGAGTTAGAGAATCTCGTTTGTGTGGATTAAAGAAGAGTGGCAGGGAATTCTCACCATATTCCAAAGGTATATCACATGTGAAGGTATTTTTTGGATCATTCATTGTTATCACCTTAGATTCCTTATGCATTTAAATGGTGACAAGCAATTAAACCTTCATTTCTATTTGCTTAAAAGCTTAACAAAAATGTCTAAAAGGGTCTAGAATACTCTGAATATGCTCATAGAAGTTTAGATCACTAGGGTTTCATTAAAATATTGGTTCTCTTTGATTTATATGAAATAGAAATGCCCTGGAAGTATTTTTTGCAGTTTGTAGGGTTACAAGAATAGGGACAGGGAAAAAATCAACAACAAGAGGAACATGAATTTGATCAATAGTCAGAAGAAAAAAGGGACGAGGGTAACCAAGAAATTAGTGTTTCTCATGAACCTGGGTGGTCATTGAAAGTTACCCAACAAGATAGAAACAACAATACTACACCTAAAAAGGGGGTGTTATCATCAGAAGTCACTCCTGGATTGCTTGCAGGAGTAGAGCCCGACACCCATCAACTTAATGTCACGATTTGTTTATGAAAGGGTGACCGAATGGAGATAAAGACTCGAGGAGATATCACTCTAACTCAGGGACTATCTCTGGTATGTAAAGAACGAAGGAGGTCTGGAATCCCAACTTCAGCCAGCAGGTTGATTAAAAGGTGAGCAGGTGGAAGACTTGGTAGGAAGGGTGAGAAAACAGTTTTGGGCAACAGGCTTACAGCAGTTTGCAGAAGAAAGACTTTGAAAGCAAGATCCTTTTGGTCCAGGGTCTCAAGGAACTGAAAGGGGACTTGACTGGATCCTTCAATTCCAAGTCACTCAGTGTTAAGAAAAATCACAAGGACTGATCAGAGACAACGTAACTATTACAGTGATCCAACATACATCATCATATAACAGCTACAACTTGACTGGATCCTCCAATTTCGAGTTGTTCTAACACAGTATAACAAAGACGTAAAAGAAACTGGCATTCATAAGGAAAGAAGTATTGAAAGTCTATACATAACCAGTGTATCAGTGCTTCATTAAAATTTTACAACCGGGAGCTCTACTCAACCATCGATACCCACAAAAATGGCAGAAATGCCTACATATACTTGGAACTGACTCCGACCCTCTAGGCGCGATCATATCGCGAATTCAATGCTTAACTTTGAGGAGCTTCTCTATCAGGATGGGTTGTCAGTGTACCTCAATCAAATCTGCCTTCTGCTCCCCTATCATGTGCCTCTTTAATTTAGCATGGCTCGCGCCAGGGGGTAACTGAGCCCTTTGAATATTAAACTGGCGTGTGCAGGTTTTTCTGGTGAGTTGGAGACTCGGCGTGGATTTCCTAAAGAGAATCAGTACAAGGGACTATCCTGGGTCAATTTCAGCCGGGACCTCCATACTCTGCAATAAATGGGTGACACGAGGCTTCACCCACCCTCTTTCTCCTTTTCTGCTGAGTCGAAACGGCTCTTTGGATCCTCGAGTGAAATACCGACCTAGTCCACAGGTCTCTTCTCCACTCCTCACGATCTCCTGAACTTCACTGAGACCCTTTCCCAACTTTGTATCGGGTTTTGGGGTTTCGCGTTCCCCGTTGTCAAGAGTTCTTGACCCGTTGGACTCCCGATCACCGATTCTCCGATGAGCACGTGTATGGGTTAGCCCTCCTGGCTATACTGTGGTCCATGCGACCTCCTCTTATATGACCTAAGACGAACCTCTGTCGGGGTTTCGGCGTTTTTGATGTCTGGATACACAAGTCCCCAGGACTCGCAATCCCCCGAAACCCGATGGCTTATGGTCGTTGACATGTCAACGGTCCGTTCCCCGTCGCGGAAACCTGCCACCTGTCTTCCACTGGCGGTCCCACATGCTAACCGGCGGTGGCCGAGATATCGCTTCTCGCGACCTCGCAACTCTGGATGAAAATCTTTGCGGCTCCAACTCACGAACCTCTGAGCTCGTGATATGTCGATTCCAATTGGCCTAGTCTCCCTACAAGGCTTGATCTTCCAAAACCTGTCCCTCACTATGGTCCTTAACTCCATCAGGAAATCGTGTATCGGGATATCGCGATTCCCATTGTCATGTGCACGGGACTTTCAGTTCCCCGATCCCTGACTCTGCACACTAAGGGTTATCCCCGACGAAACTCCTCAAGATCTAATGGCTGACGGGATTTCGTCGATCTCCTCTGTAAGATTCTGACCAGCGATTTTCCTTGAGGATGGTTCTCGACTGCTGAAGACAAAACTTTGCCCGCTCGCTTGCTTGACTTGCTGCTACAAGATGGGATTATCTCGTGATATGCTCACGTGCTTCCCATGCAAACTGTAGACTTGGGTACGCCTAATCTCGAGACAAGTAATATCGCTAACATTAGGCTCCATGGGGGATAGAGTCGTCCCTGCGATGCTCTAAGAACTTATTCTGTAGCTTCAGTGCCTTGCTGCTGGGCTATGGAGTCATTTATTAAGCCGAAAACATACAAAAAGAAACTAATCAAAGAAGTAAAAGACAATATTTACAAACAGAGGAGCCGTCTAAGGTTCAAACAAAACCTTTTTTCAGAAAATGCCCATTCACTGGGCTGTTGAAAACCTCTTCACCCTCCAGATCCTACAACCCATAGGTGTTGTTGGAGAAAACCTCAGAGATTTTAAAGGGGCCGATCCAGAGGGCGTCGAACTTGCTGTGCTTGCCTTTATCCTGTCTGGGTGCGTCCCATTTAAATACCAAGTCCCCGATCTTGAACTCCTTTTTCTTGACCCTTCTGTAAAAAGCCTACTTGATCTTCTGCTGATGATCGTGGGCCCTGTTCATGACCTGTTCCCTGGTTTGCTGCACTTACACCATCTGATGAATCCTTCTGACCATATGGTCAAGTTCCTCTTCAAAGTCCTGGAGGAATTTCGCCACTGGTAAGGTGAGCTAAGTAGGGAAAATGGCCTCTGTTCTGTAAACAAGCTGGAAGGGTGAAATGCCTAGGGACTTCTTTGTTGTCACTTGGTCAGACCATAGAGCAAATTTGAGTTTTGCATCCTAAGCCCTTTTATTTTATTCCAATAATCTTTTAATGAGCTTGATCAAACATTTATTAGAAGATTCTGCCAGTCCATTTCCTTGAGGCTAATAGGGGGTAGAGTGAATCAATGAAATCTCAAACTGTTCACAGAACTTGACCAGAGGCTCAGACCTGAAGGGGGTGGCATTATCAGTGACAATTCTGCTAGGGAAACCAAATCTAGCCATGACATCTTCCAGGAGGCTGATAATTACTTTGTGAGAAGTGCTTCTGGTGGGAACAGCCTCTATCCACTTGGTGAAGTAATCTATCACAGTGAGGATCCATCTGTGCTGGCCACTTGAGGGAGGATGAATTTATCCAATGAAGTCCAATCCCCACTGCTGAAAAGGTGCTGAAACTACTACAGGCTTTAATGGCAGAGATTTGAGCTAATGCTTTCCTGAGAACCTCTGGCATTTGATGCAAGCTCTAATTTCTCTGCAGACGTTAGGGAATAAAGTGGGCCAATAGTACCCAGCCCGGAGGACCTTGTGAGCCGTGGTCTTCCAGAAATGATGACCTCCGCAGAGACCGCTATGGAAATAAAACATAACCTTCTGGGCCTCTTGCAGATCTAGGCATCTTAATAATAACCCTAGGGGGTCTTTCCAATACAGGGTTTGGTCAATGAGGCAATATTTGACCGCCTTGAGATTTAGAGCTCTCGCCTTGCTTTTTCCCAATCCATCAGGAGGCTTTAATTCTTGCAGAAAATACAAGATATCCTTGTACCAGTCGCAAGATGATAGTGGTAAGGCACCCTAAAAATTATTGTTGGACGACTCAGCTTGCTCATTGACGAAGTTAATCCCCAAGGCTTTGCAGTTGGATTCAGCTAGCAATTTGGCTAAACCCTATCCCTTTATCAACTTGGTGGGCTTAATTTCTAGATAAAATTATAGAATCTTGGCAATCCACTTACCTCTTTTCCCATCCATGTCGGTCTGTATAAGAATGTCCTTCACAAAAGCCGAAGGAACGTATGCAATGATCTTTGAGTGCAAGACATAGACTCTGAAAGCTTTGAGAGCTTTCACCAATGCATAGGCCTGCTTTTCCATGATCTCGTACAGGAGTTCTGCATCTCTTAATGCCCTGTTGTAGAAGGCAATAGGTTGCTCTTGCCCTTGATCATTTTTCTGCAACAAAACTGTTGCTACTGTATCACAGGAAGCAAAAGAAAATATCAGGAAATCTTTGGAATAATCGGGGCTGATTAGCACAGGAGCCTCAGTCAATGCCTTCTTTATTTGGACAAAAGATTCCCTGGGTTCAATGGTCCATTTTACTTCTTTTCCCTTCCTGAGCATGGTTTTGATGTGTTTCACCAACTTGGAAAAATTCGAGATGAATCTCCTCAGAAAATTTATCTTCCCCAAAAATGCCTAAACCTCTTTTTTAGATCTGGGAAGTGATAGGGTCTGAATTACTTCCACCCTACTAGGGTCAATCCTTACTCCCTCTGTTGATACTATATGGCCTAACAACTTCCCCTCCTTCATATCAAACAAGGATTTCTTGGGGTTTAAGGATAAGCCATACCTCCGACACTTCATGAATACCTTTCTCAAGTGGTAGCAGTGCTCCTTGTCTGTCTTGGAGAAGACTGTGATATCATCTAGATAGATTACCAAAAACTAATCCTTCTCCCCTATAAACGCTACATCCATAGCTCACTGAAACGTTGCTCCTGCATTCATCAATCCGAAAGGCATTTTGGCATACATGAATGTACCCCAAGGAGTGGTGAAAGTTGTCTTTTCCCTGTCCTCAGACATGACTGATATATGATTGTAACCAGAGAAACCATCGATCATGGATATTCTAGCTGCACCAGTGACCTTTTGCAATATGTGTTCCATGTTGGGCAGGGGATAATCGTCTTTCTTTGAGCTTCTATTCAAGTTCCTGAAATCAACACAGAGTCTGATTTCCCCACTTTTCTTTCTTACCGGAACCAAATTGGCCACCCACTCAGAATACCTCAATGGGACAATGATTCGGGCATCTAACAATTTATTCACTTCTTTCTCCATGACATGCAACAACATGGGATTTATCTGCCTCATCTTCTGCCTGAATGGTTTGGCCTCTTCTTTCAGTGGGATCTTGTGCTCAATGACAGATGTGTCATACGTCTTAAGGTCTGCGTAGGTCCATGCAAACACATCAGCAAACTCTCTCAACAACTCGGTATACTCAATCCTCTGCTCCTTGGTCAAACTCGTTGACAACTTGACAAACTTAGGCTCTTTTGGTGTGCCAATGTTTCACTCAGCTGTGTCAGCATCATCACCCGAAACTATCCCCTTTATTGCCACATCATTCTCATCGAACAATCTCTCCAATGGGACTAGTCCCCTTGGGATGTGATTCCCAGACAATTGAATCATGTCGTGATTTTCTATTTTACTCAACAACTCACCCCTATCAAACTCTTCCTCAGAGACAAAATCTTGGTCAATATGCATCTCTGAAAATTCTTCGATAGTCTCCAAGAATCTTTTAATCTCAAGATCATCCTCAAAAACCTTCCAATGCTTGACATTGTCAGGTATGGAGGGCCTGTATTTTACTTCTACATCATATTTCAGTTTGGGCGGCAAGGGTACCTTGAAAATGCTTGCGATGAAGCCAAGGAATCTGCCACTATTTTTCTTCCCTTGGTATGAAAGAAATGTTGAATGCTGAGAAGAAACTGTCAATTAGGTCCCATACCTCATTTCGATAACTCTTGAGTTGAGGATGCTTGGCCTGATAAGTGCTTCTGACCTGCTGGACTACCAACTCGGCATCTCCGAACACTGCTATCTCCTAGATTCCCATTTCCCTTGCAGCTCTTAATCCTAGTATAAGAGCTTTGTACTCTGCCACATTGTTGGTAGCTTCGAATTCTAATTTGTATGATAGAGATGTGGTCTCCTAAGCCGGTGACACAAAAACCACTCCATCTCTAGCGCCTTCTCGGGAACAGGCCCCATCAAAAAACATTTTCCAGATTGCGGTGATGGAGGGAGGGACTTCAGAGGAAACAGTGGGCAGCTTTATAAGTTTCAGAGGAGGCTCGGGGGCATGAGTGAGTTGCAGTAAACTGGAGCCTAAATCAGTATCCAAAGCAAAGATGGGATGATTGGTAGGGTTGGCTTCATCACTGATTATGTAGGCCAGTTGAGCTTCCCTGTATAGTCTTCTATGATCCCCTCCGAACATTAGGATGGTAGCATACGTGAGGTCCATCTGTAACGTTCCTCCAAGTATTTTAATCCAAGACCTTGACAACAGCATGCCAAACTTGGGAGGAACATCAGCTACCACAATGTCCATGACCATACTCTTCATGGGTAGTTGAAATAGAGAAACCACCAGGTCCTTGATAACTCCCAAACATTGCACCCTCCTTGCATCAAAAGAGTATAAATCATGGTAGGCCCTGGTCACTTCTAATCCCAGCTCCTCCATTACTATTTTGGGCATAAGATTATGGGAAGCCCCTGATTCCATGAGGAAGTTATGTAGTACTTTATCATGTATATTCAGGGATGTGTAGAAGGGAGGGGATGAATCATCTCTATCTTCTACCATGGGCCCTAATATGACTGCAGGCTTCTCATCTTGAAGGTTTATTGAGTCAGAGGGAGGTTGGGAGGATTCATATTGTAGCAACTTGGAGAGGGACCTTTTGAAGTCTTCATTTTTAACCAGCTCAGAGAGAGGTACAGGAATCCTAATCTTCTGAATCTCATGCTCAAAATTGAAGGAGGGGGTAGGTTTAGGAGCTTCTCTTACCTCAGTGACAGGCTCTTTGGCTGCCAATGAATCACTCTGAGTCTTCTTTTCTTTAGCTGTGGTTGTTGTCGTTTTAGTAGGCCTATCTGCTATGAGGGGCGGGTCTGAGCTGTTGAAGTCTCCTTCTTTCCTTTTCAACCTGAGATTATATCTGTTAGGAGTGTGACCAACCCTTTCTCCCTTCCCTAACTCATGGATTTGAATGTTCATCAAAGATTTTTCGTACGCAGACTGAGTCAAGTGGGGAAAAGGAGGGGTTTCTTCAATACAGTGAATTTCCAGGCCAAACTCATCTATCTCATCTCTTTCCTCATGACCAACTAGGTTGTTTTGGAGGGGGGTTCAGACCCTTTGATCATCTCTGTCTTTCCCCCTTTGTTCCCCCGGGAAAACCTGGGGCACATTGTTAGCAGGTCGTCTGAAACCTCTATTATCAGTGTTCTGGGGATTTCTGTACATGGGCTTCCCCTCTAATTCCAACCTTTCTATCTTGGCAGTGAGCAATTTTAGCATTCTAGTTGTCTCATCTGTCTAATGGGGAAGGGGAGAGGGACTGGATGAGGAAGTTTCAGGCCTGTTCTTGGGCGTATTTCTATCACCGGCGTTCCTAAGTCGGTTGACAACCAATATGTTGGATTCTACCTCCACCGCTGCGTCTTGTATGTGTGGCAGCGTAGCAGCTCTTCTCTCCCTTAGCAGTAAGAAGAAATTAGGATCGAAGGCGCTGGAGTAAGTGATATTGGCAGAGGCTTCGGAAGGTTTTATCTCAGGAAGAATTTTGTTGTACATTTTATTGAATCTCTTGGAGAAGTCAGAAACAAAATCTCCTTCTTTTCTCTTCAACGACCCAAATTATGTCATGTAATACATGAAGTCTTTTTTATCTCCCCACTGTCTCAAAAAGGCATTATCCAGAGCTCTGATCCCATCAATAGATCCAAGAGGCAGGGCCCTGAACCAGTTTCTGGCCTCTCCTTGGAGACTATGGACAAAAATTCTCATCCATACGTTTGTGTGCATGATAACATTATCATCTGCGAAAGTATAAAAGGCTGCTAGGTGCTCTTCAGCAGTTATATCCCCCTCGCCTATAAACTTGGGCAGCTGCTTAAGGTACCCTTCTACTGGGAGGTTATTGAGAGGTTGTGGTAGCATGAGGGGAGCGTATCTAGCGGCTATGACGACCTCTATTTTGGTCATAGGTGGATTTGCTCCGGCCATAGGAATATTAGGTGGAGGAGAACTCGGAGGAGAAGGAGTTCGTGAAGGGGCTACAGGGAATGAATCTCAGAGTGGGGTGGGAAACAAGAGGTGATTCAAGGAGGAGGAAGTGACAAGGATTTCTCCCTCCAATCCCAGACCAGGAGGGGAAAACTCAGCAGGAACACTTCCAAAATTCAGGAAACGGGAAACTTGTGAAGGAGGTTTATCAAGAAACTGAGGGGGAGAAAATGGAGTTCTTACAGAAGGAGATGGTGGATTACCTGTTTTGGAGGTGTAAGCTTCTTCTTCAGGGGCCTTTCCTTTTCTGAGAACCACCTCCAGATCGGTTTCAGGTGTAGCTAGGGGCAGTTGTGGATGAGACCGCGTGTGTCTGCCTCTGAAATCCACAATTGATAGAGCAGGTTCTCCCCAGCAGAGTCATCACAATGGAGTCTCCAGGTGCACAACAACAATCTTGATAGTTCTGATTTCTAATGCACCTTCAGAATCAGTTAGTCGTTGTCGTTCAATCACGGGGAAAATATTCAACTTCGTCCCCGGCAACGGTGCCAAAAATGTTAGCATCGGAAGTCACTCCTGGATTTCTTGCAAGAGCAGAGCCCAACACCCATCAGCTTAATGTCACGATTTGTTTATGAAAGGGTGACTGAATGCAGATAAAGACTCAAGAAGATATCAATCTAACTGAGGGACTGTCTCTGGTATGTAAATAACGAAGGAGGTCTGGAATCCCAACTTCAGCCAGCAGGTTGATTAAAAGGTGAGCAGGTGGAAGACTTGGTAGGAAGGGTGAGCAAACAGTTTTGGGCAACAGGCTTACAACAGTTTGCAGAAGAAAGACTCTGAAAGCAAGATCCTCTTGGTTCAAGGTCTCAAGGAACTGAAAGGGGACTTGACTGGATCCTCCAATTCCAAGTCACTCAGTGTTAAGAAAAATCACAAGGACTGATCAGAGACAACGTAACTATTACAGTGATCCAACATACATCATCCTATAACAGCTGCAACTCGACTGGATCCTCCAATTCCGAGTTGTTCTAACACAGTATAACAAAGACGTAAAAGAAACTGGCATTCATAAGGAAAGAAGACTCAAAATTCTATACATAACCAGTGTATCAGTGCTTCATTAAAATTTTACAACCGGGAGCTCTGCTCAACCATCGATACCCACAAAAATGGCAGAAATGCCTACATATACTTGGAACTGACTCCGGCCCTACATGCGCGATCATATCGTGAATTCAATGCTTAACATTGAGGAGCTTCTCTATCAGGATGGGCTGTCAGTCTGCCTCAATCAAATCTGCCTTATGCTCCCCTGTCATGCACCTCTTTAATTCAGCATGGCTCGCGCCAGGGGGTAGTTGAGCCCTTTGAATATTGAACTGGCGTGTGCAGGTTTTTCTGGTGAGTTGGAGACTCGACGTGCTTTCCTGAAGAGAACCAGTACAAGGGACCGTCCTGGGTCAATTTCAGTCGGGACCTCCATACTCTGCAATAAATGGGTGACGCGAGGCTTCACCCACCCTATTTCTCCTTTTCTGTTGAGCCGAAATGGCTCTTTGGATCCCCGAGTGAAATCCCCACCTAGTCCATAGGTCTCTTCTCCACTCCTCACGATCTCCTAAACTTCACCGAGACCTTTTCCCAAATCTGTATCGGGTTTCGGGGTTTCGCGTTCCCCGTTGTCAAGAATTCTCGATCCGTTGAACTCCCGATCACCGATTCTCCGATGAGCGCATGTATGGGTTATCCCTCCTGGATATACTGTGGTCCATGCGACCGCCTCTTATATGACCTGAGCCGAACCTCTGTCAGGGTTTCGACGTTTTGGATGTCTGGATACACAAGTCCCCAGGACTCACGATCCCCCGAAACCCGATGGCTTATGGTCGTTGACATGTCAACGGTCTGTTCCCTGTCGCGGAAACCTACCACCTGTCTTCCACTTGCGGTCCCACATGCTAACCGGCGGTGGCCAAGATATCGCTTCTCACGACCTCGCAACTCTGGACGCAAATCTTTGCAGCTCCAACTCACGAACCTCCGAGCTCGCGATATGCCGATGCCACTTGGCGTAGTCTCCCTACAAGGCTTGATCTTTCGACACTTGTCCCTCACTATGGTCCTTAACTCCGTCGGGAAATTGCGTATTGGGATATCGCGATTCCCATTGTCATGTGCACGAGACTTTCAGTTCCCCGATCCCTTACTCTGCACACTAAGGGTTATCCCCGACGCAATTCGTCAAGATCTAACAGCTGATGGGATTTCACCGATCTCCTCTGTAAGATTTTGACTGTTGATTTTCCCTGAGGATGGTTCTCGATTGTTGAAGACAAAACTTTGCCCGCTCGCTTGCTTGACTTGCTACTACAGTATGGGATTATCTCGCGATATGCTCAGGTGCTTCCCATGCAAACTGCAGACTTGGGTACGCCTAATCCCGAGACAAGTAATATCGCTAACAGGGGGTAACCCGATCCAAAAGGCCAGATCAATTACTCCACCAAGAGAGGAAATACCTCGAAGGAAGTTAAGATCCTCTACAACAAAACAAAGAAGGATGGAGAGTGGCAAAGTGTATGCAGGGATGATTTTAAGGATGGAAATTTATTTTAAAATGTAGAAACCTTGGCGAATCTTACTAATCCTTGATATGTCAACTATAAATGTTTGGAGATATTTTTGTAAAAATATTCAAATTTATAAGTATTTTATATAGTTTTTATAAAATTTTGGCGATTTTCAAGGTAAAATTTTTTTATCCTATAGAATTTGGGCGAATTATTTTTAAAATCGCGAATATTGTTTTTGGAAAAACCATGGAAAATTAGCCCATGAGCGAAATTTAGCCCCTAAAATCATCCCTGAGTGTATGTTAGGAATTATATCATACCTAGAGGAGAACAAGCAATTCCAGTAGGCCCACTATCACCTGAACATTCTGAAGAGAAGCATGTGCCCAATACCATGCATCAAGATAAGACTACCAGGTCAAACACAAGTAGGCAGAGGAAGTATAAACAACCCAGTCCCGATATGGTTGCAACAGATTTTGTGCCTGTAGACACCTTGATTAAGGAATCCCACGAGGCCAAGAAGAGTAAAAATAGGAAAGGGAGAGACGTCCCTAGAATTCCCAGTAAACCTAACAGAAGAATCAGGATCACAAAATCAATTGAGGTTGACTTGCATAACATTGTTTAATCCATCCTTAAAATACCAACAACCCATAGTAATTGAGTATGAGGACACTAAAGAGGACATCTGTGGATTTGAAAATATGGAGGAGATGGTTATCCATCATTGAAAGAGATGATAGGAGAAAAGGAAAATAAGAAATACAATAAAGGGGAGACCTCAGGTATAAAGTATTATGTTGTAAAAAAAAATTACCCTACATATATGGAATCAAAACAACATGTAATGGATTTTTTTCCAAACCTTGAGTAGGATTCTGATGACCTAAATCCAGCTGCAAAACTCAAAACTAGTTCCTGAGTAGGTTCTGCATGAGGCCAAACTAGAGATCAGAGGAAAATTATTGAAAATGAAGGAACCTATGAGAGAGGCACTTGACAGAAAATCCGAGAAAGCACCTAGATATGAAATGAGGCCAAGGAAAGATCAGTTTTCCATTGACCTCAACAAACCTGTTACAGAGGAAGAACATGGGCTCAAGGATGGAAGCAAGGTAAATACATTTATCAAACCAAAGGTTGAAACTGTCAGGGAGATGGATGAAAACCACAAGTGCAAGTTCTGAAGAAGAAAATTCAAAGTCTACAACAACAAAAATAGGATCTTGAAATGAAGCACACTAAGCTAAAAAAAAAGTACCAGAAGCTGCAAAAGAAGCATCAGAAAACATGCATGTTCTTGAAAGAGATAATCTAAAAGGTCTACTATTTTAAAAAGAGAAAGGAATTTGGGACTTATGTCAGTTGATCCACCTGTATTCCATATTGGTCTCCAGTTTTAGTATACCTAGACATCCATGCACAATCAACTACCAGCCACAACTTTTGAAGACTTTTGTTATGGAGTTGCCCCACTTCAATTATCAGCTTCAGTTATGTTACGCCCCAATTCTGGGCCAAGCAGGCACTACTTCACGAAATAAAAATCTCATACTTAATTCTATATATAAGACATGCATTTAAGCAAAAGAAACACATTTAAAACTTAGAGTAACCATAAGAATTATTGTTATTATAAAAATCCAATGGCTTTAACATTAATTTGTATGGCCAACAGAATACATGATAAATATAACTAAACAGACATGCAGAAAAGTAATTAAAACATCATCTGGTACTTATCTTGAAACGGTGGTAATTCCAACAACCACGTGCAGGACTTCCACGAACCTCCTAGCCTTAGACCACGCTGCTCATCAAGCTCAACAATGGGTCACCCCTGAGCTGGGACTAAGCTCCACCCCAAGGTAAGGAATCCTAGGCTAGGCTGAGGTTACAGGGAAAACAACACAGAATGACTGGAAGGATTCTTCCCAGGATGCCATCTTAGGCCCACTACTCCCAGAATCTCATTCCTCACATGCATGTTCCACCCAGGAGTATACACCTTCACAAGCACAGTCCATTGGTGCTACACCTCCCTCTCCGGGTCTCGGCAATAGGACAAATTAGGAAGTCTCAGAGCCCGAAGCTGGTGTTAGATAGTCTCTAGAAGAAACCACTTCCCACCAAACTCTCTCACCTAGAGAGAGTTGTTCATGGGCCTGACAACCTACCTCTTCCAACAACAATCACCTCCCTCACCTGGAGAGAGGTTACACACAAGATAAGCATGAACTCACACTGGCCAGTAAGCCACGCACAGTCCAACACTGCGTGGCCACAACAACAAACCGGGAAAATAGACAAGGGCTTCCCAAACTGGCTCAACAATCACGAAATAGACTCACGATTTTGGTTTCGGGATTGCACAAGGTGTACAGAGATCCCACGCACAGACTCAAACTATTCAAGAAAGGAATTTACCGACTTCCTTAGGAATCAACACAGACCTTTTCCCTGGTTTTAGAATTGCACGAGGGTATCTTGCAGAGGTCAGATGGGACTCACGTTCAGACGGTCGACGGTGGAATGGAGGAGGAACCCCCAACATGGCTCAACTCAGCCATTTTATTTGCATGCGCCTGGGTTTACACTTATTACCCATGAAACTGCATGCGTTCCTTCAGCATGCATTCCTTCCATTTGGAAGTTGCTTGTCCTTCCAAAAAGAACTTAGGATAAAACATATTATTCACATGTCCTTTAGAATAATATTAAAATATTATTCCCCAAGGACTTAAGCCCCTAAGCTCAACACTTAGCCCCTCTTCCCACCTTCCAGCCCCTAATCCCTTTCCCACTCTGTGGAAGCTTAATCCCCCATCACTCATTCATCATGGTCGGTCTGCATGCAGTGGTGTTTATATTTTTATTAATGTTCTGCATGATTACATATACAAAAGCAGGCTCTTGGCCTTCAACACTTAGGCTCTTTGGCCTAACAATCACATAAGCCCACCAACTTATATAAACTTGGCTCACCGGCCTATAAAACATAATTAAAATTCATTTCTGAAACATGATTTAACTTAGGGATTGGCCTTGGGGACATTACAATTCCCCTCCCCTTATTTCTGCACTGTCCTCAGTGCAACTTTACACTGCATCTGCAAGCTTTTCAAAATTTTCAAAAAGATGCAGATACTCTACCCGCATAACATCTTCATGCTCCCATGTCGCGTCCTCGGGACCGTACCAGGTCCACTAGACCTTTACAATCCCTATAGATTGATTTCAGAGCTATTTGTTTTTCCTGTCCAATATGCGCACAAGATGCACTTGCAGAACACCTTCTAGTTCCACCTGAATCACATTCCAATCGATAACATGATTAGCATCATGTATATATTTCTTAAGCAATGAAACATGAAACAAATTATGTACAGTCATAGATGCAGATAATGCAATCTTATATGCAACTGGCCCAATCCTTTCCAGGATTCAAATGGCCCACAAAATCTAGCTGCTAACTTGGCGCAATTTCCTAGCTTCAGGGAACTCCTGTTAGTTTTCACTTTCAGGAAAACATGATCACCCACTTTGAATTCTCTGTGGGTTTTGTTCTTATCAGCATAACTTTTCTTCCTGTCCTGGGCAGCTTTCAAATTCTGTTTATTTTTTATCATTTGGTCCTCCATCTCCTTGAGAAACTCTGGCCCAACTACTGCTCTGTCAGCTGGATTATCCCAGCTCACTAGAGTGTTGCACTTTCTTCCATAAAGTGCTTCAAATGGGCTCATCTTCAATGATGCATGATACCCATTATTGTAGGTGAATTCTACCAAATGCAGGTAGTCTTCCCATCTTGATGGTTTGTCCATCACGTACATTCTCAGCATGTCCTCTATTACTCTGTTCACCCTATCTATCTTTCCATCAGACTCGGGATGATACACTGTACTAAAATTCAGATTCGTTCTGAATCCTTTGAACAATCCTTTCCACAAATTCAAGGTGAATTTCAGGTCCCTATTAGACACAATCATTTTAGGAATTTCATGCAAGCGTGCCACTTCTTTTAAGAAGATATCAAAAACATCTGTTGCCTTGTGAGTGGTTTTTAGTGGAATAAAATGGGCAGATTTTGTAAGCTTGTCCACCACAACCATGATTGAATTGTGTTGCTTTCTCATTCTGGGAAATCCTGTAATAAAATCCATGGTCACCACTTCCCACTTCCATTCAGGAATGGGCAAAGGTTGTAGCAACCCTGCTGGGTGCCTATGCTCAACTTTACTTTTTGGCACTCCATACATCTGGCGATGTATTCAACGATCTCTCTCTTCATAACCAGCCAAAAGTAATGGCTTTTGATTGCTGCCACAGTCTTCTGATATCTAGGGTGTCCAGCATAAGTCACGTTATGCATTTCTTTTAGAATCGCAAGTTTCAATTCCTGGACATTGGGTATATACACTCTGTTTTTATACAGAAGTATTCCATTAGCTCCCAAGATGTAATTTCCCTCTTTCTGTGGTCTCTCGCTCTGTTGTAGCTTTGCTACCAAGTCTTTGTATTGCAAATCTGCATTTGTAGCTTCCAAAATTCTATCTTTAATATCATTCATGTACATGCTAATGGTTGTAGCATGTAATTCATGCACCTTTCTATTGAGTGCATCAGCCACCTTGTTTTCCTTCCCTTTTATATGTTTGATATCAAAGTCATATTCACAGAGAAATTCCATCCACCTACTTTGTCTAGCATTTAAGGTTGGCTGATCAAACAAGTATTTCAGACCGTTATGGTCTGTTCTGAGTTCAAACCTCCTTCCCATGAGGTAATGTATCCATTTCCTTAGAGCATGAATGATTGTTGTCAACTCCAAATCGTGAGTGGCATAATTATTTTCATGCTCTTTCAGCTTCCTGGACTCATAATAGATTACAAATCCATTTTGGCTAAGAACTCCTCCCAACCCTTCCTTACATGCATTTGTGCACACTACGAAATCCATATTTGGATCTGAAATCCTCAATATTGGAGCACTGGTTAACAGCTGCTTCAATCGTTGTAAACTCTTCTCACACTCTTTAGTCCACTGAAACTTTTTCTCCTTCCTTTGCAAGGAAGTGATAGGGTGAGCTATCCTTGAGAAACCTGCTATAAACCTTCTATAATAGCCCGTTAGACCCATAAAGGATCTAACTTCTGCCACATTCCTTGGCACTGGCCATTCTCTGATGGCCTCAAAATTCTCAAGATCCACAGCGATCCCTTATTATGAAATAATGTGCCCCAAGTAATGGATCTGCCTTTGATAAAATGATCTTTTTCTCAACTCGGCATACAGCTGGTGTTCTCTCAACACTTGCAGCACCATAATCAAGTGTTGTCCATGCTCTTCTTCTGACTTGGAATACTCCAAAATGTCATCCAGTAAGACTATGACAAACTTGTCTAGATAGTCCTTGAATACACCATTCATCAAGCACATAAAAACAACAGGTGCGTTTGACAGCCCAAACGGTACCACTGTGAACTCATAATGACCATACCTTGTTCTAAAGGCAGTCTTGCTGATGTCTTCATCCTTTATTCTTACCTGGTGATATCCCGATCTGAGATCTATCTTCAAAAATATTTTTGCACCTTTTAACTGATCGAAAAGATCGTCTATCCTCGACAAAGGATACTTGTTCTTGACAGTTACTTTGTTCAACTGTTTGAAATCAATGCACGACCTCAAGGTCCCATCCTTATTCTTCACGAATAGGACCAGGGCACCCCAAGGTGACATGCTAGAGTAAATGTACCCCTTCTTTAGAAGCTCTTCAAGTTGTAATTGCAACTCTTTCAGCTCTGGCGTACTCATTCTATAAGGAGCTTTCGACATTGGAGCTGCTCCAGGCATCAAATTTATAGAAAAAATGTTGTCTCTCTTCGGAGGTAGTCCAGGTACCTCCTGAAATACATCTTCAAACTCTGTAAGTACTTCATGGTCTCCAATCTTTGGGACTTCATCTCTGGATGCTTCTTCCACATGGGCTACAAATAATTGACAACCTTTTATGTAACACTTCTTCAGCTACATTTATGAGATTTCTCTAACCACCACAGCTCTAGGAATCCCTTTGACTATTTTCTGATTCCCTTCCTCATCCATGCATGTAAACTTCTTGTTATGATAGTCCAGAAGGGCATGGTGTTGGTCCAACCAATCCATCCCAATTAAGAAGTCATAAGAGCCTAAAGGCATAATATTCAATTTAGCCTTAGTGCTCAATCCTTTCATGTCCATAGGACAAGACTTAACCAACTCAATGACTTTCCTCTTGGTTCCTGTAGCCAGCTACACTAACCAAGAATTTTCATGTGTGCTTCTTGATAAATACAAACTTACCACCACCCTAGGATCTACATAACTATAGCTAGCCCCTGAATCAATTAAAATAATAGATGATCGGTTGTTAATCATACCTTCTACTTCAATCATGTGTGATTGAAATTCATCTTGCTTGTTGTCCAGGGCCACATAGATCCTTAACATTCTACTGCCCATGTCCTCCACTGTTTCAGCTTGTTGAACATTATGGACATTTCTTGCTTTGCCATTTTTATGGGGACAATCTCTGTATTTGTGGTTCCCTTTACATCCCCAACACTGAATGGGCGTCTGTCTCTGCCTTTGTTCCCCCACTTCAGCCGTTCTTAGCTCTCTAAACAATAGATGTCCTTGAGGAATATTTCTAAAAAAGGGAGGTTTGTTTCCCTTCTGCCTCTGTTCCTTCTTAAACTTCCTCTGGTCATCCCAAGCCTTCCGAAAGGTAGGCTTTTTTCTTTGTTGTTCATATAAGAATTTATCCATTCTTATTGTTTCTTCCATAGTCTTAGGATCATCATACTGAATCTTGTCACCAATGGCAGGTGGAAGTCCACTCAGATACCTATGAATATTGACAGCCTCATCCTTGATGAATGGAACATACTTCAGTAGTTCCAAGAAACTTCGTTCATATTCATCAATGTTCATGCTGCCTAGCTTGAGTTCGAAGAACTCCTTCATCTTTCTGTCATAGTATCTTTTAGTCAGGTATTTCTTCTCGAAATACCTCTTGAACTCCTTCCAAGTGATATCTTTCTCTTTAATGTGCTGCACCTACACAAATTGATCCCACCACATGGATGTTTTTCCTTTTAGTTGATACATCACAATTCTTCCTTCTACATGAGAGGAATAATTCTGCAGTTGGAAATATTTCCTCATGCCAAGCAACCATGTTTCGACATCTTCCTCCTTCTTATGTTCTCCAACAGTTGTAGGAGGATTAATCTTATTCATATCCCATTTCAATTCATCCATCTGAGATCTGTTGTTCTTTTGGGTAGGGGATGGGCTTGAACTACTATTTGCCTCCCTACTAGAATGCTTTGGTGAGAGACGATGATGTCTGCTACCACTCCTCGATCTTCTTCTCCTCTCAGGGGTCCTGACATTTATTGATCTTCTTTTCCTCTCAGGGGTCCTGCGACTCTCTGTATTGCTTGAGTCACTCCCCTTCTCCAATTTCATTTCTATTCTTTCCAGGCTCTTAAACATTTTTAAGTTGAATTCACCCTGCTGATCCCTAACTCTCATGAGATTTCGGCTATCAGCTCGAAGAGCCTAGGCATATTTTTGCAATCTTTCAATGAGTTTCATCATATGTCCTTCCTTATCCAATTCTCTTCCATGCCCATTGGAGTTTGATCCTTCAACTCCCAGGTTGACATCCCTTCCTTCTCTTTCGTCCTCTGATTCAGAGGCAATCTGCACCTCTTCCATTTCTATACTTAGTTGTCCTGACACCCGTTGAAATCTACACACACAACATGGAGTCAAACGAAGTTTTTCAGGCCTTAAACCCTTAATAAAACTTCAACATTCATAAACCAATGTGAATAAGAAAAACATTTCGAATCCACTAAGTTTTCTGAGCTCTGTTTGGCTCTGCAAATTTCGAGACTTCTGGTTTCGGGGTCTCAGTCCACAAGACTCTCATACTCTCTTTCGGGTTTTGGGGTTTTGGTCCTCGGAGGTTCTCGTACTCGCTTCCCTCTCCAACTCCCTGCTCCTGAACTTCCAACCTCTCTCCCCCTGGGCCCACAGCACAGCTGTCGCCAACCAAGGTAGGGATTTCAGGATTTCAGCACTTCGGTTTTTGGGTCTTCGGTACCCGAGAGTTCACGAAGCAGTGACTCCAAGTCTCTTGTCGTTTCAATCCCTGACTTTCGAAATTTGTATCTCCTTACCCTCCGGGCCCATAGTACAGTTGTTTCCCTTAACCATGGTGGCACATGGCACGTTCAGGAGGGTCCATGTCACCCTCAGTGATGTCATCGTGTCCCACCACTCTCGCTTTTCTTCTTGACCCACTGACACGTGGTACACACCCATGTGTCCACGTCCATTCCAAGTGAAATCCAATGGTTAGACTTCTCTTAGATCTATGGCACAGATCCTTTCGGCGTTTCAGGGGACCCACACAAAGTCGCCCATTCCAGACCCCCCTCCCCTTATTAAAGGTAGAAAGGCAAAGGGGGTCCGAAATCCAATCTTGTCTGTAGATCCGAGTGCCCCAATCTAAGTCATCAAAACCTACATGCTCAATTCTGTACCCCCCCCTTGTTAAAGGTAGAACGATGACGAGGGTCCGGAATGGAACCTTGGCTGTAGATCTGGGTGCGCAAATTCTGGCCACCTAGATTTGCCTGCCTCTTAACGAAATTATGGTCTATTAATCTACTTGATCCAACAGTCAAGTTCCTCTCCTATGATCTACGATGTAGATCATTTCGGGATTTCGCGTATCGCGATTTCCACACTCCTGTGCAACTTCAATGGGTATTAAACCTCGTGCTTGTTCTCCAGATTTGATGGTCATGAGGGTTCTCCTTTCCTCCAACACTTCATGCATTGAACTCTCTCTCTCTCCCAGTGGCCATATACCACACCGACTGTGGATTCTAAAATACCGCTAAACCTCCTGAGCTTTGTAACATGGTCAAGTGACTCCTTGACACTCAGGAACATTCCGAGGTTTGAAATTGGCCCTCCCGACATAATTTATTCTCAAAAAAAAAGAAAAATCCGGTCCAAGACCACTTATCTGGCCCATCAAGGCTTAGCGTCAAAACCATGGCTCTGATACCACACTGTAATGCCCCCATTCTAGGCCAGGCAGGCGCTACTTCATGGAATAACAATATCATACTTAATTCTATATATAAGACATGCATTTAAGAAAAAGAAACACATTTAAAACTCATAGTAACCATAAGAATTACTGCCATTATAAATAATCAATGGCTTTAACATTAATTTGTATTCCCAATAGAATACATGATAAATAAAACTACAGAGACATGCAGAAAAGTAATTAAAACATCATCTGGTACTTATCTTGAAACTGTGGTAATTCCACCAACCACGTGCATGCCTTCCATGAACCTCCCAGCCTTAGACCACGTTTCTCATCAAGCTCAGTAGTGGGTCACCCTCGAGCTAGGAATAAGCTCCACCCCAAGGTAAGGAATCCTAGGCTAGGCTGAGGTTACAGGGAAAAAAACACATAATGACTGGAAGGATTCTTCCTAGGATGCCATCTTACACCCACTACTCCCAGACTCTCATTCCCCACATGCATGTTCCGCCCGGGAGTATACACCTTCACAAGAACAATCCATCAGTGCTACACCTCCCTCTCTGGGTCTTTGCAACAGGTTGGATCAGGAAGTCTCAAAGCCTGAAGCTGGTGCTGGACACTCTCTGGAAGAAACTACTTCCCAGCAAACTCTCTCACCTGGAGAGAGTTGTTCACAGGCCTGACAACCTGCCTCTTCCAACAACAATCACCTCCCTCACCTGGAGAGAGGTTACACACAGGCTAAGCATGAACTCACACTGTCCAGTAAGCCACGCACAGTCTAGCACTGCGTGGCCACAACAACCAACTGGGAAAATAGACACGGGCTTCCCAAATAGGCTAAGCAATCAAAAAATAGACTCACGGTTTTGGTTTCGGGATTGCATAAGGTGTACAGAGATCCCACGCACAGGCTCAAACTATTCAGGCAAGGAATGTATCGACTTCCTTAGGAATCAACACAAACCTTTTCCCTGGTTTCAAAATTGCACGAGGGTATCTTGTAGAGGTCAGATGGGACTCACGTTCAGATGGTCGACAGTGGAATGGAGGAGGAACCACCAACATGGCTCATCTCAGCCATTCTATTTCCATGCGCCTGGGTTGACACTTGTCACCCATGCAACTACATGCATTCCTTCAACATGTGTTCCTTCCATTTGGAAGTTTCTTGTCCTTCCAAAAAGAACTTAGGATAAAACATATTATTCACATGTATTTTGGAATAATATTAAAATATTATTCCCCAAGGACTTAAGCCCCTAGGCTCAACACTTAGCCCCTCTTCCCACCTTCCATCCCCTAATCCCTTTCCCACTCTATGGAAGCTTAGTCCCCTATCACTCATTCATCGTGGTCGGTCTGGACGCAGTGGTGTTTATAGTTTTATTAATGTTCTACATGATTACATATACAAAAGCAGGCTCTTGGCCTTCAACACTTAGGCTCTCTGGCCTAACAATCACATAAGCCCACCAACTTATATAAACTTGGCTCACCATCCTATAAAACATAATTACAATTCATTTCTGAAACATGATTTACAATAGGGCTCAGCCTTGGGGACATTACAATCCCCCTCCCCTTATTTCTGCACTGTCCTCAGTGAAACTTTACACTGCATATGCAAGCTTTTCAAAATTTTCAAAAAGATGTGGGTACTCTGCCTGCATAACATCTTCATGCTCCCATGTCGCGTCCTCGGGACTGTACCAGGTCCACTGGACCTTTACAAGCCCTATAGCTCGATTCTAGAGCTACTTGTTTTTCCTGTCCAATATGCGCACATGATGCACTCGCAAGACACCTTCTAGTTCCACCTGAATCACATTCCAATCGATAACATGATTAGCATCAGGTATATATTTCTTAAGCAATGAAACATGAAACAAATTATGTACAGTCATAGATGCAAGTAATTCAAGCTTATATGCAACTGGCCCAATCCTTTCTAGGATTTCAAATGGCCCACAAAATCTTGCTGCCAACTTGGCGCAACTTCCTAGCTTCAGGGAACTCCTGTTAGTTTTCGCTTTCAGGAAAACATGATCACCCACTTTGAATTCTCTGCGGGTTCTGTTCTTATCAGCATAACATTTCTTCCTGTCCTGGGCAACTTTCAAATTCTGTTTAATTTTTATCATTTGGTCCTCCATCTCCTTGAGAAACTCTGGCCCAACTACTGCTCTGTCAGTTGGATTATCCCATCTCACTGGAGTGTTGCACTTTCTTCCATAAAGTGCTTCAAATGGGCTCATCTTCAACGATGCATGATACCCATTTTTGTAGGCGAATTCTACCAAATGTAGGTAGTCTTCCCATCTTGATGGTTTGTTTGTCACGTACATTCTCAGCATGCCCTCTATTACTCTATTCACCCTCTCTATCTGTCCATCAGACTCGGGATGATACGTTGTACTAAAATTCATATTTATTCTTAATCCTTTGAACAATCCTTTCTAGAAATTCGAGGTGAATTTCAGGTCCCTATCAGACACAATCATTTTAGGAATTTCATGCAAATGTGCCACTTCTTTTAAGAAGATATCAGCAACATCTATTTCCTTGTGAATGGTTTTCAGTGGAATAAAATGGGCAGATTTTGTAAGCTTGTCCACTACAACCATGATCGAATCGTGCTGCTTGCTCATTCTGGGAAATCCTATAATAAAATCCATGGTCACCACTTCCCACTTCCATTCAGGAATGGGTAAAGGTTGCAACAACCTTGCTGGGTGCCTATGCTCAGCTTTAACTTTCTGGAACTCCATACATCTGGCGATCTATTCAGCGATCTCTCTCTTCATACCCGGCCAAAAGTAATGGATTTTGATTGTTGCCACAGTCTTTTGATATACAGGGTGTCCATCATAAGTCACATTATGCATTTCTTTTAGAATTGCAAGTTTCAATTCCTGGACATTGGGTATATAAATTCTATTTTTATACAGAAGTATTCCATCAACTCCCAAGATGTAATTTCCCTCTTTCCATGGTCTCTCTCTCTGTTGTAGATTTTCTACCAAGTCTCTGTACTGCAAATCTACATTTGCAGCTTCCAAAATTCTATCTTTAATATCGGTCATGTACATGCTAATGGCTGTAGCATGTAATTCACACACCTTTCTGCTGAGTGCATCAACCACCTTGTTTTCCTTCCCTTTGATATGCTTGATATCAAAGTCGTATTCACAGAGAAATTCCAGCCACCTACTTTGTCTAGTGTTTAAGGTTGGCTGATCAAACAAGTATTTCAGACCGTTATGGTTTGTTCTAAGTTCAAACCTCCTTCCCATGAGGTAATGTCTCCATTTCCTCAGAGCATGAACGATTGTTGTCAACTCCAAATCGTGAGTGGCATAATTCTTTTCATGCTCTTTTAGCTTCCTGGACTCATAACAGATTACAAATCCATTATGGCTGAGAACTCCTCCCAACCCTTCCTTACACACATCTGTGCACACCACGAAATCCATATTTGGATCTGCAATCCTCAAGATTGGAGCGCTGGTTAACATCTACTTCAATCNTAGGGTGAGCTATCCTTGAGAACCCTGCTATAAACCTTCTGCAATAGCCCGCTAGACCCATAAAGGATATAACTTTTGCCACATTCCTTGGCACTGACCATTCTCTGATGGCCTCAACCTTCTCAGGATCCACAACGATCCCTTCTTCTGAAATAATGTGCCCCAAGTAATGGATCTGCCTTTGATAAAATGAGCATTTGCTCAACTTGGCATACAACTAGTGTTCTCTCAACACTTGCAACACCATCCTCAGGTGTTGTTCATGCTCCACTTCTAACTTGGAATACTCCAAAATGTCATCTAAGAAGATGGTACTCATTTTCAGACGATCGACGGTGGACTGGAGGAGGAACCCCCAACATGGCTGTTAGAAAAATAGGACCGTGGAGCAATAAAATAAAACAAATGCAGAAACAAAACACAGAAGACACACAATACAAGAGAGACATAGATTTATGTGGTTCACCCAGTGTGGGCTACGTCCACCAGAGAAATTGCCAGGTCCTTCCTTTATTATTAT
>ML786854.1:50308-68537 GCA_009831015.1 Picea engelmannii
CATGCTCTTTTGGAGAATTTGGAGGTGGTTGTGAAATGGTAGAAGAAGTGGAAGATGGAGGTGAAGGAGGTGGAGTATCACCGTTTCCTCCATTCCCTTTTTGAGTCTTATCACCAATATCTTCATTACCTCTTGGAGGATTTTAGATTTCACCTTGCAACCTTGTACTCCTTTCTTCAAATAAAACTTTCACCATTTCTCTCATATCATAAAAATATTTTCTGAAAGTTTCATATTCTGATGTAGGAATTTCATGACTCTCCTCATGAGCCATACTTGGTGAATTCCTCCTTGAAGCTTGAGGTGAATGTAATTTTATCCTTCTTTAAAGTTGAGAACTTGGTTCTACACGATGTCCTTCTCTTCTTGTGAGATTCAACCTTGTAAGCATCAGAAAACAAAACACTTACAAACATTCAAACCTTCAAAAACCTTTGCCCTGATACCAACTTGATCTGAAAATGAAAAAGGTTTGTGTATACAAATTTGCAAGTGGAATATGTATGTGTCTTAGGAAATTGGATCAAGTTGCAAGCACATAAACTTAATGATTTTTTACTTAAAATGAACAACATAAACAGTCATAAACAACCATCAAAACAAGTACATAACACAACAAAATGATAAAGGAGTTCACTCCTCTCTTGGGATACATCTCCTGGTCCAACTTCCAATGGATCATTTTCATTATATGCTCAAATTATTAAAATAAGTGCTTTACAATGCTCATAATGCAATATATATGGCTCCAATGGCTCTAGAATGTGAAAAACCCCCTAGTTGGTCTCTTCCTACACCTGGTTTGGCCAAAAATTGAGAAAAATACACTTCCTAGAAATTTTCCCAACAACTTGTTATCTCTGCTCACCAAAAAACCTCTGTGTGACTGCACCTGGATCTCTATGTTTTCCCATTCCTAAACCCCCACCATGCACCTTCCGAAAATCGGGTGAAATTGTGGCACCGTTAGGAAGGTTAACACCTTGTGCCGCAGAGATCCTGGTCACATGGCCCCCATGTGGCCTAGAGCCAACCTAAAACCCACACCTATTGTAATTAACCATTGGTTCCCCGTGCATATGGTCATGTGGTAAAGCTTGTGTCCATGGGCTAGGGCTAGGCCTCGACCCGTTTCTGCCTGAACCAAAATTCAATTCAAACTTAAATAAATTTTTTAATGTATAGTGGTTAAGACTCATGTGGGGGTGGGATGGTGGCCCAGTTTGTGTGAGGAATCTTTCCTTTTTGGAGGTCCCCTGTTTGACCCCCGCAGACTTCAAAAAAAATTTACACTACAAAAAGGGGGTGCCATGTGGTGGCCCCTGGCTTGGCCCTGTGGTACCCTTTCATTCACCACAAGACATTCCACATGTTAGACTAGGATTGTTCCACGTCCACCACTTGGAAATGCAGATGCCAAATGAATTTCCTCTTTCCTTTGTCTCCATTATAAAATGGCTTCTTGCTTCTCTCTTGAGGAGTATTCTTCCCTCTTGCTTCCAAATGAGTTGTCTGTACACAAACTTCATCTAGATTTGTAGGGTTAAACATAAGTATTGTGTGTCTCAAATAGCTATGAAATCCTCCAATGTATTTGAGTAAAGTTTCTTGAGAATATAAATCTATACCCAAAATCAAAGCTCTTCTTCTAAATTCTTGAGTGTAGCTTTGCACATTTTTCCCTTTAGCTTGTCTAAAGTTTTTCCAATCCATGATAGCTTTCTGCATGTATGCTAATGGATAAAATTGCCTTTTAATTGCAACAATAAAATCATTCCAAGAGGATAAAACTTTACCATGATTCTTCATGTCCTCTTGAGTTTTGGCTTCCCACAAAATGAGTGTTGCACTTTCCAATCTAAGAGAAGAAAGTTGAATCTTAGTTTCATCATCTTGGATTCTTTGTATCCTACAATACACTTCAATTTGACAAATCCAATTATCCAATTTCTCAACATTTACCTCTCCATTGTACATAGGCAATTCAAAATTAATATCAAGCTTAAGCAAAGGAGATGTGGAGGATTTTTATCATGCTCTTTTGGAGAATTTGGAGGTGGTTGTGAAATGGTAGAAGTGGAAGATGGAGGTGAAGGAGGTGGAGTATCACCGTTTCCTCCATTCCCTTTTTGAGTCTTATCAACAATATCTTCATTACCTCTTGGAGGATTTGAGATTTCACCTTGCAACCTTGTACTCCTTTCTTCAAATAAAACTTTCACCATTTCTCTCATATCATAAAAAGCTTTTCTGAAAGTTTCATATTCTGAAGTAGGAATTTCATGACTCTCCTCATGAGCCATACTTGGTGAATTCCTCCTTGAAGCTTGAGGTGAATGTAATTTTATCCTTCTTTAAAGTTGAGAACTTGGTTCTACAAGATGTCCTTCTCTTCTTGTGAGATTCAAACATTCAAACCTTCAAAAACCTTTGCCCCGATACCAACTTGATCTCAAAATGAAAAAGGTTTGTGTATACAAATTTGCAAGTGGAATGTGTATGTGTCTTAGGAAATTGGATCAAGTTGCAAGAACATAAACTTAATGATTTTTTACTTAAAATGAACAACATAAATAGTCATAAACAACCATCAAAACAAGTACATAACACAACAAAATGATAAAGGAGTTCACCCCTCTCTCGGGATACATTTCCTGGTCCAACTTCCAATGGATCATTTTCATTATATGCTCAAATTATTAAAACAAGTTCTTTAAAATGCTCATAATGCAAAATATATGGCTCCAATGGCTCTAGAATGTGCAAAACCCCCTAGTTGGGCTCTTCCTACACCTAGTTTGGCCAAAAATTGAGAAAAATATACTTCCTAGAAATTTTCCCAACAATTTGTTATCTCTGCTCACCAAAAAACCTTTGTGTGACTACACCTGGATATTTGTGTTTTCCCATTCTTAAACCCCACCATGCACCTTCCGAAAATCAGGTGAAATTGTGGCACCGTTAGGAAGGTTAACACCTTGTCCCATGGAGATCCTGGTCACATGGCCCCCATGTGGCCTGGAGCCAACCTAAAACCCACGCCTATAGTGATTAACTATTGGTTCCCCGTGCATATGGTCATGTGGTAAAGCTTGTTTCCATGGGCTAAGGCTAGGCCTCGACCCGTTTCCGCCTGAACCAAAATTCAATTCAAACTTAAATAAATGTTTTAATGTATAGTGGTTAAGACTCATGTGGGGGTGGGATGGTGGCCTAGTTTGTGTGAAGAATCTTTCCTTTTCGGAGGTTCCCTGTTTGACCCCCGCGGACTTCAAAAAAAAATTACACTACAAAAAGGGGGTGCCATGTGCTGGGCCCCGTGGTACCCTTTCATTCACCACAAGACATTCCACATGTCAGACTAGGATTGTTCCACGTCCACCACTTGGAAATGCATATGCCAAATCACTTGACATGTCACCTATCCACGTCAGCCTGTACGGTCATATGGTCAACTGCCACGTGGCCTGTATAGACTATATAATCAACATTTTGCATGTTTGGGAAAATGGAAAGAATGTGATATCTATCTCATACAAACTTTGTTTTATCCCATTCATGTTTCATTGGGATCATAAAGACGAGATCTACACAATGAATCTATTTTCAAGCAAATCTGAGCACTTTGATTTTTGAGCATTTTTTTATCCCCTGGATCACCTTTGGCTTGATGAATGCAAGGTCCACCTTTCAAAGGGACATGGAAATTACATATTTCAGGGAGAAAGATAAGTTCATGGTTATATATCTTGATGATATCACCATCTTCTCAAAATATGATTATGAACGTCTGCAACACCTGGAGAAAATCTTTCAAAAATGTAGAAGGTATGCAATCTCTTTGAATCCCAAAAAATATCATTTTTCTATGTTAGAAGGAAAGATCCTAGGCCACATTATATATGTAGGGGGGATAAATATAGACCGAGAAACCGTGGATTCCATCTATAAAATTAACATCCCTAGAAATAAGAAGGCCATCCAATCTTTCATACTAAAAATAATTTTTTTGAGGTGTTTTGTGCTAAACTTTCGTGAGATCATCGGGTCTATTACTAACATGCTGAAAAAATATGTTGATATTAAATGGTCACATGAAGCTAGATCATCCTTCCAAAGGATTAAGAAGGCTCTGATTGAAGCCCATGTTTTGGTTAGTCTAGACTATTCCAAAGAATTCATGATCTTCTCCTTTGCCTTTGAGGAGAATATTATTGGTGTATTGTTGCAAAAGAATGATCAAGGGCATGAGCATCCCATTGCCTTATTTAACAAAGAACTTAGGAAGAATGAACTGAAATATGACATATTGGAGAAGCATGCCTATTCATTAGTAAAATCCTTGAAGGCCTTTAGGGTTTATATTCTTCAGTCCAACATAAAATCTTATGTTTCTAGCAACAGTGTGAAGGAAATTATTTTCCAGCTAGGCAATGAAGGGAAGAGGGGCAAGTGGATAGTCAAAATTTTAGAATATGAACTGCACATAAATCCCACTAATATGATCAAGGGATAGGGCCTTGAAGAAATGTTATCTGATTCGAACTACAAAGAATTGGAATTGCACCATAGATTTAACCATTTAGATACTCTAATGATGCAAGCTGGGAAGGAAACCATGCAAGTACTTGACTAGTATTCTCTTTCACCTTGGTACAAAGATATTTTTTTATTTCCTGTAGCACCTATAATGTCCACTAGAATTAGAGAAATCCAAAATTAGGTCTCTTAAATTGAGAGCTATAAAATACTACATTTTAAATCAAAGTTTATATTGGAAAGACCCTGTTGGTATTTTGATAAAATGTCTAGATGAAGGTGAGTCAAAATAGGTCATAACAAATATGCATATAAGACTTTGTGGAGGGAACCAACATTGAAAAGATACAACCCTCAAAGTTCTAACAGTTGGATACTATTTTCCCACCATCTTTTTTGATGTGTTTACCACAACCAAAGTTTGTGAATAATGTCAGCGAAATTTGTTGGAAAACAAAAATTGCTCTCACTGCCCCTAAAACCCATCACTTCAAGTGGCCAATTTCAACAGTGGAGCTTAGATTTGATAGGTGAGATAAACCCACCCTCCATTGGACAACAAAATTGGATTCTTACTGCTACTAACTACTTCAAAAAGTGGATTGAAGTTGTTCCTACCATGAATGCTATTGATAAAGTGATCATGAACTTCTTGGAGTCAAACATCTTTGCCATGCTTGGATTCTCTAGGAATTTAGTAACAAACAACACCCAAGCATTCAACTACAGGGCCATGATGGAATTATGTGGGAATTACAACATTATCCTAACAAACTCTACACCGTATTACTCATAGGGAAATGGGTTGGATGAGTCATCAAATAAGACCCTCATCAGGATCATCAATAAGTTGTTGGCTGAAAATAAAAAATCATGGGATTCCAAGCTTAAGTATGCCTTATGGGATAACATGATCAACACCAAGAATTCATTGGGAACCTCTCCATTTCATCTAGTTTATGGGGTAGATGTTATTTTTCCAACCCAACTTGGTATACCAGTGTTAAAATTCTTGCATGGGGAAGTGGAAGAGCCTAATGAAATCCAAAGGAGAATTTTTTAGATTATTGAAGTGCAACAAAGGAGAGAAGCATTGAATGTAAATATTGGGGCTTCCCAGAGCAAGGTCAAGGATTCCTTTGATAATAAAACCAAAAAGGAGGGAGGACAAACCCAAGCATGTTAATTTCAATAACCTTTGGTTTGGTTCATTCAAAGTGGTCAAGGTTCTGGATAATAATACATTTATATTGCAAAATATTGATGATACTGAGATCTTTGGAGGCCCAGTTAATGGGTGCTTCCTGAAGCATTATTTTTCCTGATGGACTAGAGGTGGTTTGTTCTATGCAATAGTTGTTTTAATTTCTAGTTTGATTTAATACTTTAGCTTGAATAAAAACACCATAACCCAATAAAGGAACTGAGGTGTAGATGCAGATTTGAGTTTCAGTTGAAATAAGACAGGTAATGGGGCTGGTAAACATAGTAGGAGTGATTGGTAGCAGGTGGGGAAAGAAATAAAGAACTAAGGCACATAGTTTGTTGTTCTTATCACCTCACAAAGAAGTGTTATCCCTAGTTTGATCCAATCTAAAATCCTTATTTTCCTCATCATCCCATCCATATGTCAACCTAATTCTTGCTTAGTTTCTTTTAAATGGTGTGTTGAGTCATTTTGATTTGTTTTCATCTTCCTATTTATTTTTCATCATTTCCTTTATCTTTACAAGTTTAATACATGTCATGATTTGAATTGAATAAGACACATCACCATGGTTATGTAACATCCTGGTTCTAACCCTTATGAACTATAATGTATTATGTAAATATGACTTAGGCTGGTGATCCGGTAAAGTTGAAAAGGGGCCAGAGTGCCTAGGAAATGTAATACTTCATACATATTAATAAAAATACACTGTTGGATACAAGATGAACAAGGACAAAAGAGATAGGGGGGATATGATTCCATGAGAGAGGGGGCTTGAGGGGCTAAGTCTTTTTATTATTATTTATTTACTCATAATTTATTTTCTGGAGAAAAGTGGTTACATAATATTATTGGGAGAGGCCATGTGGTTCTTGGTTCTTGTGATTATATAAACATTGCTTGGGGGCTTCTTGGGTTCACTTCTTCTTGTTCCCCGATGTGCTTCTTCTCCCTTGTTCTTCTTCCTCTTCACTCACTACTGCTAGTTCGTGTGCTCTTGGGTTGAGCACGGAAACAAATTTAAGGAAGAGGAGACCCATCGTTAAATGGATGTAATGATTTACTGATCATTCCAAGAGCGAAATGTATGCTTGTGTGCATGAGCTTGATGGTAGTTCAGATGGAATTGTCCACATCTGAGAGTCCATGGAGTTTCCAGTAGGGATATTTACTGACTAGTAGCACTAGAGCCCTGGAGAGAAATGGAACAACCTCAGGGATTGCATGATAGATAAAGGTGTTCATTTCTTGGGGTTGTACAGGCTGAGGGGGAAAGAGAGACGAAAATTAGGATTTGTTGAGCTTGGGAAACTTGAGAGTTACTTAGCCAACTACTGTGTGTTTAGACTTGGCCTAGGACCCATCCTTGTGGATTCATAGCCCTAGCTCTGGGGTGACCTTTTGTTGAGAGTAAATGAACAATGATGTCTATGCTTGGGAGGAATGTCCTTGGTCTGTATCCAATTGGTGAATGTTTAGTTGCAAAGATAAGTGCTCTTTGTGTTTTATGTGTAATGTTTATTTTGGCTGTGTGTTTAATTATCTATGATATATGTATTTTCAATGTGCCTGTCTGTTGGCTATTTGTTGTGCATGTAATGCCAATTCCCTCCTCACAACCCATAGGTCGGAGGGTACACGTCAGCTCACAGGATATTCTCCTCCCTCGGCCCGAAGAACACTAACCGGTCCTTCTTTTTCCCTATCGGGAAATCTACACCCACAAAACTCTTCGCGCGATCCCCCCTCTTTACTTATCAGGGAATTGGACTTCGCGGTATCGCGAGGTCAATAGTCGAGCGATGGTATTTCGAATCCCTGAACCCCGATTCAATTCAGTGCTGACCCTTCCTTTGCCTGTCGGGACTTCTCCTATCGCGATTTCGCCACTTACGATACCAAGAAATTCACTTTACCAACTCTCAACTCACGATATGCCGAAACTCTGATGAGCTCGCTGTTTTGACTTTTCGACGATCCCTTATCTTGTCGGGACTTCGGACTTCGCGGGATCATGAATACTAATGTCAATATTTTGGGACTTCTCGCCACGAAACTTTGATAGCTCATGCCACCTGTCCTCCACTCGTCGACCCCGCTGTGGCCCATGCTATCTTTTAACTTTCAGGATATCGCGTATCACGATTTCGCGATTCTCGTTGAGATGTTTTGGAATTTCAATCCACAAAACCCTAATACACGATATATGTGTAGATCCAACGACCCTCGTGGCTCGGATCAATGGCTCTACCCCTCCCGAGCTTTGAACCTCTAGAGAATATGACGTTGTATCCCCCTTGCACCTCCGCAAGATCCAACGGCCCACGGATTATCGCGAATTCTCTTTGGAGAATACCGACCATCCGTTTCTTCTTTGATGATTCCTGCAAATGACTAAGTGTTCCTCTGCGAAACTTATCCACCTTATCCACCTGCACACAAACTTATGATACCTTCTTGTATCTTCAAGGAACAACCTACCGGTGCTTACCTTCGATGGGTTAGAAGGCATTATCCTTCCTGATCTTTCCACGACCTTCAAATCCTTCAGGAAATCTTTTTCATGCACTCCTTGCGGAAAACCTTCAACCACGTCTAAGTGTTGAAGTCCCTCGACTCTGCGCACACCTGCAGCAATAGTCCTAAAATCCTTCACTCAAGTTCGCAACCCTGAGACTTTTACCTAGCCTGTGCACTCCTTGCATGCCTCCTGTGCCCAACTTCACCTTTGGGTGAATGAGAACAAAAGCTATCTCTATTTGAACCCTCTGTCAACGCACTCCTTGCGGACACCTCAACTGCACTCCTTGCAGAAATTCTCTAGCTCAAATGGAGAAACAATTGAAACTCATTCCATCATCCTTTCAGATTTCAAACTCAACCATGAAATCATATACACAACATATAAAAGCAAATGTATAACAGGAAGCAAACATTTATGAGCATATCAACATCAATACACAGAGAACAGACACAAAACCATGAATTTGAATCAAACTCTTCTATTAATTCAAGTATCTGTACATGGGTGTTCTTGCACAGCTCTCTGTATGCTCTTCTCTCTTCAACAAATGCTACTTCATGGATTCTCATTACAATGCACAATGGGGGTGTCTATATCCCGTTTCCCTCTTGCGCTCTCAAACAGTCTAAATCCAGAATTAAATTTCTATCTACTTGCATTAACTACTTTAAATGTCGTCTACCTACTAAGGACGAGAGCAATCCACACAAGGTACCGATTACACTATACAAGTGTGCTCATTAAATTTCCACATTAATGTTCACGCATCAAATCCAAGAGAAACTCAAAATTTGTGTTGGCTTGTCCATCTATCTTCCGCTTCCACGCTGGCTCGCTTGATGTGTTGGCGATGCTCCTGCATCATACTCCCTCGCTTGAAACTTTTCATGGGCTCCTGTCCATGAGCTCCTGCACGGTCTATCCATGCCTCTGTATCTCTACTTCGCTCTCCCATCTGGCGTCTTGAACTGGATGGTTCTTCCACTTGACCAGATACTCAAAGTATTCTTTCCTCCTGGTCTTCTTACTTACTCTTTTATCCAGTATGCATTCCATCTGCGGCCTTTCTGCAACTGGCATCTGCTTCATTCACTGGATCAATGGCTGCTCATCTCCAGTCTCTATTTCATCAGCTCTATATGGGTACAAATCCAAGATATTGAATATTGGAGAAATTCCGATCCCATCGGGTAACTCGATCTCATAAGCATTCGTCGCAAATTTCTTCAAGACCCTGCATGGTCCAATTTTCTTCATCTTCAACTTATTGTATGTTCCCCTCGGGAACCTTTCTTTCCTCAAGTGTGCCAGAACTAGATCACCAACCTCGAACTGAAGTTGTCTCCTATGCTGATCTGCTCTGCGCTTATACTCCTGGCTTGAATTCTACAGTCGCTCCTTCACCTGGCTGTGAAGTTCTTTCATTGCTTCTGCGAAATCTTCTGCACTAGCGCTGCTAGTCACAGTTTGCTATGAATCCCTCAGTTCATAAATTCCTCTCGGTTGCATGCCATAGACAACCTGAAATGGACTCTTCCCTGTGCTCCGATTCACTGAGTCATTATAAGCGAACTTTTCCTATGGTAATACATTGTCCCAACTACTATGGTGCTCTGTCACCAAGCTTCTCAGCAAATCTCCCAGACTTCTGTTTACCACTTCTGTCTATCCATCCGTCTGAGGATGATAAGTTGAACTAAACAATAAGTTAGTTCCCAGCTTCTTCCATAAGGTCCTCCAGAAGTGCCCTATGAACTTTGTATCTCTGTCCGAAACTATGCTCCTTGGAAAGCCATGAAGTCGAATGACTTCTTTGAAAAATAGGTTCGCAATGTGAGTCGCGTCATTGGTTTTCTGACATGGGATAAAATGTGCCATCTTGGAAAATCTATCCACTACCACAAGGATTGAATCAATGCCTCTTTGTGCTCTTGGCAACCCCAATACAAAATCCATGCTAATTGCATCCCATGGCCTCTTTGGTATGGGCAATGCTTGATAAAACCCTGCATTCTGTCTTCTTCCCTTCGAATGTTGGAAATTCTGCATCTATCCACCAATCTCTTGACATCCACTTGCATTCCTGGCCAAAAATATGACTCATTCAATTTTGTGAACGTTTTGTCATGACCAAAGTGCCCTGCCAATCCTCCACTGTGTTTTTCCTTTAGCAGATTCTCCCTCATGGAGCCTTTCGGGATACACAGTTGATTACCCTTGAACAACAATCCTTCCTGGATCATGTACTCGGCCCACTGGCTTCTATTTCTGAGAACTGGATTCCCAGCTGCTTCATACGCCTCTCCAAAATCCTAATCATCTGCGTACATGTCCTTGAGATCATCAAAACCCAGCGTTTTGACTCGGAACTCCCACAACAACAAACACTTCCTGCTCAAAGCATCAACAACTCTGTTAGCAGTACTAGAAATATGTTTTATCAAAAATGTGAAATTCTGCATATACTCAACCCATTTGACATGCTTCTGATTCAACTTCTCCTGTTGAGTCACAAACTATAGTGCATGATTGTCACTATACAAAACAAATTCCTTCGGGATCAAGTAATGCCTCCATTTCTTCAATGCTTGTATGATAGCATAGAACTCCTTATCATATGTGGAGTACTTCAATTTTGCCTCATTCAGCTTCTCACTGAAATATGCTACCGGCCTGTCTTCTTGACTTAAGACTACCCCGATTACAAACCCGCTTGCATTGAATTTCACCTGAAATGTCTTTTGGAAATCCGACAACACCAAAACTGGTTGTTCCGTGATATTCCTCTTCAACAGATTAAAAATTTTCTTAGCCTCTTCAGTCCAGTGAAAAGATTTATGTCTTTTCTTCATTGTATCCATCATCGCTGTGCTAATTCCACTGAAATTCCTGATGAATTTTTGGTAGAAACTAGCCAGTCCATGAAAAATTTTCACCTCGAAAATATTCTTCGTTGTTGGCCAATTCTTAATCACTCCCACCTTATCTGGATCCATCCTCAACTCATTTTCCGAAATAACAAATCCCAAATAAATGATCTCTGTCTTCATGAATGAGGATTTCTTCATATTTATCAATAGCTTCTCCTGCTGCAATTTCTACATCACTATAGCCAAATGCTTAAGATGCTCTACCATTGTTTTACTGTAAACCAGTATGTCATCTAAATACACAATAACGAATTTCCCGATGAACTCCCTCAAGAATTCATTCATCAACCTCATGAAGGTACTTGGTGCATTTGTTAAGCCAAATGGCATAACAAGCCATTCATACAACCCTTCATTGGTCTTGAAGGCTGTCTTCCATTCATCAACTTCTCTCATGCGGATTTGGTGATAACCGCTTTTCAAATCAATCTTTGAAAAATACTTTGCTCCACTCAAATAGTCCATCATATCATCCATCCTTGGCAATGGAAATCTATATCTGATGGTTATCTTGTTGATCGACCTTGAGTCAGTACACATCCTCCAGCCTCCGTCTTTCTTCGGACTGAGTACTATTGGAACAACACATGGACTCAAGCTTTCTCTGACCAAACCTTTGTTCAACAAATCCTGGACTTGCCTCTTAACCTCTTCATTCTCCTGTGGCGTTAATATGTACACAGCTTTGTTTGGAAAACTAGCTCCTGGTATGAGATCAATATGATGACTCACACTTCTTATCGGTGGCAACGAACGAGGTAATTCGTCCACTACAATGTCAATGAACTCTTCCAGCAGTTCTTGAACCTCCTCTGTAAATCATCCACTCTTGTGCTAGTCAGAATAATCTTCGGTTTCCTGAACACAATAAACTGTGGATCCTCCTTCTTCTTAACCTCGGTAAGAAGTTCCTTCCCACTCATGAGAAGTACTGTGTTGCTCACTTCTATCTTTACCTCCTTATCCTTTATCGAAAGCAACATGTGTGTCCTCCCATTCTTCTCCAGGGTGTATGTGTTCATTCTCCCATCATGAATCACATTTCTGTCATATTGCCATGGTCTACCCAGCAATAGATGACAAACATCCATAGGAATGACATCACACAAGATCTTATCATTATATCCTCCTATCTTGAATTCAACCAAGAATTGTTTAGTGACAGTTACCTGGTGTCCTTTTTGTAGCCACGAAAATCTATATGGGCTTGGATGATCAGTTGTCTCCAGCTACAGCTTCTCTACCATCTCCGTCGAAACGAGATTATCCGTGCTACCACTGTCTATGATGACCTTGCATACCCTATCCTTGGTCTTGCAAGCAGTCCTGAAAAGTCTGGTCATTTGGACTGAACTTTCCACCTCCTTCTCGGGTGTCAAAAGGACTTTTCGCATCATGAGCGATCTTCCGCCTTCAATGTCTTCTACCTCATCATCTCACCTCTGTCCTTCGGCGATGTGAGCTTCTCCAATGTCCTTCTTTTTATCTGGACATTCATAAGACTTGTGCCCATTATTTCCACATGTGAAGCATGTGATTACTCCACCTCTTCCTCTTCCTCTACCTCTAGTACGAGGAAAAGTGTTGTTATCAGCATAATCTCCCCTTTGCTCAGTATGCTGCCATTTCTGTTCAACATATTGCCCTTGCTGTGAGGTTTCACCTCTCTCAACTCGAGTCTGAGGTTTCTTCCAGTCCTCCTTGGGATTTTGATATTTGTCCTAGGCAACTGATTTGCCTCTGGGCTGACTTCTGCCTCAGCCCCTCTGACTCCGTTTTCGGCTCAGCTTCTCCTCAGCTTTCAGAGCCATCTGATAAGCATATTCTACCATTCGGATGGTTACCATGCTCATCTCATCCTGGATATCATATCTCAGGCCATTCATGTATCTAGCTACTTTTTCATGATCGCTCTCTCAATGACCTGCCCTGATGTTCAGTTTATAGAATTCCTCAGTGTATTCCTTCACTGTCATCAGCTTCTGCCTCAGGTTCTGCATCCTCTTGAATAGAGAAATTTGATAGTCCCTAGAAATGAATTTTTCCTTCATCTTCGCTATCATCCTGTCCCATCTCTTGATCTTCTGCTTGCCCTTGCAGCGTCTGTCATCTTGTAGTTCATCCCACCATAATGCTGCATGTTCCTTCAATCGTGTGACAACATGCTTGACTTTCTTATCTTCTTCGACATCTTCATAATCGTAGTACGTGTCCAGATCTCTAATCCAATCTAGAAGCTCCTCTGCATCCAAGTTTCCCTCATAAAATGGAATGTCCATCTTTTCCCTTGCACCCATCCTTGCAATAGCTCTGATCAAACGCTCATTTGATGCATCTTCAACTTTAACTTCTTCTTCACGTTTAGCCTCAACTTCACTTTCAGAATCACTTAGATCCCCTGCATTGGCTGTGCATCTTTGAGTTGTCTCCGTGTCTTTGAGTCTAGCTCGTAGATCACGCATATGTCTCTCCATGACTGGGTCTGTCACCTGCTTGCCTCTTCTTCTCGACATTTCCCTATCCTTTGGATCGGGTGTCTGCACGTCCCTTCTCCTGGGTGGCATGGTGAATTCTCTTTCTTTGCTACAGAAAGAAAAGAGTCTTTCTGAGCTCTGATACCAAACTAACGCCAATTCCCTCCTCACAACCCGCAGGTCAAAGGGTCCACGTTATCTCACAGGATATTCTCCTCCCTCAGCCCGAAGAACACTAACCAGTCCTTCTATTTCCCTATCGGGAAATCTACACCCACAGAACTCTTCGCGCGATCCCCCCTCTTTATTTATCGGGGAATCGAACTTTGCGGTATCGCGAGGTCAATGGTCAAGCGTTGGTATTTTGAATCCCCGAACCCCAATGCAAGTCAACGTTGACCCTTCCTTTGCCTGTTGGGACTTCTTCTATCACGATTTCGCCACTCGCGATACCAAGAAATTCACTTTACCGACTCTCGACTCACGATATGCCGAAACTCCGATGAGCTCGCTGCTTTGACTTTTCGACGATCCCTTATCTCATCGGGACTTTGAACTTTGCGGGATCCCGAATCCTAATGTCAATATTTCAGGACTTCTTGCCACGAAACTCTGATAGCTTGTGCCACCTGTTGTCCACTCGCCGACCCCGCTGTGGCCCACGCTATCTTTTAACTTTCGGGATATCGCGTATCGCAATTTCGCGATTCCCGATGAGATGTTTGGGAGTTTCAATCCACAAAACCCCGATACACGATATACATGTAGATCCAACGACCCTCGTGACTCGGATCAATGGCTCTGCGCCTCCTGAGCTTTGAACCTCTAGAGAATATGACATTGTATCCCCCTTGCACCTCCGCAAGATCCAACGGCCCACGGATTATCACGAATTCTCTTTGGAGAATATCGACCGTCCATTTCTTCTTTGATGATTCCTGCAAATGACTAAGTGTTCCTCTGTGGAACTTATCCACCTGCACGCAAACTTACGATACTTGCTTATATCTTCAAGGCACAACCTCCCGTTTCTTACCTTCGATGGGTTAGAAGGCCTTATCCTTCCTGAGCTTTCCACGACCTTCAAATCCTTCAGGAAAACTTTTGCACGCACTCCTTGCGGCAAACCTTCAACCACGTCTAAGTGTTGAAGTCCCTCAACTCTGCGCACACCTGCCACAACAGTCCTAAAATCCTTCACTCAGGTTCGCAACCCTGAGACTTTTACCTGGCCTGTGCACTCCTTGCACACCTCCTGTGCCCAACTGCACCTTTGGGTGAATGAGAACAAAAGCTATCTCTATTTGAACCCTCTGTCAACGCACTCCTTATGGACACCTCAACTGCACTCCTTGCAGGAATTCTCTGGCTCAAATGAAGAAACAATTGAAACTCATTCCATCATCCTTTCAGATTTCAAACTCAACCATGAAATCATATACATAGCATATAAAAGAAAATGTATAACAGGAAGAAAACATTTATGAGCATATCAACATCAATACACAGAGAACAGACACAAAACCATGAATTTGAATCAAACGCTTCTATTAATTCAAGTATATGTACATGGGTGTTCTTGCACAGCTCTTTGTATGCTCTTCTCTCTTCAACAAATGTTGCTTCATGGATTCTCGTTACAATGCACAATGAGGGTGTCTATATCCCGTTTCCCTCTTGCGCTCTCAAACAGTCTAAATCCAGAATTAAATTTCTATCTACTTGCATTAACTACTTTAAATGTCGTCTACCTACTAAGGATGAGAACAATCCGCTCAAGGTCCCGATTACAATATACAAGTGCGCTCATTAAATTTCCACATCAATGTTCGCGCATCAAATCCAAGAGAAACTCAAAATTTGTGTTGGCTTGTCCAGTTGTCTTCCACTTCCGCGCTGGCTCGCTTGATGTGTTGGGGATGCTCCTGCATCAGCATGGCACGTTGTTTATCTCTTTTATGTTGTGGCATGGCTCTTGATTAATGCATGTAGTTATTTCATGCTTGTTTTCAGAATAAATGTTGTTAGAATTCGAGATCCGTTCAGAGAACTGAGTCTTGGGATTGTAGTGTTCCCTGCCTGCTAGTGGCTAGGTGTGGTGCAACTTGTTTAAGTGGCGTACCCTGGCATGTGGGTGGTTGGGTATGTTACAGATTGGTATCAGAGCTAATGGTTGAAACATCGAGCCTATATGGGTCAAATCCATTGGTCGAAGTCTCATGGTTGCAATCATTTTATGAACTTGAAGTTGAAAATATCAAGAGGAATGGCGCTGCAAATTCCACGCAGAAGATAGAATATCGAAGATCCTTTGTAAGGGAATGAAGGATTATGACTGCCCCTTTTAAATTCAGGAGTGATCACCACTGTGGGATCAAGAGAGATCTGTATCGTTGGATCAGAGTGATGGTGAGTAGGAGCCATCCAATGAAGGAAAAACCATAAGATGGGAAAGGTTAAGTACCAGTCATCATATCTAGATTTTTTATCGTCAGTCGTCGATCGAGGCCAAGAATGAAGGGTAATACTTCGTAACTTTGTCACTTCGACGATCTTGGTAGGCATGCAAATCTTGAACTGTTGAAGGCAAGAGTCTCGAAGTCTCATCGACCATTAGATGGAGTGGTGGATTTCAGGAGTGTTTAGGATCGTCAGATTTAGCAAGTATTCGGGAGTATGGGGGTCGTCTGGAGTGCGAAACCCCGAAGCCAGAGCCAAATTTAATCGCAGTCATTGGCTATGGGAGGAGTGTGAGTCATAGATCTCATGGCAGTTTGAAAGATTGACACTCTGAAAGAAGCGAGCTCTCATGTTGCATGTAAGAAAATCTCCGATCAACGACGATCGATGGTCGGGGGTCGTCGAGTTGGGTGAAGGGTTGAAGATCGACCAAGAAAAATATATGATCGTTGACGGCCAATGGTCAGGGATCGGTAGATTGTGGTGAAGTTTTCTCTTTTCTTGACAAAGAAAACCTCCGAAGTCATGAACTTCAGAGAAAATATGGACCCTTCACATTCGGGGACACGTGTTCGAAGATTAAGAAGGGTTTGTAAATTCAACGTTCGATAGTCTGGGGTGTGGTGGTGTTCAGAAGCAAAAACATATGAAGTCCCAAATCCCCGGAGTAAATCTGTATCATTCATGTTTGAGGAAACGTGTCTTCAAATCAATTGGTTCGATAGTTTGGTGTTTGGGGGATTTGTGGTGTAGTGTGGATAAGTCTCCCGAAGATATGAAGTTCTGAAGTCCTGAAGTCGAGAGGCACTGGAGTGACGTGGCCTGTTGATGTCACCTAGGGTGTTTGGCCCGAGATATGATCAATTTTATGACAATATTAGATACTTTTGCAAAATGTACATATGTGTTTTTCATGTTTTGGAGAAGATTTTTGAATAATTTTGTGCCAAAACATTATGATCCACACCAGGTATGTATAATTCATGTTTTATATTGATCTTGAGTATAATTCATTGCGTTTTTATGTTTCCAAGGATCTAATTCACATTTTTTGGTGTTATAGGGAAAAATCGCATCACGTTTCTGCTTCCAGCACTCAGTCTGACACTCCATCTGGTACTCAATCCGGTACCCGGTCTGACACTCCATCCAACACCTCGTTCTGCACAAAAACGATGGGCAATTTGGCGGTTATGGTATTGACGGCCAGTGGTGGGTGAATCAAGAACATGGGTTTTCCTCGTGCTTTCTCCCTCCAGCTACTGAACTCTTGACAACTCAGTTTGGGTTGTTGAGAAGGGTGATTATTGGCTTGCTCCATTTTGATAGTTAGGGCACCAATAATGTAATTTGTTGTTTTTAGAAGTGGTTCGACCCTCCAAAGGTCGACCACTTGGTCTATAAAGCTTATAAATACCACCATGGTGGTCATACAATAGTTAAGTAGTAGAAGAAGTAGAGGATTAGAAACAAATACGATTTTCTTCTGTTTTTTCCATTTTCAATTGCCAAAATTATATAAGACTGCATTTTTCAAGTTTTAATGGTGAAATCATTTTTTTGAGCTCGTGGTGTGCGTTTGAGAAGTGACCACAACTTGTTGGGGGGGGGGCACCAGTAGTCTGGTAACTGTTCTATGAATTTATTTGAGAATTTCATAGCTTAGATGTCTTTTTTTTATTTCTTGTACATGAACTGCTCTTTTATTTCTTTGTTATATAGTTTGTTGTTATAATTTAACTGTTTTAACTCTCTTTTGCAGGTTAGTATGAAGGATTTTGTTAATCTGCATTGATTTTGTAGTTAGTAGGAACGAGTTTGCAAACTCATACACTAACCCCATGTGCAATTAAATGTTAGATTGTGTTTTATTTATGCTTTTGAAATCAAGTTTAAAATAAAGTTTGAAATAGAGTAGAACACATTTTTATTTCATGCTTTCTTTAAACGAGGCTTCAGTGGATGGATAGGGTTAGTTATGGTTTTTATTTGTAGACTACCTATTTAATTGTTGTTTAGATTTCACTTAACTAGTTGTTAATTCATTTACTCATTAGTTTACTTGTTATATGCTAGAATCATATTTTAATTT
>ML786854.1:82928-97937 GCA_009831015.1 Picea engelmannii
AAATATAAACAAATTTAATAACATTTAGAACAAAAAAAAAAATACAATTTTGCAATCGAAATAACATAAAATTTAAATTTAAATTAAAACTAAAAAAAAATACAAACCTACATATTATTGGGGTGTAGTGGGGAGCGATGTCCGACATCACTCCAACCCCCACATGCTATGCCTTGGTCCCACAGGGCCAAGGCTTAGCCCGTGGGGGATGGGGTGATGTTGAGCATCACCCGAGCCCCAAGGGGCGAAGCATTGGTCCCACAGGGCCAAGGCTTAGCCCCCAAGGGATAAACCCTGGTCCCATGGGGCTAAGGCTTAACCCCTGGGGGCTAGGGCAATGCCCGACATCACCTCAGCCCCCATGGGCTAGGGGCCAAGGCTTAGCCCCTGGGGGCTGGGGTGATGCCTGACATGTCTGGCATCGTGGGTGTCATGGGAGGTGATGCCAGGAATCACCCCCACCCCCAGGGGCTAAGCCCTGGTCCCATGGGGCCAAGGCTTAGTTCGTGGGGGATGGGGAGATGCTGGACATCGCCCCAGCACCCAGGGGCTAAGCCTTAGCCCCGTGGGACCAAGGTTTAGCCCTTGAGGGCTGGGGTGCTGCCTGACATCACCCCAGCCCCCACGGGCTAAGCCTTGGCTCCGTGGGACTAGGGCTTAGACCTTGAGGGCTAGGGTGATGCCCGACATCACCCCCCATGACCTCCCATCACCAATGCATATGTTTTTTTTAATTTTTTTGTTTTTGCATAAAAAATTACATATTTTTAAGCTTTTTAATATATATATATATATTTTAAGTTTTTTATTTTTTCTAATTTTATATTAAATTTTGTATTTTAAGTGTGTTAATTTGTTTTTTTCAATATATTAATTTAATTGTTCTTTGTGTTTTTAAAACTTTTCTAAAATTTTTAGGCCATAAATTTGGTTTTTAACTTTTTTTTGTTTTTTGTTTTCTAGCTTAGTTTATATATTTGTTTTGTTTTTTGTTTTTTTTTCCTCTTTAGTTTTTTAAGTTTCTCTTCAATCTTTTTTATTATCTAAATTTTCTTTTTAATTTTTTAATTTAATTTTTTTTTAATTTTAGTTCTTTTATTATTCTTATTTTTTTTTATTTTTATTTTTATAAAAAAAAATGAAATATATTTTTTTGTTAAATATTAAAAAATAGTGTTATTTAACTACAATTTTTTTCCATGTATTAAAGTAAAGGTAAACAATGTGTTAACAATGATGTTTTCCACTATATTTTAAGAGTACGGAACAATAAATTTATTAAGGAGACACAATTATATGAAAAATCCTAACTTCAAAAAAGTAAATGGTAAAAAATATTTTTAAGATTGAAAGAAGCATGGAAAAATGACTAAAAACACCCTTGAATAAATAAATAAATAAATTGAAAAAAATGAAAATAGATGAAAAATAAGCATTTAAAAAGAATGTGGAAACATTGTGGATCAAAAAATTTAAAATAACGAAAAACCACCTAAAAAGGGAAAGGGGGTGCTACCGATAGCACCATTTTTAAACCGGGGCAAAAAAATGGACCCCCCAAAAAACGAGAACTCTGCAGAGTTCTCGTTAAGTTGGTAACTATGTTTCTTATTTTAGTTCAATTACTCGACAAATGTTCATGAAATCATGTTTGAGGCCCTTGGCTATTGATTTTTCAATTGAAAAATTTCCCTAACTAACTTTCCTAGTCTAAGTGGGTTTCGCAGACCTCCCGATGAAGTTATGGATAGCCCTAAATTGGATTGTGTCCCCTCTAGGGGAAGTTATCTGCCATGATCCTTAATGATTTTTCCACCCTTGGCCTCAATATAGAGTTCACATTAAGCTTAAAATTTCTAAATACCTCAAAACATTTGTGCTCATCAAAGTTGGTAATTGGGTCCACAACATACTAGTGCAATATATCAACTATCCTAACACTTACTTTCACTCTCAAATCATGGATCATCACAGCTATGACCACTCATGACCTAGGTAAAACAAGAAGTGGCCTCACCCACCCAAACCTCTCCTACCCCAATGCTCCCTAGGAAGTGAATATAGATGAAGGTGTCTAAACTGAAGTGTTTTGTAAAATTAAGTGTAATAGTGCAACAAAATCCCTCGCCCCAAAGACCTTAGTTCCCAAGGCCATAATCACCACTAACCTAGTTGTTCTTCGATGAAGATAGCCGATGAAGCTCCTTTCAATGCCATGAATCAAGGAGGTGGTGGATGAATAGAACACTCTCAACCACCCCACCACCTAGATGAAAAGTGAAGTGGTTATTAGTGTTGAGGGCCATTGGAAGCATTACATCATCATTATTTCATGTTCAAAACATAGCATATATCATAAATAATAAAGAATATAACTTTCCCAACACATGTACCTTATTTTGTCATTATGCACATACACAATTATAGGCCTTTAATGTCACAATGGATCATACATGTGTTATTCATGATGACATATGCATGTGTAACATAAGAGAACCAATCATCACATCATATCGATAAATTCAAAAATAACATGTAAGTATCGCATCATAACAAGCACATAACATGACCATTGATGATGCATATATGTAAATCAGTAACTTTAAGTTAATGTACTAAAAAAAATATATGAAGTTTTGAGCTCTAAGAATGAAAATATCAAACACCCTCAAAATTGGGATCAAAACAATCATCTTCAAAGGGGACAAAAAGGTTTTCATAGTTCACACAAATAGTAAAATATTCAATCCCTAGTAGGATATGTGTTTCCTTAGTAGGATATATGTTTCCTTCATGAATATCGATTCATCCATGTGGTATCGTCTATGAATAGGATAGAGGATTTGTTAGCCAACCAAGTTATGACATTCAAAATTTCCAATTATAATATCTTGAGGAACCCCTTGATGGAGTGAGAGGGAGAATGGAAAGAGTTTCTTGGTAGGATATTAGTATTAGGTGCACCTCCCCTTCAGTAGACCATCCCATCAAATCCTAGTTAACAAGGACTAGGGACTCCTTTCATATAACACCAATGGATCTAATATCAATTAAATCCCTGGGGTGGGATATATTACATATAATAATTATGATCTCAAGTGGTAAATGAATTTTTATACACCAATAGCAACAAAGAGATTCCATATGTCTCCATAATGTAGTGTCTTTTGATCACTTATGTGGTCTTGTTTGTAGTAAAACTTCAAATATATAAGAGATAATCCACCATAAAACTTCAAAAACAAACCCTTAAACATTCAAGATACCAAAAGCTTCAGCATGAACAACAAAAGAATATAGAGAGAAAAACCCTTAAGGTACGATAACATTGCCGATTACTCCTTTTGGAAGGAATCACTCTGTAATCCATGCTTGCTATAAGAAAATGCAATGCAACACACATCCAATACAATGATACTAATGTGTATTTATACTTTCTCACGAGTATTCCTAAGGATCTTATGCCAACTACGTCTTGTTATTATATTCTTTCATTTTACTTATATAGTGAGCCTATTCCATTAGTATGGTCACGTGATTTGAATTTATGAGGGAATGAAATGAAACAAAGAAATAAGAGAGAGACATAGAAAAAGAAAAATTCTCAATTTTTATTAAAGACTGAAATATGCATAGACTGTAAATTAAAATACTTAGTGAAATGAACTCGCTAGAATGGTGGTAGCTTATCTCTGAGAAGAGATGTGAAGGCTATGTGAATTAGCAAGAAGATGATTATAATGAGTCTCCCAAGGCATTTTTAACATAAAGCATAAATGATAAAACCCTAAATATCCAAAACCCTAACCCCGAAAGATGAAACACCAAAAGGTTTATGGGATTCGATGGGGGTAGTTGATACATCAACTTCCCTAGGGCGTAGAGTTTGCATACAATTTCTATTTGAGGCACTTGATACTTCGTCAGAAAGGTCTATTCAAGGAGTAAACATTACAAATGGCCCAATATATGCCAATAGGAATCTAAAGGGCATTGCCACATTAAAAAAACATTGTTTAGGGCCTCAAAATGGCCCTGAAAGTTTGGGACCCGAAAACCTATAGAAAAACTGCCCAAAAGGAAAATGTATGTTGAGCTAGTGGAATAGGTGGGAGGCCACCGAATTCCACCTAGATCACCACATTACATTCATTATCCCCTTAGGTACCTCCCTAGTTACTCCATATTATCCTCCCTAGATACATTACATTCCATCTCCTTTGGCATGTTTCTTCCTCAAAACATGGGAAGAATTCATATAATATGACCTACTAAGATATGAATTCAACTGGTACCATGTGTTAAATCCTAGGTCTACACCTCTTCCTTATTTCCCTCCATCATCCCATTCATATATCAACCTAATTCTTGCTTAGTTTCTTTTAAATGGTGTGTTGAGTCATTTTGATTTGTTTTCATCTTCCTATTTTATTTTCATCATTTCCTTTCTCTTTACAAGGTTAACACATGTCTTGATTTGAATTGAATAAGACACATCACCATGGTTATGTCACTATTGGGTTGCTAAAAAGATAACTAAGGAATTTGATGTAAAAATACATTGATTGCAAGAATGCCCCCATTCTTGCAAGCATCATAAAACATGTTGTTTTTTGAGTTTTAACATTCAGAAAAATTTAAAAGTTTGAATTAAATTTTGTTGGTACCTCACATGTGTGTTCATGTCCTTGGTCACTCGAGATCACACGGGTTACCACCAGTTTAACCATCATTACATACTTTGTGCCAAGGATCATGCAGCTTTCCGCCTTGAACTATTATTATTGCAGGGTCATATGAAATAATTATTGTAGGTGGTAAAGGAACCCGAAACAACACATACAATGGTCATCACTTCTAGTAGAAGAAGCTAGAATGCAATGGTGTCTCTCTGAGAGAGTTGGAAATTGAACTGAACAAAGCCACATGGGCTTGAACTAATCGAATCCATTCTAGAAATAAGATACATATTCATCAGAGCATAATGGTTTGATTTCATCTTCACTTTCAACGGGCATCACACATGAGTAGCCCTTCTCTTTGCGCAAAATTTTGATGGGTTTCAAACCTGGGGAAAACACCATTCATATTACATAGAATTTTATTTTTGGAGCCCATGCTCTTCCAATTAGTTGTGAATGATGGTTTAAAAAGGGTAAGATTCCTGCTAAGATCTGCAACAAATTTCTGGTGGCAGAACACCAAAATCCTGATTGGAGTTAGGGCATCTCAATTATGTGGATTAAAGAAGAGTGGTAGGGAATTATCAACGTATTCCAAAGGTATATCACATGTGGAGGTATTTTATGGATCATTCACTATTATCACCTTCGATTCCTTATGCACTTAAATGGTGACAAGGAATTAAAACTTCATTTCTATTTGCTTAAAAGCTTAATGAAAATGTCTAAAAGGGTACAAAATCACTCTGATTATGCTCATAGAAGTTTATATCACCAGGGTTTCATTAAAATTTTGGTTCTCCTTTCTTTATATGAAATATAAATGCCCTGGAAGTATTTTCTGCAGTTTGTAGGGTTACAGGAATAAGGACACAGAACAAATAAACAAGAAGAGGAACATGAAGTTGATCAATAGTCAGAAGAACAAAGGGACGAGGGTAACAAAGAAATTAGGGTTTCTCATGAACCTGGGTGCTCATCGAAAGCTACCCAACAAGAAAGAAAAAAGAAGACTACACATAAAAAGGGGGTAACCCGATCCAAAAAGGTGAGATCAATTACTCCACCAAGAGAGGAAATACCTTGAAGTAAGTTAAGGTCCTCTACAACAAAACAAAGAAAGATGGAGAGTGGAAACATGTATGTCAGGAATTATATCATACAGGGAGGAGAACAAGCCAGTCCAATAGGAACAATATCACCTGAACATTCTAAAGAGAAGCATGTGCCCAATACCATGTAGCAAGAAAAGACTACTAGGTCAAACACAAGTAGGCAGAGGAGGTATAAACAACCCAGTCCTGAGATAGTTGTAGCAAATTTTGTGCCTATAGACACCCTTGATTAAGGAATCCCATGAGGCCAAGAAGAATAAAAACAGGAAAGAGAGAGATGTCCCTGGAATTCCCAGTAAACCTAACAGAAGAACCAGACTCACAAATCAATTGAGGTTGAATTCCAAATCACTGTTTAATCCATCCTTAAAATACCAACAACCCATAGTAATTGAGGATGAGAACACTAAAGAGGACATCTCTGGATTTTCCAATATGGAGGAGATGGCTATCCATCATTGAAAGAGATGATAGGAGAAAAGGAAAAGAAGAAATAAAATAAAGGGGATACCTCGGGTATAAAGTATGATGCTATAAAAAAAAGAACCCTGCAGATCTGGAATCATAACAACATGTAATGGAATTTGGTACAAACCTTGAGTAGGATTTTGATGACCTAAATCCAAATGAAAATATAGTTCTTGAGTAGGTTCTACATGAGGCCAAAATAGAGATCAAAGGAAAATTATAGAAAATGAAGGAACCTGTGAGAGAGGCACTTGACAAAAAAATTGAGAAAGTACTCAGATATGAAATGAAGCCAAGGAAATCTCAGTTTTCCATTGACCTCAACAAACCTGTTATAGAGGAAGAATAGGGGCTCAAGGATGGAATCAAGGTAAAAACATTGATCAAACCAAAGGTTGAAACTAATAGATATATGGATGACAACCACTAGGTGCAAGTTTTGAAACAGAAAATTCAGAGTCTACAACAAAACAAATAAGATCTTGAAATGTAGCACACTAAGCTACATAAAAAGCACCAGAAGATGCAAAAGAAGCATAAAAAAACATGCATGTTATTGAAAGATATAATCTAAAAGGTCTATTCTTTTAAAAAGGGAAAGGAATTCATGACTTATGCCACTTGATCCATCTGTATTCTAGATTGGTCTCTAGTTTTTAGTATACCTGGACATCTATGCATAGTCAACTGCCAACCACATATTTTGAAGACTTTTGTTATGGAGTTGTCCCACTTCAATTATCATCTTTAGTTATAGTTGCACTTACAAATTTTTGTTTCTTTAGTTAAAGGTACTTCTGCCAATTGTAATAAATGGTCATTTTATTTTTTTATATGAACAATATTTTGTTAAGTTCGAATTGACGGGAAGTTATGAATTGATACTTCAACCCCAATACACTCAAGTCAAAGAAATGTTTACAAATTATAATTAAGGAGTGATATTCAAGTTGTTTACAAGGTCTAGTTGTAATGTAAAGTTAAACTTTAGAGTTAGATCCTAGAAAGGTGGTCGAACCCTCTTGGGATAGAGATAAATAGAGAGATTCTTTAATGTAACGAGGTTCATTTTTTGGTAGATCAAGCATGAGAATTTTGGATGGGAATTGAAGCATAAGACTGTTAAGTTTCCTACCTTGGTGAATATAATATTTGATGACATATTGTGTTTTCTTCTCAAATATTATGCGTGTTCTTAATCTTATCTAGATGCAAATTGGAAATGTATGCAAAATGTTGTTTCCCTTCCTTTCAGTTGTTGTCTCAATGAAATGTTTATTACTATGCAACCTGATTTCAATTATTGTTTTCAGTAAATACTTTATTGTAATACAACCTTTTTTGGATGATTTGTGTCAAGATACATGTTTTATATCTGGAATATTATTTCAAGTCTAAAATTTCATACAAAAAGAAACAAATTGTGTGATTCCATGTATTTCCTTTGTTTTATTCTTCATATCTTCACCTGCTCACCAAATTTGCATGCCACCAGCTAAGGGAAACCTTAAAGTGATATTGTTGAACAATCCAACCATGTCTCTACCCTTGAAAACCTATCTCTCAACTGACCAACAAACTTAATTTATAAAAACCAATCATTTCAACACTTGAGGTGTCTTATCTTTGTCATTTAGTAGTTAGGTGTAGACCTTAGGACCAACATCTTCTAGCACTTTTTCCAAGGAACAGAGTAATGACATATCTTTCCCTGGGAGAATGACATTGATTAGATCTTATATTTGATGGTGAACAAAGATCAAACACCAAACTGATTGCCATCTTTCACCTAGTGACTCCATAGAATGAAAATATATTAAGGAGTTATGGCTACCAAGAGGGAATTCAAGAAATAAAATCCTAGGCATACTAAAGCCTCAAAATTCAACCTTGACCTGAATGGTCAAACACCAAATTTTGATCCAGAGAGGCAACTAAGAAATTCCACACTTTCTCAGAGACACCCCTTTCCATCCAAATGAAAGTCTACATATGAAAAGGCTTCCCTTGTCCTCAACAAAAGGTAGTATGAGATTGTTATTTTTGAAAAAACCATTGTAATTAGCCTCATAATCTTCTCAAGAAACCACACCCACATCTCCTCCTCAGCCTCAAAGCTCAGTTATCCCAAACATGGTTGTCAACAGGATGGAAGCCATCATTATAGCCAGGTATGCCCCTTTGTTGTTGTCTTAAAACTTAAATGACTTTCCCAAAGGTGACTACATGAAATATTTGGTGAGATACAATGGTGAGGGAGAGATGATTGTTGAAGAACATCTGGTATCATTTTACATTTTTTCATACAACTTTAACATAGAACATGTAGATGCATGGATGAGGTTGTTTGTGTAGAGCCTCGATGGAGAGGTAAGGAACTGGTTTCGTCATTTAAATCCAATTTCTATCACTGGTATTGAGGCATTGGATAAGTATTTTCTAAAAAAATGGGGAGATAGGAGAAACTACCTGTACTACACAATTGAGTTTGGGGATTTAAGAAGGAAAAATGGTGAGTCTGTATCAAAATTCACTAATATGTTCAATAATATGTATACCAAGATACATGATGAGATTAATACCACTGAAGCTTCAACTAAGATCACATTTTCAAATGCATTTGATGTTGAATTTTCTCTCCTGTTAAGGGAGAGGAGGTCCACCACTTTTTTGTCTATGTAAGAGGTAGACATAAAGGTTGATTCTAACATCCTAGAATCATAAAAATTGAAGAAAAAAATAGATAGGGACAAAAATAAGCAGAGGGAAGAGATTCCTTCTTCGTCCAACCCAGCGAAATATAACCCAAAGCTAGATGAGGTGACCAGAACCTTGAAATCCCCAACTTCATAGATAACTAAACTTAAATGGGAAACCAAGAAGCCAAATAGACAATATGAGGATGTTCAAAACATAAACACAAATCAGTTTAGAAGGCCTAACAATGTCCCTCAGGTCATGCAGAGGGAAAGGAGAAATGTTGAAGATCAGAGATTAGTTCCTCCTTTCCATAACAATGAAGTTGAAGACATGGATGTGGAGAATGATGTTGGAGATGATTTTGTTGTACTGTTTAATGAAATTGATCTTCATCCTAGTCATCTAACACAATAGGATTATTAAATCTACCAATTTTCAAACCAATTTAATGATGATGTAAATTAAGAAGAAATCTTTCAAAGTTAGCCCCAAAAGAAGTATGATTTAAGGCCTAAGCGAGGGGCTCCAAAAACAAATGCACATATTCAGAATAAAAAATCAGATATTCCTCCCAAGGAAGGTCCAAACAAAGATACATAAAAAAAAGTTGATCAGCCACAACCATCTATACATTTTGTTCTAAAGGTAAAAGAGGCAGATAGACAACCAACTCCTTTCAGCATAGAGCATGAGCTAAGAAAAATAAAAAGATCCTTGTACCTCTGATAGAATTACTAAAAAATGATCCTTTCAAGAATTCTATCATGAAGTTTTTGAAACCACATGTTTCTATTGTATCATCTGATGTAATAAACATACAGGATGAGAATCATGTTATCAATGTTGGCCCACACATTGAAGATGGGTCTAATGCTTCCCCACATTTTTACATATCCCTGAATTCCCATGAAAAAATCCTACATAATTTCCTAATGGACTCGGGGGGCTCTCATAATGTCATTCCTAAGGTTGTTATGGAGGAGTTGGGGCTATAAATCACCAAGCCATACCAATACCTTTACTCTTTTTATTCCAAAAAGGTTAAATGCTTGGGATTAATTAAAGATCTAATTGTTTCTCTATCTCAGTTGCCCATGAAAAGTATAGTTATTGATATTGTTGTAGCTGATATACCCCCAAATTTTGGTATGATTTTATCCATGACATGGGCCAATAAACTAGGAATATCTCTACATGTGTATATCACACATGCAACCATCCATGTTTTCAGAGGAGAACACAAAAGATTATAAGAGAAGTCAGGTTGGCATACATTGTGAGTGATCATCAGAATCTAGGTAACCATCCAATTTATGATGTTGAGGATGAAATTGGGCCATATATGTTTCATATAAATGATGATGTTCTAGAAATATCAGTTAGCAAATGTAGACATCAGCTAATGGTATAACAAGGAAATGAAGTCTGGAAGATGGACTTTGATGGCTCATATTCAAAGGAGAGTTCTAGTGTTGGTATAGTCCTCATTAACCCTTCAAAGGAGGTGGTTACACTCTCATACAAACTATAATTTGAAACAACCAACAAAATAACAGAGTATGAGGCCTTGGTGCAGGGGTTAAGAGTTGCTAAAGACGTGGACATTGACAAATTGGCAGTCTTCGGTGATTCTAAGCTGATTGTCAATTAGGTGAAGGACATTTATTATACAAATCAATTGAGGTTTAGACAGTACAAAAATGATTTATGGGACTTAGTTGACAATTTCATTCTAGCATTCAATATTTCCTTTATCCCCAGAGATGCCAATCAAAGGGAAGATTCTTTATCCCTATTTGTGAGTACCTTTAGGCCTCTTATTGGTCCAAATGTCAAATATGAGGTGGAGGTTAGGCATAAGACAACTATACCATGTAATGTTAGGCACTGACAGGTTTTTAGTGATGACCTGTAGCTCAAGAGATTTTTGCAAACCATTGAAGAATTCTCAAATATCTTCATTGATCAAGAGAATGAGAAAGATGAAACATAAAATAAACATGCACCTCCTTTTCTAAACAAGGTGGTTGGTCACAACATTGTGAAGCTAAAAAAAAATCATATTCCAAGGGTCTCAGTGCCACTGGAGAGGATTTTTAACAACAATGATGTCTTTAGGAAATATGTCATGAAAAATCAGGAACAAGAGGTTGTGGACTGCAATATTGGGACAACTACAAATCCCAAAATTGTCAAAATATCCAGAGCACTTCCAAATCAGCAAAGAGACAGGTATGTCATCCTTATGAAAACAATTATGATATTTGTGCATGGTATTATGGGGATTTGAAGACCTTTGATACTGTCATCATTCAACACAAGATTCCTATGAAGGCAGTCTCAAATCCATTTAGGAAAAAAATTAGAAAATTTAATCCTCTTCTAATGTCTATTATTGAAAAAGAATTGAAAAGGATGCTTGATGCTAAAATCATTGTTCCCTTGAGATATTCATATTGGGTGGCCAACTTGGTGCCTTTCTGGAAAACGAATGGAGAAATACACTTATGTGTATACTTTAACAACCTAAACAGATGTTCGTTGAAAGACAACTATCCACTTCCTAAGATGGACCATATTTTGCAAAGGGTAGTAGGTACCCATATAATTTCCATGTTGGATGGATATTATGGATACAACCAAATAGTAGTGCTTGAAGAAGAAAAGGAAAAAACAACCTTCACTACCCCATGGGGCACATTCATGTATGACAAAATGCCCTTTTGATCTGAAAATGAAAAAGGTTTGTGTATACAAATTTGCAAGTGGAATATGTATGTGTCTTAGGAAATTGGATCAAGTTGCAAGCACATAAACTTAATGAGTTTTTACTTAAAATGAACAACATAAAAAAGAAACCATCAAAACAAGAAAATAACACAACAAAATGATAAAGGAGTTCACCCCTCTCTTGGGCTACTTCTCCTGGTCCAGCTTCCAATGGATCATTTTTATTATATTCTCAAAGTGTTAAAATTATTTCTTTACAATGATCAAAATGAAAAATAGATGGCTCCAATGGCTCCAGAATGTCTAAAAACCCCTAGATGGGCTCTTCATGCACCTGGTTTGGCCAAATATTGAGAAAAATACACTTCCTGGAAGTTTTTCCCAATAATTTGTTGTCTTTGTTTGCCAAAAATCCTCTGTGTGACTACACCTGGCTCTGTGTTTTTTCCCGTTCCTAAACCCAACACCACGTGCCTTCTGAAAATCAAGTGAAATTGTCGCACCGTTAGGGAGGTTAGCGCCTTGTCTAGCGGAGCTCCCACATGCATGGCCCCCATGTGGCATGGTGTCGAACTAACAATGACACCTGCCATGATTAACCATTGGTTCCCCACACGTATGGTCATGTGCTAAAGCTTTTGTCCATGGGTTGGGTCTAGGCCTTGATCCTTTTCTACCTGAACCAACATTCAATTCAAACTTAAATAAAAAATTTAATGTATAGTGGTTAAGACTCATGTGAGGGCGGGATGGTGGCCCAGCATGTGTGAAGACTATGCCCTTTCCGGAGGTCCTGGGTTCGACCCCCGCAGACTTAAAAAAAAATTACACTACAACAAGGGGGTACCACGTGGCAGCCCCTGGATGGGTCACATGGTACCCTTTCATTCTCCATGAGACATGTCACATGTCAGACCAAGATTGGTCCATGTCCAACACTTTCCAAATCAGCTACCAAATCACCTGACATGTCACCTATCCATGTCATATTGTATGTTCATATGGTCAGTTGCCATGTGGCCTATACAGGCTATATGCTCAACATTTTGCATGTTTGGGAAAACATACAAAATGAAATATCTCTCTCATACAAACTTTGTTTGAGCCCGTTCAAGTTGTTTTGGGATCATGAGGTTGAGATCTATACAATGAATCCATTTTTGAGCAAATCTGAGCACTTTGATTTTTGAGCATTTTTTATCCCTGGATCACTCCTCCCCATTGGGAAGCTTTTGGACCTCCAAAAGACTACTTTCAATCAATCTGAAGATGAGGGTACAATTCCCTCACCTTTCCAACCTCAATCCATTTATCTTTTCTTGGATTTGTTCCTTTGAGACTAACACGAAGGTATTCCACATTCCCTCGTTTTGGAGTTCTTATCTTTCTGTCAAGGATTGTATCCTCATGAAATTCTAAAATATATTCTAGCGAGAATTCATCTATGGAAGGAATATCAACATGATCTCCTTGATCATCAATCAAAGGAGGCTCATACAATTTCAAATTCTCAACATTAACAACTGCATACATTTGCATATAAGGAGGCAAATCCAAACAGAAGGCATTATTACCAATATTTTAAAGAATCTTAAAAGGTCCATATATAATTGGTTTCATGTTTTTACCTTCTCCTTAAGCCTCTCTTTTCTAATGAAAATCCAAACTTCATCTCCAACTTGGAAACGATGATCAACATGATGCTTGTCATGTCTTGTCTTGTACTTGGATTGGCTCTTTTCCAACTGTTCTTGTACCATTTGATGAACCAATTGAATTTGTTTATTGAAATTATTTTCTCTATCAATGTCATAATGACCATCAATAGAAATATCCTTCCCAAATATCAAATCTAAAGGATATTTTGGAAAATAACCAAAACATGCCTCAAATGGAGATGTTTGATTCGATGAATGCTTAGCTCGGTTATAAGCATGTTGAACGTAGTGTAGGTTCTCATCCGAAAGCTTAGGATGTTTACTACAATAACCACGAAGAATATGTACTATTGTTTTATTCACCACTTTTGTTTGACCATCAGTTTGTGGATGAAATACTGTGCTCTTTTTCAACTTGGTGTCCATGAGTTCCCATAAGCTTGACCAAAAGTTCCCAATAAATCGAGAATATCGATCAAAAATAATGGATTTGGGCAACTCAAAATGTACCCATACATGTTGAAAGAACCTTTGTGTCATTTTTTTAGCTATAACTTGCTTCTTACAAGGCATCAAAATACAGATTTTGCTGAAACGGTCAACCACAACATAAAGATAATCATGATTCTTTTTAGACATAGGTAAACCTCCTACAAAGTCTATGGAAATGCTTTCCCAAGGATGAGAAGGATATGGAAGTGGAGTATACAATCCCAAATTTGTATTGCTAGGATTACTTGTAGCACATAAAGAACATCCTCTTACATATCTTGAAACACTTTCATTCATTTTAGGCCAACAACAATACCTTTGCAAATTAGCCATCGTCTTGCCTACACCAAAGTGGCCAACAATAAGAGAATAATGTGTTTCCATTATGATGTTGACTCTTTCACCATGTGGAATACATAGCTTTCCAAGATGATACAAAATCTTATCATGCACATGGTAATCCAATTCCTCAACTTGGTTAGAATGACACAAAGTTGCATAAACCTATTTAAAATCAACATCTAAAGCATACTGCTCAACATAGCTCTCATGCATGGTAGAATTATTCTTAATAATAACATAAGCACTAACAATAGGCCTAGATAGCATATCAACAACTTTGTTATAAATTCCTTTCTTATACCTGACAACCAAGTGGAATTATTGTAGAAAACCCATCCATCCGAAGTGTCTTTCTTGTTGTAGCTTTGTTTGTGATTGCAAGTATTGCAATGGTTGATGATCTACGTGAATAATAGTTTCTTTTCCCAACAAATAATGTTTCCATTTTTTCACACTTTTCACCGATGCATACAACTCCTTATCATATGTAGGATAATTAATCACAACACCATTAAAAGTTTCAGAATGAAAACAAATGGGCTTACCATGTTACAACAAGACTGCTCCCATGGTATAATTACTTGCATCTGTTTGTATCTCAAATGGTTGTCTCAAATTAGGAAGCGAAATAACTGGAGTTGAACCAATCTTCTCCTTCAATGCATCAAAATATTTTTGTTTCTTTCATCCCCATTGGAAAACTTGCTTGATGCTTGTCATTGCATGTAATGGAGCTGCAATTGAAGAGAAGTTAACAATAAAATTTCTCCAATATTGGGCTACTCCCAAAAATATTCTTACCTCTGTTACATTGTTGGGCTT
>ML786854.1:105014-132792 GCA_009831015.1 Picea engelmannii
TAACTAATTAATGATATTAAATTGTTATTTTATCATATAGTTGCTCGAGAGTGGGATGCTTTACAGTTATACATTGCAAACAACCTTGATTGGTTGGAGCATTGGATAGAATATACTGAAGAATAATTCGGTAGGTTATCATGGGAAGGGGTGAGTAAGATGATTAAAACATCGCATCATCATCTAGATCAATTTCATGATCTTACATCAAGGGAAGTTGATTTATCCTTTGGTTTAAATGATACACATGCAAGTAAATTTTTAACCCACATTTTCCTATTTATTTCCCAATTTTTCAATGTATTTGGTTTGTTTAATTTTTGAAATATATATTTACTAAGTCCTATATGAGTTTTATTAATTGGAAATGTATGTTTTACTTGTTGTCCATGTTGCAGTTGAAACATCACAAGGCTATGTGGTGTAATGGTCGTAAATTTCATATCAAAATGTTGGATGATAAGATGAAAACCTTGGATTGTGGGATAACTACAGTGTTTAAGGTCACCAACATTTCCTCTAGAAGTGACAGAAATCCGGAAGAAACTGAGAATAGGTACTATGGGAATTTTGAGGATATAATTGAGTGTGATTTTAATTCCTTTAAAATAGATTTTTTTTAGGTTAAATGGTACGGGCTACGGATGCATGAACATGATCCTAAAAGAACTATTATTGAGCATGATAATGGATTTACCATGGTTAATACAAGGAAATTTGAGCGGGGTACAGAGCCTTATGTTCTTCCAAGTCAATGTGAGCAAGTATTTTACTCAAAGGTACCTGATACAACAGGTTGGTCATACGTTGTTAGATATGATCCAAGAGGAATACCAGTAAAGTATAATCATGTAGCCAAGGATGACGATAATAACGAGGAAGAAGATCATGATTATGCATATCAGGAGTAGGTGGCTCATTTAGTCGATGTGTCAGATGAAGAAGTTGAAGAAATTTATCATCCAAATGTAGGAGATGACGATCTCATTGACGATATCGATAACTATATTAGCAAAAATGATGTTGATGATGATGTTGATATGAATGAGCCTTTCACCAATATTGATTTTGAACCAGATGCTGATACAAATGTTGATATCGATGAAGAAGAAGATGATTGATATTTAATTGTTGAAAAGAAGAGGTATGTTTTTATATATTTTATATGATCTTTATATGTTTTAAGAACATTTGGTCATGACTTCCATTAGGACATGACCCTGGTCAAGTATTGTGGACTCGGACTCATGAACCATCCCAGAGAGCCTCGGATAGGAGGAAAACAACATCAACAGGGGAATAACTTGGATTTCATCCAAAAAATTGGTAAACTAGCCATACTTTCTTTTGACGGATCGTCCAAATGCACTACCAGAGCTTGGGTACAAAATCTAGACTGGTACTACAAGCTCAACCAGATGATCGAGAAAAATGCCATCAGTTTCGCTACCCTACACTTGGAGGGTGAGGCACATGAGTGGTGGCATCATGGACTAGTTACATTGGGTCACAATCACATCAGTTCCTATATGGAGTTCATAGACAGACTCATGGAAAGGTTTGGTAGGAGGGATCTAGCTCAATTGAGACAAACTGGCACAACAGAGGCATTCATCACAGAGTTTTAACAGGTAGCAGTGGCAGTGACAAATATCGCAAAGCCCAGGTTGATTATTTTTTTCACGGAGGGGCTCACAGAACCCTTGAGAGGATGGGTGAAGGCATACATGCCTCACACCTTGCAGGATGCCATTTTACGCACAAGATATCTAACAAACTCAACGTCGAAGACTAAAATTTTTCCCAAACCCATTGTGCCATAGGAGGACTAGGATAGGAAACCAATTCAGAGAGTGGAAGGGTAAGGAGAAGTTGGATGATGCTACAAGGTGTGATTTTATGAGGAGGAAGCTATGCTTCACCTTCAAATATCCATGGGTCCCTGACCATAGGTGCATGGGCAAGGGACAAATCCATGATAATGAGGTTGCCACAGATAATGATGAGGAGGAACAAGGTGGTCAGACACATGACAGTGATTCCACTAGCTCATAGGAGGAGCCATTTCATGAGGATCATCCTCCAAGGATACCACCGACACCAGGAGGGGAAAAACCACTGGTAAAGCCCCAACCTCACAAAGAGTTTAATAGACAAGCACCAACAAAGGGAGTTATAGCGACCCTTTCTAGAGTCCCTAGGTATGACACCCTTAGGATCAGAGGGATTGTTCAGGGATAGTGGGCCATTCCCTTGGTAGATGGTGGGGAAACCCACAACTTCATTGACGTTGTGTGGGTATCTAGGCGAGCACTATAGACAGAGGATTTTGAGGAATTTGAGGTTGCAGTAGTAGATGGCCACATGGTGGGGTGTTTGGAAAAATTTCCATACTTGGAGGTGAATTTAGGTAACTACACCATGAGAGATACATTCTATCTAGTTGACCTAGCTAACATAGATGTGGTGTTGGGAGTCCAATGGTTGATCACCTTGGGAAAGATTTCTACCAACTACCAAACCCTTGAGATGGGATTCAGAGACAATGAGGGGAAGAAGATTGTACCGAGGGGTATGTCAACATGGCCACCTAGGACAACGTCGATGAAGAGGATGGAGAGGATATTTCGGCATGGGGAAGCAACATATGCACCATCTAGGAGACCAACAACTTGTTCCTTGATGAAGACTTCAACAGATTGGAAATCCCACTTGTTAGTGGAATATTACAAGAATGAGTTCGCCTGTGAGGTATTGAAGGGGAAGGTACAAGATGATAGGTTGAGATTCATGGATGACGTCATATTCTACAAAGACCGAGTCTACCTAGTGCCAGGATCATGTCTCATCAAGAATATTTTAGCTACAATACATGACTCCCCACTAGCAAACCATCAGGGGTTTTTCAAAAACTATAGGTAGGTTAGAGAGAGATTCTCTTTGAAGGGTATCAAATGGGATGTGATGAGACATATCAGTGAGTGTGTGACTTGTCAGTAGAACAAATCAGAGAAGACTCTTCTAGCAGGGTTACTTCAGCCATTTCCCACTTCAAAACAGACATGGGAAATCTCATCCTTGGACTTCATTACAGGCCCTTTGAAGGCTCAAGTTAAGGACGACATATTTGTAGGGGTCGACAGATTGACCAACTTGGAGAGTTTTCTTGTGATCACTATAGAATACAACACAGTGCAGAGGGTAGAGTTTTTCTTCAAAGAGATCTTTAGATTTCACAGGTTTCCACATAGTAGACTCGACGAAATGGACAATCGATTCATTATCACTTCAGAGGATATTTTTTGGCTTAGGGGTATACCCAAGGCTCAACTCCAAAAATTCACCAACAAGCCCTAACTACTAGCCCTTTCAGCTATACCTGAGAAGCAGATGCAGTCTCACCCGGAGCAGCTATGGGGGGGTTGCAGGTGTAGAAATTTCAATACAAATTAAGTATTTCCTGCTATTCTCCTGATCTAACAATTATATTCCACTATTAAATATAGAATCACTTCTACTATTATTCTTGTGGAAAATTAAACCACGATCACAAAGTGAAATATCAAGAACGCATAACAAATAAGTTTTTACCAGGAAAGCATAAAGCTAAAACCCCCACTTTCATATATTATGTATATCATGGATCATGAAACAATATCATACAAAACTCTAATCCAAGAGCTCTCAGTACAATACAATCATCTCACACTGTCATACAAAGCTTAGCAAATACATGTGCCAATTTCTGTCTCCAAACAACCTGCCTCCTCTGTGCAATCCCTATAAATTAGAATTCTCACAAATGAATTTGAATTGTCTAGTTTTCACATGCTCATAAGCATATCCACTGCATGTGTGATTGCATGAGTGCACTTCACTCAAATCACAACTGATAGCCAAACTGTCTCTTTCACTTTTTATCTCAACTAGGTCTCCACTGGATCCGACATGCATGTAGTTAACCGTGGCGAATCTTCAGTTGCATGTGAGTTAACTAATTGTGAATTAATGAATAATTAATTCACTGAACTCTCACTAGTGAAAGTTTATTTACAACTAGTACAACTAAGCTTAACTCACTTAACTACACTTATAATTATGTTACAATTCCAACTCACTCAGTTATAAATGAGATAATAGATTAATATTTATTGTCCAATTTATTTAAGGGAAAAGTAAATTAGATACATGTTTCTTGTTGACTTTTCAACACTCCCTCTCAACAAGAAAGGGATTATCCTTCAACCCAATCCTATCTCTATGATATTCGAATTTTCTCCTGGTGAGTGCCTTCGTCAGAATGTCTACATCTTGATCTTCTCTAGGAATGTATTGAAGCAACATGATCTTCCGCTACACACAATCTCTGAGATGATGATACCGGATATCTATATGCTTAGATATTTCATGAAACACAGGATTAATCGAGAGTTTAATGCAACTCTGATTATCACAATAAATCACTGTCAGATCTAAATGAGAACCAAACAAACCAACCAAGATCTTCCTCATCCAAATAGACTCACATGAAGCTTGACTCGCTGCCATGTATTCCACTTCCATTGAACTAAGTGCCACGGATCTTTGTTTCCTCCTGTACCAAGAAACAACTGTAGATCCGATACTAAAGATCCTGCCTGATGTGCTCCTTCTATATGTTGGGTTGCCCGCCCAATCTGCATCCATGAAGCCATGCAACTTCACCTCATCCATCTATCTGTACCATAATCCATACTCAGATGTGCCCTTCATATATCTCAGGACATGCTTACTCGCCTTCCAAAATAATTTGGTAGGCTTAACCATCGCTTGACTTAGTTCGTTAACCGCATAGCAAATGTTTGGTCTCGTGTTCACTAAATACATTAGAGAACCTACTAATTGTTGATAGACAGTAGCATCCACTACCTCTCCAGAAGTAGCATCCTCTTTCCTCCAGTTTCTTGGAAGAGGAGTATCCATGGGTTTGCATCCCTCCATGTGAAACTTACCCAGTATCTCCCTTGCATACTTGCCTTGAGACACAAAAAATTCACCATCTCGTTGCCATATTTCCAATCCAAGGAAATAATGAAAAAGGCCCAAATCCTTCATCTCAAACTTCTTTGCAAGGTCATCCTTGCATGAGTGTATCAGCTGCTCATCACCAGTCAGTATTAAATCATCAACATAAAGAACAATGATTAAGAGCTTACCCTCCACCAAAATTTGGTATAGGTTTGCATCCGCTTCACTTTTGGTGAAGCCCAATCCGGTGAAATAGATGTCTATCCAAGTGTACCAAGCACGAGGTGCTTGCTTCAGCCCATACAGTGCTCTCTTGAGTCTACACACATGTGATTCCCTGTCAAAGGTCTCAAAACCTTCTGTCTGCTCAATGTACACTTCTTCCTCAATGATCACAATGAGGAATGTAGATTTTACATCCATCTGATGAATGCACCAACCCATCTGCATTGAGAGTGCAAGGATGGATCTTATGGAAGAGTACCTTGCGACAGGTGAAAAGGTCTCATCATAATCTATCCCCTTGATATGTGAGAAGCCTCGGGCCACAAACCTGGCCTTTTATTTCTCCACACTCCCATCAACAACTTGTTTTACCTTGTAGATCCATCTCGAACCTACCACTGATTTGTCGACCAGTCTTAGGACAATTTCCCATGCACTGTTTTTGACAACGGAGTCATACTCCTCCACCATAGCATCAACCCAAGTGGGATCCTGCACTGCTTCCTGAAAGGAAGATGTTTCAGTCACAATACATTTTCTCATGAGATCCATGTATCCAGGAAATTGATCAGGAGACTGTCTCTGTCTGCACTGTGAAGTAGGGGCTCCTACACTCTGTGCAACATCTAGTCTCAATCTGTCAGCTTTCATGGTGCGCTTTCTGCCATTTCTGATGGATGGCTCTACTTGAGTGGTTTCCTCCACTCCATGAACCTCCTCATGTGGTTGATCCACATCTTGAGACTCATCTTTGGGAACCGACAACGCCTCTTCTGCATGCAAGTATAGCTCCCTCTCAAGTGAGAACTGCATGGCTTTCCCCTCACCGAATTTTATATCCCGTCACATAACAGTCATCTTATTGTTCAGAAAATACACATGATAATTATGGGGTGTTTCTGTGTACCCCACAAATATCCCAACTTCAGCAGTCAGTTCCAACTTCTTCCTGGCATCCTTGGTCACATGCAAATAAACAGATGAGACAAAAATTTTAAAATGAGAAACATCATGTTTCTTACCAATGAAATCTTCTTTAGGTGTACTCATGCCAAGTACTCTATGAGGACAATGATTTTGCACATAAACCACAGTATTTTATGCTTCTACCCACAAATGAAATGGTAGGCCTTGATCATGCAACATCACTCATGTTGCACCCACGATCGTTCTGTTCTTTCTCTCTGTGACCCCATTTTGTTGTGGTTTATGAGGCGCTATGAGTTCTCTTCGAATTCCTTCTCTACTGCAGAAGTCTTTGAATTCATTAGAGATGTATTATCCACCATTATCTCTCCTTAGATCCTTCACTTGCTTCCCCGACTCTTTCTCCACCAATTCTTTAAACTCATATAACTTTGAGAATGTTTGATCCTTCTTCTGCATGAAGAATATCCAACATTTACAAGAAAAGTCATCAACAAAAATAACATAATACTTATGTTTTGTTGTTGAAGCAACCGAGAATGGTCCACACACGTCTATGTGAATTCTCTCCAGGATCACTGAAGCACGATTCTCCTTTTCATGAAAGGTGGACTTTACATACTTCCCTAAGGTGCACCCCTTGCACTGATCTAACTGAGAAAGTGTTCCCATTGGAGGTCCAATAGATATTTATTGCATGATCTTCAAGGCTCCATGATGAATATGGCCCAATCGCCTGTGCCATAATTCACCCTCATCTTGCCTCACCACTTTTTCTGCCTTGCCCACCATGTCACCGCAGCCATCTACCTCCAGCATGTAGAGATTCTTAACTCAAATCCCTATCTTCTTGACTTGACCCATTGCTTTATGTCGCAGGTAGGATTTTCCACCACTAAAAACAACATCATAGCCTCTATCCTCCAACATTGTGACTGAGACCAAGTTTTTCTTCAAACCTGGAACATGCATAACATTTTTCAATTGAAATGGTTTACCTGACTCCCTCTGAAAGGCAATTGTACCAATACCAGTCGCACTGTATCATCCATCGTCACCCATCTCTATATGCATTCTGAGATCTTTCTCCTCCAAGTCACTGAAAGACTCTTTATCTCCCGTCATGTGGTAGGAAGCGCCACTATCCAAATACCACACCAATCCCGATGCACTTGAATCCATGCATGCAATCAAAGAGAAATCAAGTTCAAATTGTGAGACAAGAGCCTCACCAGTTGCAGCTCCAACAATCATCTTGTTCTTCCTCTTCTGCGGACAGTTAGTAGCGAGATGCCCATGTTTGTGACAGTGAAAACACTTCACTTTGGAAAAATCTATCTTCTTGACTTTAGACTCAGATTTTGAATGGAATTTCTTCCCTTTCCCTTTCCTTTCCTTAGAAGCCAAAGAAAAATCCTCTTCATCATCATGCTTTGATGAAGATCCATCTCTGGTGTTCCGCCTGAACTCCTCTTGCACTAGATTCGACCATAGTCGTTCCCAATATGGAAATTTTCCCTTCCATTGATAGAGTCTTAATAATTGTGCCAACTCTTGGGAAGTCCTAGGAGAGCCAAGCTCACCAAATCATCACAAGCAACTATTATTCCCACACTTCCAAGCTCATCCCGACATTGGACAAACTTCGTGAGATATTTTGGAATGGTGTCACCCTTCTCCATCTTGATCTTCTTGAGTTTATCTTTGAGAGCCAATTTCCTATGGTCATTGTTGTTTTGGAACAGATCTGTCAAAAACTTCCACATTGCATGTGGTGTGGTTTTCCCATGGAGACTTGAGACAATGTGGTCTCGTACTCCCTCCAATAGAATCCTCCTTGCCTTTGCCACTTTCTTTTTCCATGCATCAAGATTTGTAGTGTATGTCACATCTATCTTAGGAACATATTTGTCAATGTAATCCTTCAAGCCATTGTCTTCGAGTACTGCTTCCATCCTATCCTTCCAAGAAATGTAGTTAGAGCTTCCCTCGAGTGCATACTCCAACCTCAAGCCATTGAAAGTCATTTCGATCTTGAATCAACTGCCGCACCAAGAAAATCCTGCAAATTCAAATGTTATCCAACCACAAAAACTCAACTGCTACAATTCCTCTTGCCCTAGGAGGTTCGCACCCCACCTGAGAGCAACCTGAGGGAAGGTCGCACCCTACCAGTGTCTAGCCTATGAACTCTTGGATGCAGTTCGCACCCTACCAGTGTATAGCCTGTGAAAATCACAAGAAAGTTCACACTGTAATGCACTGTGGGGTGAGGGAAGTTCGCACCTCTCCTTCAAGCAGCTTGTGAGAATCTTAATGAAGTTCACACCTCTCCTTTGAGTAGGGTGCGAGAATTTCTACTCCTATAATTGTGTGTAGTTTCCAGTACTAAGGTTTGCACCCTGCTAGAGATGGGACCTGCAAAAATACTATTATGTTTGCACCTCACTTCCATGGCTCTGTGGCTCTGATACCATGTAGAAATTTCAATACAAATTAAGTATTTCCTGCAATTCTCCTGATCTAACAATTATATTCCACTGTTAAATACAGAATCACTTCTACTATTATTCTTGCAGAAAATTAAACCATGATCACAAAGTGAAATATCAAGAACACATAACAAAGAATTTTTTACCGGGAAAGCATAAAGCTAAAAACCCCACTATCATTTATTATGTATATCATGGATCATGAAACAATCTCATACAAAACTCTAATCCAAGAGCTCTCAGTACAATACAATCCAATTTATGTCTCCAAACAACCTACCTCCTCTGTGCAATCCCTGCAAATTACAATTCTCACAAATGAATTCGAATTGTTTAGTTTGCACATGCTCATAAGCATATCCACTGCATGCGTGATTGCATGAGTGCACTTCACTCAAATCACAACTGATAGACAAACTATCCCTTTCACCTGTTATCTCAACTGGGTCTCCACTGGATATGACATGCATGTAGTTAACCATGGTGAATCTTCAGTTGCATGTGAGTTCACTGATTGTGAATTAATGAATAATTAATTCACTGAACTCTCACTAGTGAAAGTTTATTTACAACTAGTACAACTGAGCTTAACTCACTTAGCTACACTTATAATTCTATTACAATTCCAACTCACTCAGTTATAAATGAGATAATAGATTAATATTTATTGTCCAATTTATTTAAGGAAAAAGTAAATTAAACACATGTTTCTTGTTGACTTTTCAACAGCAGGACAAAGATGTCTACAACCAAGGGAACTATCAAGTGGATTCAACACTAGAAAAATACAGCATGCATATATCACTTATCATCTCAGATCTATTCCACACATCTACCAGATCTACCACAGTAATGAACTAACAGTATATCAAGGAAAAATAACATAACATCAATCACACACACAATACACTATATACGTGGTTCACCCTCTCTCTAGGGCTACGTCCACAAAAATGTTCTTTATAATGTATTAAGATGAAGCATATGGTTCTTGTCTAAGCTCTTAGCTAGCATATCTTATTTCTTATTCTCTCTATCTCTCCCCTCCCTGCACACCCAACTACAGGGTTGATCTTTGCACCCAGTTGAAGATCTTAGAATACAGAAGGCTCTCGTACTCAACACTTCTCTCTCACCCAATGTTGATCACCTTATCACACAATAACAATCACAACACCAACAAAAACAACAACAAAAACCCATCCTAGGTCCTCTTGACCTCTATTTATACATTACAATCACTCATCGACATCCTTAGATCGAAACCTAGGTGTCAAAACCCTAGGTATCTAAAACCCTAGGTCAACTTGACCTACTTTTCAGGGTTTCACCAACCTGTCTTTCCTTCCTTCTCGCGCGGTGCTCCAAAGCATCCAACAATGGATTTTTCCTCTTGCTGAGTTGTCCACGGTCCTTCTTCCTTGTTGATCTGTCATCCTCAATATCCTCATCCAACAGCTTGTCTCCTTCTACTTCGCTCTACCTTTTATTCTCTTTGCTCACTTCGACCCAGTAACAGTCGTTGTGTCTTCCACGTAGTTTTCATTCTACCTTTTCTTCCTTGAGATTCTCTTATTTCCATAACCAAGGGCCAACAAGACCCCAACACTCACCTGTGACTTGTTCTGAGGCACTTCAGATCTGACCCTTCTATTTTACTTCGACTTCAGACTACACAATGCAGCTTTTTCTTTCTTCTCTATGCTTCATCTCCTTCCCTATTTAGACTATATTTTCTGTGTCTGGTACCCAGTTTCAACTGCACCTGGTACCTAGACCCTTTTCCTTATGCTTTTACTTAGAGTTGCAAGGAAGTTGGTTGTCATAGTACAATTTCAACCAACTCCCATTCACTAATCATGCCTTCCATTCTCCCTTCAAAGTGTTCAACTGCACAACTCCTCCTTCTGTAACATAGGCAATCTCATATGGCCTGAGCCAATGCATCCTAAAATTCCCAGGATGTTTTATGAACTTACTGTCATATACTAGTACTAGATCACCATGCTTGAATGCTTTCTTCTTGATGTGCCTGTCATGATAGGAATTTTCTCTTTCCTTTTGCACCTGCTGATGAAATCCTGCAATAAATCTATCTTCTTCAAGTTCAATCAACTATGAAATCCTGTCTTGAATAGTTCTAGTGTCATCCATATCTGTAAATGCAGTAATTCTTAGGCTTGGTACCAAATATTCCATTGGGACAACGACTTCGAGACCATATACCAACTTAAAAGGGGTCTGCATTGTTATCTTTTTGCAAGTGGTTCTATAGGCCCATAGTATTGTTGGTACTCTTAAATCTCAGTCATCCCTATTCACACTACAGATCTTCGTCAGTGCTATCTCCAAGATCTTATTGAATGCTTCCACTTTCCCATTTTCTTGTGGATGGTAAGGTGTGCTCTTCTGATGGCGGACTGCAAATTCCTCAGTCAAGGCTTCAATTGTTTTATTTATGAAATGTGTGCCTTGATTACTCATAAGGATATTTGGGCATCCAAAACTGGTTACGATGTCATCAAATATGAAGTGCATAGTTGTATTTGCACTACATTCCATGACTGCTCTTGCTTCGGCCCATCTAGTCAAGTACTATGTTGCTGTAATTATGTATCTTGCTCCTATGCGCTTTCCTGGTGGGTTTATAGGTCCCACGAAATCAATGGCCCATTTCTCAAATGATTCTAGGGTCAGTTGTGGTGTTAATGGAATTTCATCTCTTTTCGATGGTTTCCCAACTCTTTGGCATACATCGCAGGCTCTGTAATACTCTTTAGCATCTTTGTGTAAGGTAGGCCACCAAAGGCCAACTTGAAGGACTTTATGTGTGGTTTCTTTCCCTGCGTAGTGTCCTCCTATGATTCCTTCATGAGATTTCATGAGGATCATCGATTGTTCTTCCTCCATAACACATCTTCTCAATATCTCATCTTGTCCCATCTTGTAGAGTTGTCCAACTATAAGTGAAAAGTATGTAGCGTGCACTACTAGTTGTTTCTTCTGAGGAATTGTATACTCACTAGGTGCCATTCCTATTGATAGGAACTGGACTATTTCTGCGAAGTGGTCATCAATCTTTATAATGGCCAACAACTGTGCATCCAACAATGCATCCTCCAAACTAGTGGGCTCTTCACCATGTTCCAACCTCGACAAGTGGTTAGGACCTTTGTTCATTCTTCCTAGATTTACTATGATCTCAAAGTCATATTCTTGAAATAGAAGAAGCCATCTACATATTCTCCCCCCCAACATTGGCTTGTTGACTAGGTATTCCAGTGTGGAGTGATCAGTAAACATTTTGAATTATCCTCCCAACAAGTAGTGGTGAAATTTCTGCAGTGCATGCACCATGGCTAACCCCTCTCACTCGGTAGTGGTGTAATTGATATCCACAGTTCATAGATTCTTGCTGGAAAAGGATAATAGATGGTCAATATATCCTTCCCTAGGTTGTGCTAACACTACTCCTAAGGCAATAGAAGACGCAATGACATGCACATGAAAATCCTTGCTCCAATCTGGAAAAACTAGAATAGGCGTAGTAACCATTTTTTGTTCCAGTGTGTTGAAGCTCTGTTGGCACTCTTATGTCCAACTAAACTGGCAGTATTTCTTCAAAATCTTCTCCATGGGTGTTGTAATCTTGTCATATCCTTTAATGAATTTCTTGGTAGTATCCAGTATGTCCCAGTGCAGTGTGCAGTTGTTTGACTGAAGTAGGAAGGGGTAGATCAACTATAATGGAAATTTTAGATGGAACGACCAACATTCCTTGCTTTCATACAATATGACCTAACAACACTCCAAATGGTGAGAACAAAGATGCATTTCTTCAGATTCAAGGAATTTGACACTACCTGCATTTTTCCAACATTAGCCTTAGACATTCAATATGTTTTTTCAATAAACTAAAAACAGTTCAATAATCAAAGTAGGCTTCTATAAATTTATGCAGAAACTCCTTGAATGCTTCAACCACCACCCTAGAAAAGATGGTTGGGGAATTCTTCAAGACAAATTGAATCACTATATACTGATAGGATCCCCATTCTTTTGCAAATGTAGTCTTATGGTGATCTTCCTTGGCAATCCAGATATGATGGTATCCTGAAAATCCATTTGTAAAAGAATATACTTCCTGGCCTCCCACATTATCTAACACTTCGTCAGTGAATTGTGTAGGGAAGGGGTCATGCAAACATGCATCATTCAACTTTATGAGATCTACACATATCCCAATTTCTCCTATCTTCTTGACTTGCACCACCATAGAGCTAATCCACTCTGAGTCTTCCACAGGTTCTATAATCCCAGCTTCCATCATTCTGTCGAGCTCAATCTTCACTTTCTCCTTATATTTAGGGTTCAATCTGTAGGGTATTTATTTGACTGGTCTTGCATATGGTTTCAAAGGGATCCTCATCTCTCCAATAGGCCCTTTAATGCCCTTTATATCAGTGAAATTGGTTGGAAACAAGTCTTGATATTCATGCAGTAATTCTGTAATCTTGTCAATAGTGGCATCATCCCAATAATCTCCAACATTTGCAAGATTCGGTGTCTTCTCTGTTCCAATATTGACTTTCCAAATCTTGATTGGTTGTCTAAGGAATGGTATCTCAACTCCTGGTCCTTCCACATATCTTTGGCCTTATGTTTCTGCAATGTTCACCTCTCTTGGATCATCGTCTTCATCAACATTGATGTTGTAACAGCCTTGCAGTTTCTGGAGAGGCGCAATCCATTCATCCTATTCTTTCTCCAAAGTGAGGTTAGATGCCTTCCCGAATAATTTCTGTCTTACAATCTGCAATGCTTGATCTACTAAAGGATATTGACTTTCAAATAAGATGTGGTTACAAAATTATGATTCATACCTTCCTAGTCTGTAGTGATGAGGCACAGCTCTGCTTGAAGGTACTAGTTGATAGGTGTCATGTCCAGTGTGTTAATTAATTTGTGCACCCACTACTCTTGAGGAATGTTTCTCCAGGCTTCTTTGCAACTTCGCACATGGTCCTTTGGGCAGATTTGACCTATGTATTGAACTTCATAGCCTTCTACTTGTGCTAAGAACCACACTATCATCAAGGTACAACATTGTACCCATAATGTAATGTTGGTTTTTTGTGTCCCCCACCATCTTTTTGGTGTGTCCTTTGGGGCCTCGTCCATTGCCAACAGTCTTTGTTGCATTGGTACACTTTCTTCAAAGTCTTACAAGAAGGTTTCTAAAGGATTCAGACCATCAAAGGTGGCTAAGTTACTTACTGTTGTGTCGATCCAACGAACTTTTCTAGTTAATCTAGCACATATTCTTGTAGATACTTCATACATTTTATTCTTCCAGTTCTCCAATGCTTCTTCTGAGTCTGATGAACATGCACTATCACTTCACCAACTTAGGTTTCCACTAGCCATAGGATTAATGTAATCCTGTTGTCTGGCTATTATTTGTATATGTTTTCCAGTTCATATGCATGGTATTCTTCTCTGATGGGATCTGTGTATTGCTGACCCTCATCTAGATATAAGGGTGCAATGAACCTAAGGCCATCTCTTTCAAAAGTCATACATCTTTTCTTTAAATAAACCAGAGTGGAATTATTGAAAGCCCAATCAATTCCTAACAACGCAGGGTAAGGACAACTATCATCAACTATCTCAATTACCTAAAAATCTACAAACGTTCTTACTCCATCGATGTCCACGGGGACAAGTTCTAATCGTCCAAAGGGGCTGACATCTTGCTGATTAGCCATCCTGAGCCTGATAGGGGAGTAGATCAACTTTGGTTTTCCCATCACTGCCCAAGTTTTCTTCATCATGACATTGACCTCCAACCCTAAGTCGAGGACCACATAGTCTTATCATATTCTCCTATTTGAGCATTCAAGTGTAATTACTTATTTGTCCTTCTCTTGTTATAGATTTGGTGTAATTCACTATTTAGTAAGGGGTCTATCTTCCCTAGCTCATACTGTCTGATTAAATTTTGTAGTTCTTGTACAATGCTCTCATCCTGAATCAACTTAATACAAATATATAGAAATTCCATGAGCTTGCTTACCTCTTTTCCTTCTCTTGGTGAAGCAGACTGGTCAAATGCCTGAGGTATCCCATATTCTCTTACTTCTGGCCATGTCTTTGATGAAGAGCCTTTGTCTACTTTGAACTCTCATCTTGCCTCCTCGAATATATGTCTTTCTTTCTTTGCATCAAAAGTTTGGGTCTTCTCTGCATCTTTCCTGATTCTTGAGTCTTATGTAGTATTTCCTTGGATCAATCTATCTTCTCCTGTAACAACACCTCTTCTAGTGATAACAACAACTCTGGGGTATTCTCTGTGAGGTTCGACATATATCAATTGCACTTGTGGTTTCTATTGAGGTCCTCATCTTTCCTGAATCTTGGACAACAATGCTGGACATTCCTCGATAACATACTCGAAGGAGTTGCAATAGCTGCAAGTAGTGCAAGGGTTCTGACAGTCCCTTGTGAGGTGTCCTGGTTATGCACAGTTATAACATATGATCTGTCCTTGGCCTCAACCCATACCTCCTCCTCCTCCTCATCCTCTGAATCTACTGCAAGGATTGAAGTTTCCTCTCCCAGGGGAGTTATACTGCGTAGTGTTTCCTTCTTACTATACTTCACCTTGAATTTTATATATGTCTCTTGACCTTTCATGCATGAGATTGTAAGCTCTACAATCCCTATCGTCATGTCCCATGGACTTACAAAATGTGCAATACAAATTTGTGGGTTTATGAACATATATTTTCATGTAATATCACTCACCAGGGCAATGTCTATTTCGGCATACCTCGTACCAAGGTAAGGTGACTTGCTTCAAAGGGATCGGAGCTCCAGAGGCAAAGTATTCATGGAATAGGGGGTATTTCTCCTTGTCATGGCCTTCTAATATTCATCTAACACACCATATGTCTTCTCTTTTATATTTTTCGTTGTATTTTTTCATATCTTCGACCTGCAGAGACAAACTAGTTATCTGACTCAAGATATGACTCATACCTGAGCTAGATTCTCCCATAGGGGATGATTCTAACTTCATGGCGATCTCCAGTGCCTCAGCCTGTGAAGAAATATTCTGTTGCATAAGAGGAACTTTTATGTGTGGTAAAAGGGCAGCAATTAACCACTCTTTGTTCTACTCATCCAGGATCTGAAAAGTCAATCGACATGTTAAGGTCTTGAATCTTTGATCGAATTCCCAAATAGGTTCAGATACCTTCTACTTGATATCTTTCATCTCTGTGATACATTGTGACTCTGATTTGGGCTTCTTGAACTCTATAGTTAACTCATTCTTGATCTCATTCAGTGGCTTAGGTTGTACAAGTCCTTCAAAAAGCTTCATGTACCAGCTCAGTGCGTGATCCCTTAGGGTAGTACTAAAATGGGTTCTTTTAACAGATTCATTAGTGACATTCTTAATATTCCATATGGATTCACATAGGAATTAGTGATGATCAGGGTCTTCAGACCCATCAGCCCTTAAGATAGGGAGTCTCATCTCATCTACCATAGATCTTCCTAGGTTTCCTATTTGGGTATATGCTGAACTACTAGTAATATTACTCTGAGGACTCTGGTGACTCTGACTATTCTGATTTCTTAGTGCTACTGAAACAACAGAGGGCTTAATAGTACTTACTTTAGCAGTTTGCAGAGTTCCTAAAGTTTCTGGCTCGTCCCGACTAGGTTCTTCATCTTTTCCTTCCTCTGCCCTAGCGGGTTCTCAATGATCTTCGTCTGTCAGGTCTGCCTCTTCTTCGCTATAGAAACCCTCATCCCTGTAGTTCTTCTTAAATAGGTACGCAAGATGAACTTCTCTGAATTCTCTTCCATTGCGCGTATGTCCAACCTCTGTGTCACTGTCACTGTCGGAATTTTTGAACATTAGATTTTTCCAGATACGACCAATCTATTGTATATTCAATATGTTCTTCTCATGCAATAACATATTGATCCTCAGCTTCAGAAAATGTAAAAATTTTCCTTAGGGTCCCTTGAAAAAATATCTCTCGACTTAGCTATATGACTCTACTATGTCAACAACAAACTCGATGATGTATCCTCCAATGGTGCTATCAAACCAATGATCTACTTTTTGTGACATAGAGTTATCAACACTCTTGACCTTCTTGATCAACGCCGATGTCCAAACCACAGGAGGTCTCGATCTGATCTCAAACTGGGTATCTGCTAACCTAGATAACCACTCATATAACTCCTGATGGATTCCTCCAAAGAAAATATTGTGTATATTAGTAAATATATATCTCTCCAACCAATCCTCTGTACTAAGACTAGGGTTCTTGTTCTGGGCTTCAGTGAAGTCCTTTTCTTGATCCTCTATCCACTTTTGAATTTCTGTCTTTGATGGAAACCACCTTGACATTCCCTCAAGAAGATTCCTATCCCAGCAATGGAACCATTTGTTGGCACAAAGGCAGACCCAGGGTTCAGCTCCAAACATGCACCAACAAGCCCTAACTAATGGCCCTTTCGGCTACACCTGTGAAGTAGATGCAGTCTCACCTGAACCAGCTATGGGGGGGTTGCAGGATATAGATTTATACAACCAAGAGAACTATCAAGTGGATTCAACACTAGAATAATACAACATGCATATATCACTTATCATCTAAGATCTATTCCACACATCTATCAGATCTACCACAGTAATGAACTAACAATATATCAAGGCAAAAGAACATAGCATCAATCACACACACAAGACTAAATATACGTGGTTCACCCTCTCTCTAGGGATACGTCCATAGAACTGTGATTTATAATGTATTAATATGAAGCATATGGTTCTTGTCTGCACTCTTAGCTAGCAGATCTTCTTTCTTCCTCTCTCTATCTCTCCCCTCCCTGCACACCCAGCTGCAGGGTTGATCTTTGCACCCAATTGAAGATCTTACAATACATAAGGCTCTCATACTCAACACTTCTCTCTCACCCATTGTTGATCACTCGATCACACAATAATAATCACAACACCACCAACAACAACAACAACCCATCCCAGGTCCTCTTGACCTCTATTCATACATTACAATCACTCACCAACATCCTTAGGCTGATAACTAGGTGTCAAAACCCTAGATACCAAAACCCTAGGTGTCTAAAACCCTAGGTCAACTTGACCCATGTTTTCAGGGCTTCTCCAGCCTGTCTTTCCTTCCTTCTCACACAGTGCTCCAAAGCATCCAACAATGGCTTTTTCCTCTTGCTGAGTTGTCCATGATCCTTCTTCCTTGTTGATTTTTCATCCGTGATCTCCTCATCCAATGGCTTGCCTCTTTTTAATTTTCTCTGCCTTTTCTTCTCTTTGCTCACTTCAACCTAGTAACAGTCATTGTGTCTTCCGCGCAGTTCACATTCTGCCTTTTCTTCCTTAAGCTTCACTTATTTCCATAACCAAGGGCCAACAAGCTTCCACCCTTGTATGAGGAGGGGAAGTTGGATTTGGTTCCTGAGAAGGTACTAGATTTCCGAGAGAGGAGGTTCAGGAGAAGGGACATCCGAGAGTTCTTGGATGAAGGGAGAGGTCTTCCAGTAGAGGATGCTACCTGGGAGAGTGAGCATATTTTGCAGCACTCTGGATTGGTATTTTTTGAGGACATGCAATCTAGGGAAGGGGGGACTGTAATGTCCCTTTCCAAGTAGGATCTTTAGAGAGGAGGGATAAGTACTCTAAACATCCTCATTAGACTATAGCTAGGGCCAGACAAGGGTAAACAAGGTTAATAAAGGTCACTTTAGCCGAGGGTGTTATAATTCAAAAGTGAAATTGAGCTAAAAGTCACTAAAAGCGCTTTTAGGCCAAAGTGAGCTAAAATAGAGTCAACAACGAATTAGGGTTTCAGGAATCTATAAGAGAAGCTAAAGCGACCTAATTCATTATTATGAAGAATTTTACTTCTCATTGAGAAGAGAGGTGCATCTCAGGAGAGAGAGATCTATGGATCATAGGAGGAATACAACCAATGGTTTATTTCGATGTTGAGAGACAGAACCTAGTCACGAGGGAGATCACACAACAAATATTCCATCAATCCTAGCAGCAATTACACAAGTTGCAACAGCAAGGGCACACTTATTCAAGGTTAGGGTGCAACTTCTAAGGAGGTTTAGTGTGTCGACTTGTCCCAATCAGGGAGAATCCATGGATTCCCCTCTGACCCAGTTGAGAGGAGGGTGAGGCACACCTATTTCCTAGTTTACCGTCAGATTCTGATGAAGAAATCATCTTGGGCGCATTACTCAACCATTGAGGGTGCGACAATTGGGTAGGACACATTTGGAATTCTTGAAAGATCATTAGATCATATCCAAGGAAATCCTTCCGACCCATTACAAAGGAGCCTAGGGCACTCATTTTGAGACCCTTATTAGCCCATTTCGACGGAGGAATCACTAAGGAGAAGTTTTCAACATCAGTTGGGGTGCATTTTCCTAGGGTGGTCCATCCGGGATCCATAAAGATCATTAGAGGGTCAATATTTAGTTGGTACACAACTACCGAGAGTGTGCATGCGGTCAGGGTGCATTGTTTGAGACAGTTTCCAGGAAAAACTGAGGATTTTATCCACCAGGGAGAACTTTCCATACTTGCAGCAGTTTTCGTATGAGTTTCAATAGCACGCAATAGATCCTATATCTCATCCATTGATCCAATAACTTTCTTCTATAACAGGTATCATTGTTTTAGTTTGCTTATTGTATTTTGTCTAAGATCCTTTTGTCTCTAATCTAGCTGAGAGATTTATTTTTATTCAGTCACATACGACATTGTAAACTGCAAAAATATCATAATATATGGTTTGTAGTCTTTTGTCTCATTTACTATTTGTATGCTCATTTATATGTTGTAAGCAATTAATTATTTACACACACATGTGAAAATCACCAACAATGTAGAAACCCACAGCTCAAACGCATCCATAAACCCCTAGAGTATCAGGTCAGACACCAAACATATCAAATTAGTAACATTTCCTAGACTAGCTGAATTTGGGATATTACAACGGGAAAGGAAATTCTCTAGGAATGAAAAAGTATTCAACAATTCCTGTTGTCAGAAAGACAGGTTTTTCAGGAACAAATGAATCAACTATAAGTAAAAGTAAATTTTGAAAGTTTCCTCAATGTTTTTCCATAGCCAAGCTCTAGTAACATTTTCATCCTGCACAATGAGAAGGCCTTAATATTTTAGTAAGTTTTTACCATAATTCTAGAACTTATGGACTTTTGGTAGGGTTGTTTTCAGATACTTTAATTCTTTGTTAGATGATGTTTCTTATTTTGTTGCAAGGATATGATATTGTGCCATGGATGAATTGTATGTCTCCACTTAATTAGGTTTCCACTAAGGTTTGTGTATAATTTTCAAGTTTCAACCATGGGCAACAAGGTCTATGGATCGCTTCACATATTCTTTGTATGCTTGATCAAACTACTAATCACCCATGATTTGTCTCAAGAAGTATGACAAATTCAACTTCTTAATGCCCTTCAAAAGTTACTATATAGTTAATCAACTATCCCTTTGATAATATGCAGAGACTATTAATTTGTGGAGAATTCCATATAAAACATATGATATATATAGAGACTCCACATTTATTGTTTTCCGTTTCTTTCTGTGTTTTGATGGATTCTACTTTTGTCATGTTAATGTGCATAATTTTATGTTGATCTCACCCTCATTAGTGCTTCTCTCTCTGGAGAAACTAAATGTTTCTATTGATATAGTGTGAATGTGACTTCAGTTGGCAGTCTTTGCATGGTGGCTTTGGCTTTAGGCTGTTGAATTTCAGCCAAATTAACTTCATGCATTATGAAAGTCTTTGTTTTGATGTGATTTAAGACACTATACAATTTCCTTTTAAAATCCTTCTTCAATAATTCCCTTATCCTGCTCCATTTCCATGGATTTGATTAAGTTGATATATTATCGGGTTCTCTTCCAATCAAGATTCAGTTATAATGATAGCTTCTAAAGATTTAAAATTTTCTCTAAAAAAATAGCAGTATGTATGAAAACTACAAGTGATTCATATTCAAGAAAGTCATGAACTGTTTATTCTCTGTACTGACTTGAAATTTTCCATTTACAATAGAAAGTGAAGTCTTGCATGTCAAAGAACATTGTGACAGGAAATTCTTCTCTCCACATGAAAGAAAGGTGATACCTAGAAAACAAGGTACACCTATTCAGAATGTCTCCTTGCAAAGAAAGGGGCAGGGGAATTTTTATAGTGGAATTTTACTTTTTTATTTCATTTTCACTAACTTCACATATGTTATCTTCCTAGGTGGAGCTGACAAATGATAGTAGACCTTTTGGAGCAAACATCTCACCTCTCAACCCATGAAAAAAAATGTCAACTTAAACAAGAAGCTCAAATATGCCACGTGCTTTTGAGTGCAATGCATCAATGTGTAGAGATTCCTGCTTGTTATAGCAAGATTTGTCTCACCCCATGCAATCTTGCACAAAAGGCGTTTTTCCATTTCCCTATGTAGACTTGAAGTCCCTTTTTACAAATCCCAGAGCTAAAAATATAATTTTTCCACATATACGTACCTTTCCTACTATACATCATGCATTTATGCAGGTTGCACCATGATAACCCACGTACATCGGGAAATGTGCACAAAATTGAAAAATGGTGGCGAGTTTCCATGTCAAGTCACGAGATCAATGATCCTTGGCCTTCCATATACTGGAAACGTTCCAACTTGGCCCTTATGTTCCACTTGAAGAATATAAATGGGCCAAATCCGAGCTATCGAAAAGGGGAGAAAGAATTCAAATTTGAGAGAAAATTTACTCTGGAGGAATTATTCATTTCACATTGAGTCTGCATCCCTTTGTCCTTTAAGTCCGAACACTTTGTTCAGCCCCCAAGGTCTTCCCTTACTGATTGAGAACTTCAATTTATCTCTTATATGAGCTTGCCTTTGGTGGAGGATTGAAGTGGTGGAGGCATAGTTGGAAGGACCTTAGTTTCTTGGTTCAGAACCATGCCAACACAAATGTCTGTAACTTATTCACTTATGTTGATTATATCTTAATAGAAAATTTTTTCTCGTCCAATTAACATCTTGAAAATATTTGAATTATTATTCCATGGGAGTCTTTGTTATGAATGTTGATGGATTATGTTATTTAATATGCTAGCATTATATATTGTCACCATATGCTTGTGTTGCTTAGTTGTCGAGGACTAGTTGCAGGTATATCGCTTTGGGTCAAGTGCTCAACGGTGGACTTCATCGAACGTATGGACGAGGTAGGCCTTTCATCTTTTCTTGCTAGAATATTTGTTTATATAGCATACTTGAGAGTAGATTTTATTTTTGCAGTCATTTTCGTCTATTGTGGTTTACCCCTATCCATAGAGAGATTTTCCTCGTAACATAATTGGCAACCATACTAGGGAATGAATCTTCTTCTTGGGGGTTTGGAGTGTTTTTCTCCTTAGATTTCTCTCGTTCATATTGAGTTTCTTGTCGTATGATTGCTTGACAGCCTCCATTCACTCTGGGTCTGAGTCTTTCAACCTTCTCCTTAGCCTAGCTATGTTTTGACACATATAAGTGGGTTTTTTCTTGATAGTTGCATACATACAAGTGTTATCCTTCTACAAGCTACGTACATACGTTCTTTTCCCTTGAACAGTCACATACATCAAAATTTGTTGCTTGTTTGTTGGGTTAGGTGGTTGTTGAGTAGGTTTTGATGATTGTTGAGTCTTCTTGGGTCTCTGTAGTGATTGTTAAGTGTCCGTGGAATGACAGGAAACCTGTCTTTGGTTGAATTTTTGGGCGGTGCCTTTCTCATCATCTTTTCATTTTGATTTTCCTTTCACCTTGGGCTGGGTATTTTTCTCCTTGATATCCTACTTGGGTTGCCTCTATCTATACACAATAGAGTCTTATATCAAGATGTTGTTCAGTCCTTGCATTTTCATTTTTCTTATATTGAAAATACAAAAATATTAGGCATTTTACATTGATTGGAATTTTGATATCTTGAGTCTTTTTCATTTATCTTAGTACATGTAAAGAAAGATTGCATTTTTATTTAGAATTGCATAATTGAATTGAAAATTGAATTTTTAATAAGCATATCATTTATTGGAAATTGAGGTTTGGACTTTGCATTGTACTCATATTCATTTATTTTACCTGCTAAGTGATAACATCATTAGTTTCACAACCACAACTTTTGAGCAAGCAAGGCCATTAAAATTAATGCTATAATTTAAAATTGATTAGTAATGATTTTATTTTCTAAGGTGCACAAACTAGCTAGGATTTAGTGCTTTGGAATAGGATTTTGTGAGTAAACTTCTCCAAGGCTATTAAATCAACATATGTGTCTGACTAAGGGAGTGGAGAAATCCATTATATAATTGGTAATATCAGGAGATCTTCTTACATTGGAGTTAAGCACGAGGTTGTGTGAGTTCGGTTGAAGGGATATCCCCTTGTTACCTTCTTAGAGTCAGAGATATTTCTAGGGATCTATTCGTATCTGGGGATCTTGCTAGTTCCCTTACCTCCATGAGAGGCGATGCTTTCAAGGTTTCGATCTTTGCTACCCTGCCCATACGGTGGACCTAACTTACAACTATTCGCCTGTGCATTGGCTATACCATGGTTTATTAGTTTCTTGACTTAGGTACCACATAGGTTACTTGCAGGGGTTATTCTGCAAGTACCCTGGGTCAGATAAGGGTCAGACAACACACAACCTTTATGGAGGATTACCTCTCCGGGGGGATCTAACCGACTAGTTGTTAATCCAACGAGGGCCCTTATAACTGATTCTGATACCTCTGATATTTAGTAGGTAGTCTCAAGCCCCTCTTGGGTGAGGCATACCTACTTTAGGGAGGGAGGCCCCTTTCAACCACTTTATCTTGTTTGTGTGCATATTGGTCATTTGATTATTTTTGGTGTGTTCTTTGATTACTAGTTGGCCTTAGGATTTTTTTTATATCTTGAGTCTTAAGTCATCACGGGGCCAGACCAGCTTCCTCGCAGGTCTCGCCGCTTGTTGCAGTTACCACCCCATTTCGAGTCTTTTCCTTCTAAAAGGCATAGAGTTATTAAACCTGGTACACATACCTCCACTTATTAGACTTATGATTCTACAAGGATAAGTACTGAATCGAGTCATCAAGATACTGGGAGCCCTTCGACTCCCACACCTACTATAGTCAATGGTACTCCTTCAACTCCTTCAACCACAATGGTTGTAGTGTCGGGGGCACCTATCATCATCATTACCCATCCTATAGTGAACACTCAACCTATTGCTATGAACCCAATTGGGTCAATTGGTCACTCACCGGGCTATAATGTTTAGTCCATCCCGATGGCCTCTAGTCCTTTTTCCTATGGTGTGCCGAATTTTACATCGTAGTTTTCAAACTCTATCTCAACCATTGGCCCTAATGCTAGCATTGGAATTGGGGGAACAAATCCTCCTTATACTCCATTTTTGTTTGGCGGCTCTCAGGTCCCTCAAACAACTCCTACCATGGGAGGCATTCCTTCTTTTAACCCCAAGTCTAATCCTGCTGCTTTTGGATGGAGCAACCAACCTGGCGGACAATATATTGCTTATGGTTTGTCATTTACACCCCCCTCCTCTGTGTTGATTCCAACCAACATGTTTGGCATGAAGAATCCACCTTTATCCTCTGGATTCACACCTGGAGGAGGTCAGTTTCACAACTTGAGAAACCCTTTACTTGGAGCCACTTTGGCTGGGGGACGTTTTTATAAACCTCATTAGAACATTCCTACTGGAATGATTCCCAACCAACCCCTTATGAATCAGCATGGAGGAGGGTCTTACAATATTTGATAGGGCCATGGTGCTTACCAAAACCCTAGATGGGTTGTGATTCCCCAAACACAATATTTCCAGGGAGTTTGGGGCCAGATGTCACAACCCCGTCTCCCTTTTCTGGCCATGCTCAACCTGCCAAAATTGTCTAAGTTGATGAACGACCCTGTGTGTCATGATCCTACATGGCCCCCTTCTCCCACCAAGCTTCCTTCAAATATTCCAAAATTTGAAGGCAAGAATGGTGAGGACCGTGGTGATCACGTTACCACTTTTCACTTATGGTGGTCTTTGAATTCCCTTAACGACGATTCCATTCGATTAAATTATTTCAATGCATCCTCATAGGGGTTTCCACGAAATGGTATATCGAGCTACCTAAGGGGGCATACAGGACCTTTAATCAGATGGTTCTCGTCTTCCTTAACCATTTCCAATTGTCGGTTCGTTACGATGTTGGCCTAGAAATTTTGTTGACCTTATGCCAGGACAAATCCACTCATATCTTGGATCACATCCAAGAGTGGCATAGATGGAAGAGGTTGATCAAGACCTACATACCCTCAGACATTTTGTTAGAGTGGATCCTTAAGTATTTACAACCTTCTATTTCAAAGGATGTTGCTACATCCGAGGTTACATCTGAGGACGAAGCAATATTCAAAGCCTAGAAGATAGATCTTATATATGCTTAGTATGGGATGATTTACGAGATTCTTTTGAATGCACCGAGGTCAAATTATGACCCTAGAAAAAATCCTGGAGCTCATGCCGATGGAATTGTAGGCTCCGCCAATGTGAAATCCGTAGACTCAGTGACAAGCCATTTGAAAGAGTTGTATCTAAAATAGTCTATAGGAGGGCCAACTTCGTTTGTGTCTTCCAAGCCCACTCATTCGGCAGATGTACATTCCATGCAATCATCGACTGACCGAAATGGTAACCAACAACTAGGCGAGAATAGGAAGAAAGGACGTAATAATAATCGTAAGGGTGGGAAGAATAATAATAAAACCAAGGACAATGGTAATAATGAGAGGATGAATAACAATGTTGGTGAGGGAAAGAAAGAAAGGCGTAAGGTGTCATTCCCCTACAATATTTGTATAGACAATCATCTTACTCATTTATAACCCAAAGTTGCGGAAGCTGCGAGGCTCTTATCTCTACCGCTCGTCGTGCTGACGAATCCTTTTCCAAATAACCAGTACATGGCCTCAAGCTCCTCAAATGATAGAAATGTGGTCGGTGGGAGTCAAAACCCACCAACACAAGATGGTGACCATTTATGCATCGATATGTTCAATTCTCAGGTTAATGTAGCCACCTAGTCTCACGATTATAGTTCTCCACAAACTGTACCTGGTATAGAATCTCCTCCTCCTTCGGAGACACCCTTGCAGATCGAAAAACCACAACCAATGCCTCATATTCTGAAAGGAGTACTCAAGCGATCTACCCACAATCCAAATGCTAAAGCTACCCAAAATTATTCTATTGTTGAGGACCTGGGTCAAAAACCTTGTGCGATGTCAACCTTGGAGGTACTTGAGATGTGTCCTTCATAAAGGAATGCCTTGCTATCTACGTTAGGATCTCTAGACTCCAGTGGCTCAAAAGTTATCAAGTTTGACATCACAAATGTGAAGCCTCACTTGCCTTACCATGTGGAATTCCAAATCCATGTGGGTTACTTGAAGTATACAATCAAGCATGTGGTTGTTGATGAAGGTGTTGCAACATGTGTGATGTCCCTAATCTGTTGGAAAACTCTCATCTCTCCAACTCTCTCTCAATCTCCAACCATGTTGACTTCTTTTGACAATCATTCTTTCCACCTCGCAGTATTCTTCCTGCATTTCCATTTCAGTTAGGTGGGAAGACAGTAGCGGTGGATGTCGAGGTGTTTGATGTGCCCCTCGATTATAATTTGTTACTAGGACAAAATTGGACTTATGTTATGATTGTCGTCGTATTGTCTGTCCTTCGCACTCTTTGTTTCCCTCACGATGAGAAGTTCATGATGGTCGACCAGTTATCCTTTGCGTATGCTAGCCCCAGTGCATCTATTGGACTGTCGATTCCCGTGGTTAAAAATTCTCATTCGACAACTGAGAATATCAGTGCTAGAATGTATTCATCCCTTATGGGTGTTATCACTGAAATTTCGTCTGCACATGGCGACAAGAACTCCACATCATCAAAACAGTAATGAAGTCATTCATGGCACTAAATTAAGTTCACATCATTCCAGAAGGGTCAAAAACTATACAAAGTAACCAAAAATTGAAGGGCGCGTTACAACAGTAGGGTGCGCGCACGTATGCGTGGGACAAAAACGTGTTACGCGTGCATGCGTGCCCGACGCGCGACTGTCCACACAAAAAGCTGTGCATCTGCTAATACAGCGCATTAATTGCTTAAGTCGGCCTCCCGATCGCCTGTGGACCGGCCCCCAAGACGATTTGACCCTCAGATCAGGGTCGGTTCTGCAAATTCGGCGAATTTATGGCTTAAGTGAACCCTAAACAGGTCTGTGTTTACACCGGAAGTTGGTTACGTGACTGCCTGGAAATTACTATAAATAGCCGTGAAGACTCATTGTTTCAGCAAAGAATTAAAAGCAGAGTTACGTTGTCCAGATGTATCAGAGCCTAGCCTTTGATAACCAGTCCATCAGTTGTGTAATCCCGAGTTCTCTCATCACCCATTTCTGTTCTGTTCATTTTGTAAGGAAGGCATTCAGTTGAGGATCCCCGAAGGACCTTCCGCTGAAGGGAAGAGGAACCATTATCCCTTTCTTCAGTGTGTGCTATGGTTTTCGCTAATAGATCAAGCCTTTAAACCATTGATAACTCCCTTGTCTCACATTTGAAGTTTTTGTTTATTGTTGTAGTGTTATTTGCTTTCCAGCTGTTAGATAGATTTTATTCTGTTTGGTTTTCTGTTTTTTGTTAACCTTTTTTGCTCCACAGCATCCTGTTCTGCCTTGCCGAGCCCAACAGGGCATGCTAGTGCTCCCATTTTTGCTCACCCGGCGACAATTCGAGCACGAACAGACTGGCGACTCTGCTGGGGAGTTAAGGTATTAAATCCTCTTTCAATTGGGTTCAATTCGCTTTCCTTTTGTCATTTTTAACTTGCAGGGATTCAAACCGGCTTTCGCCGACCTATTACCCGGTCGATTCACAGCAGAATCGAGAAAACCGGTGTT
>ML786854.1:150770-172101 GCA_009831015.1 Picea engelmannii
TTACAACAACAGTCTCAGTAGAAGAAACATTGATGGATTTCGGCTATACGTATGCTCCTAACCTCATCCATCAGGGGGCATCTGTTATCACTGAAATTTCGTCTGCACATGGCGACAAGAACTCCACATCATCAAAATAGCAACGAAGTCATTCATGGCACTGAATTAAGTTCACAGCATTCCAGAAGGGTCAAAAACTATACAAAGTAACCAAAAATTGAAGGGCGTGTTACAACAGTAGGGTGCGCGCGCGTATGCGTGGGACAAAAACGTGTTACGCGTGCATGCGCGCCCGACGCGCGACTGTCCACACAAAAAGCCGCACATCTGCTAATACGGTGCATTAATTTCTTAAGTCGGCCTCCCGACCGCCTGTGGACCGTCCCCCAAGATGATTTGACCCTCAGATCAGGGTCGGTTCTGCAAATTCGGTGAATTTATGGCTTAAGCGAACCCTAAACAGGTCTGTGTTTACACCGGAAGCTGGTTACGTGACCGCCTGGAAATTACTATAAATAGCCGTGAAGACTCATTGTTTCAGCAGAGAATTAAAAGTAGAGTTACGTTGTCCAGATGTATCAGAGCCTAGCCTTTGATAACCAGTCCATCAACTGTGTAATCCCAAGTTCTCTCATCACCCATTTTTGTTCTGTTCATTTTGTAAGGAAGGCATTCAGTTGAGGATCCACGAAGGACCTTCCGCTGGAGGGAAGAGGAACCATTATCCCTTTCTTCAGCATGTGCTATGGTTTTCGCTAATAGATCAAGCCTTTAAACCATTGATAACTCCCTTGTCTCACATTTGAAGTTTTTGTTTATTGTTGTAGTGTTATTTGCTTTCCAGCTGTTAGATAGATTTTATTTTGTTTGGTTTTCTGTTTTCTGTTAACCCTTTTTGCTCCACAGCATCCTGTTCTGCCTTGCCGAGCCCAATAGGGCATGCTAGTGCTCCCATTTTTGCTCACTCGACGACGATTCGAGCACGAACAATGGGTACCTTCAAATTCATGGCACCGATTCACCATGTTTATACCATGTCCAGTAGGCTCGTTTCATCAAAGAGGTATGTTCATTTCCGCATGTCCTATTTTAACAATCCTTGGACCCTACCTTCCTCAAATTCCTCTTATGAAGGTCAGTCGCATGATGGAATGGCCATCCCACTATCGACATCAGAGATAGTGTATCAAGTTGTTCTTGACTCTTTTGTTGTTCCCGATCCTATTACCTCGCAGACGAATGAGGAGGATCCTATTCTTAAGCCCGTGTGGGCCACTTCATCGTATTTTTCACATGAATTCCTCGATGAAAATTTTCCCTCAGATGAAGCTATCATTGAAGCCATGAATGGTTCTGAAAAACCTTGGGATGATATGCATCATCACTCTTATTTTCTCCCAGAGCTTGCTAGAATAAAAAAAAATGGCTTTCGATCTACTCTGAGTGAGATAATCGGTCATGTCGTAGTTCCACTTGATACGCATGACATTTATGCCAAAGTAAATATGGCGAGTATCTCTCCTACCTTCATGATCAATATCTCTCTTACCCCTAGCAAGATTGAAAATGTACACATCGGTGTAGATTGTTCGCCAAAGGAAATCATGATCTACACTGAGCTATTCACAGAATTATGAGATGTATTTTCTTGGTCATATGAAGAGATGCTAGGAATCGACCCTCTAATTTTCGAACATGAGATTAAAAATTAACCGAATGCTAAGCCTGTTCGACAATGTCTTAGAGTTGTCAATCCTCAGAAGGCCCCTACTATTAAGGAACAGGTAGAGAAACTTCTTAATGTTGGATTTATCTAGCCAGTTCCCTTGACTGAATGGGTATCCAATCCTATTCCTATGAATAATAATCAAAGAACCATCCATGTAATCATGGACTTCCATGACCTGAACAAATCCTATCCTAAAGACAACTTACTAACACCTTTCATCGATCAGATTCTCAATGAGTGTGCAGGAAGTTATGTTTTTCTTTCATGGACAGATTTTCAGGTTATAACCAAATTCAAATTAAACCCAAGGATCAACATAAGATGACATGTATTTGTCCTTTGGGTACTTTCGCATACCGTAAGATGCCTTTCGACCTTAAAAAAACTGAAGCAGCCTTCCAGCATGCTATGACCTTCGCATTCCATGATCTTAACAATATAGTCGAAGCTTATCTTGATGATCTTACTAATCACTCTTGTAAGAGAGTGGAACACCCTAATCACCTTCGGCTAGTTTTTGAAAGATGTCGTCATTATAGAATTCGATTGAACCCCCATAAATGAATTTTTTGCATTAGGTCTGGACGTCTTCTAGGATTTTTAGTCTCTGAGACTGGGATCATGGTACATCCATTAAAGGCTGAGGCAAGAATTTGATTTCCTCCCCCGTGCACTATTCAACAAATTCAAGGTTTACATGAGAAAGCTAACTTTTTATGTTGGTTTATAGTAAACTATGTCAATATTACTAAGGGTTTCATGTGTCTTTTGAAGAAGGACACCCCTTTTATCTGGGATGAGTAGGCCCAAGAATCCTTTGATGCTTTGATGAAAGCCTTGGTATCGATGCCTCTGTTGAAGTATCCTGAATACAATAGGGATTACTTGATTTATGTCGACGCGTCTGAAGAGATGATTGCTATGGTTTTGGTTCAGGAGGATGATGAGCTCTATGAGAACGTCATATACTATCTTAGTTGAAACTTAGTTGGTCCTGAGATCAAATATTCTCATGTTGAAAAGATAGCTTTGGTTGTCGTCCATGCAACCCAACGATTACACCATTATATGTTTCTTTGCAAAACTACTGTGGTTGCCGATGTCAATCCATTTCAATACGTCCTTACCAGGCGTATCATAGGGGGTAAATAATATAAATGGATTGTCATTTTACAAGAATTCAATCTCGATTTCGCTTCTGCAGAATCCAAGAAATCACTAGTCTTTGCAGAATTAATATCTGACTTCCCACGATTGGATGAGGATGTTATTCATTTTGATTCTTTTGCAGATGAACACATTTTTATTTTCTCATCATCTGACCCCTGGTATGGAGACATTGTTCTCTATATTCAAACTTTGAATTTCCCTCAGCATCTCTCGCGAGATGACCGACGACATGTATGATACCAAGCCAAGAATTACCTTATCATCGGTGACACTTTGTATCGTCGAGGAGTAGACAATATCCTTCATTGTTTTTTAAATCACGAAGAAGCCGAGTCAGTTCTAAATGATTTCCATAGTGGGGCTTGTGGTGGTCATCTATCCGGGCTTGCGACAACCCATAAAATTGTGTGGGCCAATTATTTATGGCCTTCTATATTTAAAGATTGCGTTGAAGTGGTTAATAAGTGTCATCCCTTCCAGGTGTTCACTCGGAAAATGCGCTCGCATCCATCCCCTCTCCATCCAGTCATTATCGCCAGTCCCTTCACCAAGTGGGGATGGACTTTGTCAATTGAAAACCAACATCGGTTGGGGGACATCACCACATTATCGTGGCCATATAATACTTTAATAGGTGGGTTGAGGGCATGCCTACAATTAAATCCAATGAGAATACTGTCACCTTCTTCGTATTCAATCAAATTATCGTCAGGTTCGAAATCCCAAGTGAGATTGTCATTGATCATGGAAGTCACTTTCAGAATGAAATGATCGAACAGATAGAATCAAACCTAGGGTTTAAACATGGTCATTCTTCCCCTTACTACCCCCAAGAAAATGGATAGGTAGAGGCTGTCAACAAGTCTCTCAAGACCATTTTGCAGAAAATTGTCAGCAAGAACAAATATGACTAGCATATTATGTTATATCCCACACTCTGGGCATACTGAACCTCGGTGAAGAATTCCACCGTATTTTCTCCTTTCCAGTTAGTACACAATGTGGTTTCAATATTACCTATTGAATGTGAAATCCCTTCTCTTATATTGGCAGTGGTGCTCCTCCCTGACACTTCTGATCTCGAGCGACGCATCGTACACCTAGAGAGCCTTGATGAGAAACATCGAGATGCCTCTATGACTATCGAGGTGACTAAAAGACGTGTCAAGGTCCAATACGATAATTTTGTTTGTCCTTGGTTGTACATTGAGGGTGACTTGGTCATTTTATATGATCAAGCCAAAGAATCGATGGGGTAAGTCAAGTTCAAACCCATGTGGCACAGTCCCTATATCATGCGACCTGTCTTAGAAAAATGAGCCTATGAATTAGAAGATTATGAAGGGAACATGTTGGTTGAGCTCAGGAATGGGATCTACTTGAAAATATATTACACTTGATCCCTAATATTGGACGTAACTCTTTGTATACTAATGTAATTTAGTGTATATATATATATATATATATATATATATATATTCCCTTTATTTTTGTCTTCATCTTGCTTATCGAGTTTTCCCTTAGCTGGAAGATGTCAACAAAGTCTTTGGTCTACTTAGGATTCACAGACAGAGCCATACACAAAACTTGGCTTTTTTCGCTTGGGCAGTTTACTCACTTGAGGGTCTACTAGTATCTTCAGGTGGTGTATGCCTATGGCCATCCATGAATAATGTGGTCGAACATAGCGTCATTATATAACTTTTTCACGATGCCATTTCACATGGTATTCACTCTTTTGAGGTTCGTTTGGATTCCTAGTTAGTAGTATGTCAATTGAATGGTAGTTACCATGTGCATGACCCTACGTTACTCTGATGATTCCTTTGGTTACACCTTTTAGAACGACAGTTTGATTTTATTACTTATCATCACATACCTAGGAGTTCTAATTATGTATCTGATGCTTATGCTAATTTAGTTTTAGATTGGCATTTGTCACATAACCAAAGAAAATAAAGCAGTCTCATCAATGTACACATTCTAATATAAGTAAATCCGAAGAACCATGTTTTATATATATTTCAAAAAATATGACGTTTATAGTACAAAATTGGGGCCAACACCCTCAATACACATATACAGTCGATAATACAAAATCTATGACATCTGTTAGCACTAGAAGTCACCTCTGGATTGCGAGAGAGGTAATCCCGATACCCATCTGAGTTTTATGTCACAGGTTGATTATAAAGAGTCAAATGGGTGTAGTCTCAAGAAAATATCGTCTTAAGCTCAAAAAAATGGATTGGTATGTACAAGCAGGTGAGGTCTTAGTTTTACTTCATTTAGTAGGTTGTAGTAAGGGTGTGTAGGAGGAAGACTTTGATGAGAAAAACGTAGAGGCTTGCTGCGGACATCATGTCTTCCTACAGCCTAAGGAGGAAAATCTTTGAAAACAATATCTTCTTGAATTCAAATATCAAAGAAACTGAAAGGAATTACAACAACACTATAATCAAACATTAATCATAATACGATCACAATAATTCATGTGAATCAGTCAATCATGAACTCTTTCAGCATTGGCGGAAAACAGGTAGAGGAAAGGAAGATGACTGTCATTAAACAAGAAGTCTCAAATGCATATACATAAATAGATAACCAGAGTGTTCATTAAAACTTTACAAAATCGGGAGCTTAGCTCAACCATCGACACTAACAAAATATCAAAACTGAGCATTTATACTCAAAGAAACTTGCTCCCTTCATAAGAGTGCTCTAGTTAATGTATTCAAGGCTTGACTTCTACATATTCCTCTGTCATATTGCACTTTCATTATTCTATCAGACTCAAGATTAGACCATTATGGGCTTCACAAGAAAATCCATGACAGGTGAACTTTTGGCTGACAGCCTGACCTCCACGGCCATAATTTCCATGCTTTCCATTTATGTGGTGAAATGAGTTTTCAACCACCTTCCCCATTTTCATTAACTACTTTCATTGGGATCGGGATGAGGCCTGACACCCATGAATGTTCCAGGAAAACTCATAACTCCTTCGAGTCAATTTTGGTGCCTCAAGACCACATAGATATTTCTTTGTGACTAACTCGGGTGCCTCGATCCTTTGCACAACTCCTTTCATTGCCCCATGGGACAGATGGCCCTGACCTTGTGCTTATCCCCTATGAAATTTGAGGATTTCATGTTTCGGGAGTTTTCACTCCCCTTTATTTCAAATATCCTGATGCTCGATCTTGCGAAATGCCCCATCTAGATCGCCGGTCAAAATTTGTTTGAACTTGATGGCCACGATCATTTCCTTGAACAATATCGATCATCTGTTGCTCGACAAGCACTTTCCCTTTCTTTATGGCCCAATTTCCATATGACCATCGGCCCAACTTTCAAGCGCGTTGCGATTTTGCGTTTCGCGAATTCACGTTGCACTCTCTACTCAAACTTATAAGTCGCAAAATCATGACCCCCTCAGATCGGGTGACGCGTGTCTCTTTGCATTGGATGGCCTAGATCATCTCAGCATTTTAGGACTTTTGATATTGGCACTTATCACATCAACCTTCCTAAAAAGACTTTCTCTGCATCTCGGATCTGGCGCCATGCATCGTGCTGAAATGGACAACCTAGATTATTTTGCGACTTTGTGTTTCGCAAGTCCTCATGACTCTCCCCTTTGACGTTAAACTTGGTGTAACTCTATGACCCCAATCACCTGATGGCCATCGATTTGATTTGATTGATGGATCTATGTCGTTGAAAGTTGATCTTACTTGCTCACTTGATTTGGTTTTACCTCAAACCGTTCTGAGTGCTGCGCTTGGTGCTCATGACTGTGGCCTGTGTAGTTTACTTGAATGACTGGACAAGAGCTTAGGAAAACAAAGGATTCAACGATAGAGGTAAAGAGATAAGTGGTCATATTTAGGGAAAAGAGAAAGGCTTAGGGTCGACACTTCTCAGGAAAGCTGACAAGGAAAAAAAATTGATCAGACAGATGAAGACAAACAGTAGGAAAACTACCATCTGAAAGGAAAAAACTATGATTGGGTCTACAAAAAGAGGAGAAACATGTAAAATTTGTATACTTAGGTAGAAACCATAGACTCCTAAGGCTTTGAAAAGATTACATGATAACATTTTGGCTCCATAGGGGATGGCGTGCAATTTGCGATCTGCCAAGAACGTGCAGATCCAATGTCTTTGCTTTGGGTTATGGAGTCTCCTATTAAAAACAAAATAAACATAAAGCAGAGATGGTATTTAAAGTGGTGGGACATCGATTGAGGCTTTAAACAAAAAAACAAATCAGGAAGTTCCCATTCATTGAGCCACCCAAAACTTCATCTCCCTCCAAATTATGCAACCTATAAGTATTATTTTGCAATACTTCAGAAATATTGAAGGGACCGATCCAAAGGGCTTCAAATTTTCCATGCTTTCCCTTGTCTTGTCTGGGCACATCTCATTTGAGAACTAGATATCCCAGCTGGAAATCCTCTTTACTGTTCTTCCTGTCAAAAATATGCTTGATCCTTTGTTGTCGGTCATGTGCCATGTCCATCACTTTCTCTCTAGTCTGTTGCACTTCTACTAGCTGATGTATCCTTCTGATCATGTCATCAGGTTCTCCTTGGCAGTCCTGAAAGAATTTCTCCATAGGCAGGGCAAGATGAGGAGGAAAAACTACTTCAGTTCCATAAACAAGTTGGAAAGGAGAGAGACCTAATGACCTCTTTGTTGTCACTCTATCAACCCATAGAGAAAATTTGAGCTTTGAATCCCATGCTTTCTTGTTGTCCTCTAACAGTATTTTGATGATCTTGATCAGGCTTTTGTTAGAGGACTCTACCAATCCATTTCCTTAGGGGTAATAGGGGGTAGAGTGGATTAGCGTGATTCCGAACTGCTCACAAAACTTGACCAGTGGTTCAACCTTGAAGGATGTTGCATTATCAGTTATGATTCTAGTCGAGCAACCAAACCTTGCTATGATGTCTTCAAGAAAACCAATGATTACTTTGTGAGAAACACTCCTTATGGGGATAGATTCTATCCATTTGGTGAAGTAATCTATTGCAGTTAATATCCACCTATGATGATCACTTAAAGAAGGATGAATTTCCCCAATGAAGTCAAGACCCCACTGCTAGAAGGGCCCTGAAGCTACTACGGGCTTCAATGGAAGAGACTTGAGCTGCTGCTTCCAAGAGAATTTTTGACATTTAATACAAGCCCTGATTTTCGCACATACATCACCGAATAGAGTAGGCCAGTAGTATCCAACCCTGAGAATTTTTTAGGATGTGGTTTTCCATAAATGGTGTCCCCCATATAGGTTTTCATGGAAATCAAATATAAATTTTTGGGCCTCTTGTGTGTCTAAACATCTCAGAAGCAATCCTAGAGAGTCCTTCCAATACATAACTTGGTCAATAATTCAATATATGATTTCTTTTATCTTTAAATATCTTTCCTTGCTCCTTCCCATACCATCAGGGGGCCTTAATTCCTGCAGAAAAAATATAATATCTTTGTACCAGACGCATTCTGCCAGTTGAGGGTTGTCCTAAGGAATTTGATCAGACGCTTCAGCCTGTTGGTTTCCTGAACAAGTGTTGATGAATTTAACACCCAGATATTTATAATTATATTCGGACAACAACTTGTCTAAACCTTGGCCTTTAACTAGTTTAGTGGGTTTTGTTTCCAAATCAAATTCGAGGATTTTGGCAATCCACTTGCTCCTTCTCCCATCTATGCTAGGCTGAATGAGAATGTCCCTCACAAAAGCTGAAGTAACATATGAGATGATATTTGAATACAAAACATAGAATCTGAAATCTTTGAGATATTTCACCAAGGCATAGGCCTACTTCTCCATGATGTCATATCTGATCTTTGCGTCTCTTAGTGCTCTTATAAAAAAATAAATAGGTTTCTCCAGCCCTACATCATTATTCTATGGTAAAACAATCTCCACTGTATCAAATGAGGCATATGAGAAAATCAGAAAATCCTTGGAATAATCAAGACTGATCATGGTAGGTGCATCAATCAATGCCTATTTGATTTGGTTGAAGGATTCTCTGGGTTCAGCAGTCCATTTCACTTCATTTCCCTTCCTGAGCATGGCTATGATATGCTTCTCTAATTCAACAAAATTGGAAACAAACCTCCTTAAAAAATTAATCTTTTCTAGGAAAGACTGGACCTCCTTCCTGGACCTAGGGAGTGACAAGCTTTGGATTGTTTCCACCCCGATGGGGTAAATTTTAACCCCCTCAGCTGATACTATGCACCCCAATAATTTTCCCTCCTTCATGGAAAACAATGATTTCTTGGGGTTTAAGGAGAGACCAAACCTCCTGCATTTCAAGGAGACCTTTCTCAGATGTTGACAATTTTCTTTATTAGATTTGGAGAAGATTGTTATGTCATCTAGATAGATGACCACAAATTTATCTCTTTCTCCAATGAACGTGATGTTCATGGCTCGTTGGAAGGTTTCTCCTGCATTCATCAATCCGAAGGGCATTTTGGCATACATGAATGTGCCCCAAGTAGTTGTGAAGGTTGTTTTTTTCTCTTTCTTCAGGCAAGACAAAGATCTGATTGTAGCCAGAAAAGACATCAATCATGGAGATCATGGATGCGCCTGTTACCCTCTGCAATGTGTGTTCCATCTTTGGCAAAGGGTAATTTTCCTTCTTAGAACTTTTGTTCAGATTCATGAAATCAACATAGAGTCTGATTTCTCCATTCTTTTTCCTTACTGGAACCAATTTGGTGACCCATTCAGAATATCTCAAAGGGACAATAATTTGGACATCCAACAGCTTCTTTAACTCCCTTTCCATAATAGGCAACAACATAGGATTTATCTATCTTAATTTTTGCCTAAACAGTTTGGCCTCTTCCTTCAATGGAATTCTGTGCTCAATGACACCTATGTCATATGTTCTGAGGTCTTCATAGGTCCAAGAAAACACATCGGAAAATTCTTTTAATAGCTCAGTATACTCAGCTCTCTTCTCCCTCAATAGGCTACTTGAAAACTTGACAAACTTTGGATCCTCCTCAGTACCAATGTTGCACTCAGCTACATCAACATCCTCAGTTGAGCCTTTAATATTTACTGCCACATCGTTTCTGTCAAATAGTCTTTCCAAAGGAACTAGTCCCTTTGGGATGTGATTGCTTGTCAGCTGGACAATATGATAATCAACAATTTTTTTTAGAAAAACATCAGCATGGGGATCTATGTCAGAATATGGATCTTGATCAATGTGTAACGTTGAAAATTCATCAACAGTATCTAGGAATGTTTTGATTTAAATATCATCCTCAAACACTTTCCAATTCTTAACATTGTCGGGTATAGAGGGCTTGTACTTTACTTCTATATCATACTTGATCTTGGGTGCAAGAGGTACTATTTGCACAGGGTCAGACCCAGGGTTCAACACTCAAGAGTGCACCAACAAAGCCCTGACTACCGACCCTTTCGGCAACACCTGCGAAGCAGATGAAGTCTCACTCGAGGTAGAGGCAGGGGTGGTTTCAAGACTCAGGTGTCTGCAACCTTAGATGGGACATAGATCTATGATTATATATTTTACAGGGCATTTATCATAGAACATTCATCAGTATTTAACCTTTATTATACTTCGCAAACAACATAGAGCTTCGCGACAAATACTCAGATTTACATTGTTTCAGCACTTAACCATAGTAACCTAGATCATATCCAGTAGATCAACACTAAGCATTCTCATACATATCAGATCTAACAATCATATATATCTAAGAAGCACAAGCATAAGTGGATATATCAAAGAACATAGCATAAGAAAAGATAAACACATTGAAGCATAACACACAGATTTATGTGGTTCACCCCCCCCCCTGGGGCTACGTCCACAAGATCTTCTTCTTTATTACCGTCTTCAAGCTGTTATAAGAAAAAAGCCTCCAAAACCCTTCTTCGCATGGGACAGAATATCTTCATAGCTCGCTAGATCCTTCTTCCTTGCGTTACAACACTTAGCTTTCTATATCAACCACACAGTAACTTGCACTTAGCCTTGCAAGGCTTACACAGTTCACACAGAGAACTTAGTCGACATCACATAGATGCACCACCAATTACACTAAGCAATCACATATACTACTTCTTACATTTCCTATCCTTCTATTTATAAATTACAAAAGTGGGCCTAAGCATGGGTAATCCCACAAGTTGACATCCCTTTCCCATTACATTAACCCAAAACCCTAAAAGGGGCCCAAAAGTGAACCGAGATCCTGTGATCTCTGCTTCGCTTGGTGCTCCATCTTTGACAGGATGTCGAAGTCCAAAAAATGGTCAAATATGACCAAGTGTTCCTCAAAACTTGGTCAAGTTCCAACAGGGCCCCAACACTCACCTATGACTCGTCCCGAGTCACTCAGTTCTGACCAATTCTGCTTCGAATTCTTCGAGCTTGGCTCGAGCTGCTTCGACCTGTCGCATTTCTACTACCTCTTTCTTGACAAACTCCTGGATGAGTGCCTCATTCACCGGCCCTTCTAGGCTCTCTTTTTTTGTATTCACAACCTATTCAAGTTCTACTCCTTGGCTTTCAAATTCAATGAACAGTTGCCATGCCTTTTCTTGCACTGGTTGAAGTCATTGCGAGACTTCCATTACTTTACTCTGAAGCGTGTGAATTTGTTGTTGGGTTGTGCATTGCTCTAGAAACCTCTTCATTCTCTCTATGGGTGATAGGGCCTTCAGCTGCACATGTAGATTTTCGACATCATACTTCGCCTCTTGGAGCTATGACTCCAATTTATGCAATTTTGGGTTCTTGTTTAGGTTCTCATAGATCTGTGCACTTTTGCTACTTAACTGTTTTTATTCCTCAGTGAGTGCTTTAATCCCTTATACGGTGCTCTGGGAATTTATTTCTCATTGGTCACACACTTCTTGTGGGGTCTGTGGTATGATCTGAAGCTCTAAGTCTATGACTCTTTGTTGAAGTTGTTGAATAACTTCAACAAGCGTCATCACTTGGCATTCTATGGGGTCCTCTGCTTTATGTTCTAAGCTGGTCACAGAGAGAAATGCTCTATTGACTACTTCTTCAATCCCAATCTACTTCATGAGTAGATGCTCTTTCTCTTTTTGGATCTTCACTCTGTGTTCTTCAAATTTCACTTGGAGAGTGTCCTTCTCTTGTTGCGCAGCTCGACGTTTCTCAATGATTTCCTCCTGTGATTGATTTAAGGCCTAGATGGCATGTGCTATTTATTCCTGTGCCTTTCGAATGCGTACTTTGACTATGTCAGCAATCTTGCGGAGTTGAACTAGTTCATTTCCTTCTTCTGTTGTTCCTTCTAGCATGGGCACAGAGGAGATTGCGTAGCTAGACTAGAGAGCTTGTTATACTCCTTGGACCTCGATCTCAAATCTATTGTACATTGTCTCTTGCGTAGCTTCCTTCTTTTTTGTTATCTATTCTATGGCTTCGTTCATAGTTGCGATGAGAAAACTGAAGTCATCTAGAGTGAGCGTGGTCTTCATCTTAGTCATAGGTGCTTTTGATTTCTTCTAGGAGGAAGGTTCTAGAGGCAAACCCTTCCTTTTATTTATGATATCTACTTTGTTTCCTAACCTCTGTTCAACTTCCTCTAAGTCTTCGCCATTACCTCCTTGATCTGGTGCAATGGATGCAGTTCTTACAGATTTGTTGTCTACATCCTGGATTTCCTCATCCTTCTTTGTATTCTTTGTTTTCTTTGTCTTACTGGGCCCAGGTGTATTCTGTGTAGCTTATGGGCTATCAATGTCAGACACTTCTACGGGGTTTGCTGGAATAAGGAGGTTTGCCGACCATTCCTTGGTGATTTCCTCCAGGTATTCTTCTGTCATCTTATAATAAGGCTGAAGTTGTTCCTTGTTCTCATCAGCACGTGTTGTAATATATATAAAATGGCAGTCTTCACTGAACTTTATCAAAGGTCGAAACCTGTGAAAAGTATTTGGGGTCATGCGAGGCTCAGACTGGATGGAGAGATTCAACTGGGTGTAGTAGGTATGAAATATGGCATTGGATTTCCACTACTTGTTCATGTCGTTCGAGTACCACAATGTACTAAACTTCACAGTCAGTGGTTCAAAGGGGTCAATGTCAGGGAAGGTTGCACCTTCCGATAGCTCCCATGAAATGAAATCTATAAGTATTAAGAGCCAGCTAAAATGAAATTCATGCCACTGATCCTGGGATTCTTTGCAGTCAATCTCTACTTGATTCACCAGGTACTTTTCCCAGTTCATTTGTAGTCCCTTTGTGCACTTCCCTGTGAGGTCGAATACAAAGTCGGATACTTGTGTGGGTCGATTCTTGCATACCAAATTCCTTGCGGTCAGTTGACAGGCGAGGTGCACTAAGCCACTTTCAATAGAAACTACCTTGTAGCCTCGCATGCCTTTCTCAACATCACCATAGGATTCTTTGATCTTCTGATCAAGAGCATGATCTATGGTCTTTCTAGGATAGTAGTCGTGGGGATCAGGGCCCTGCATGCTAAGCCCGATGATTCGGTTGATCAACATTGGATCAATTGTTATGCGATGGATCAACCATAAGTATCCTCCATGGTAACTTTCCAGCAACAACTTCACACAAGAATTCATGTCTTGGTGTCTGTCAAAGTGAGGTATCTTCATAACGTTGAGTAGAGTAGACTGTGCAAGGTTCATCATCCATTGTTGAGGGATGATCTTCAAATTATTTCACTTGGTTATGGTTAGGTACCTGTACGGGGAAAGTATGTTGTAAAATTTACGATCCCCCAGGTTGAAGTCACTAAAATTCAATGATGTAATCTTGTCATGATCTATGCGGACTGTGCATACTCCTTTCAGCAGGTACGTAGTGACTAGAGTGTACTCAAAGTCTCTAGGCACACTATCTCTGTCGATCGCATCGCTCAGAGGTGGTATGTAAGCAGGTAGGATGGATGGAACCAACTTCGCATTGGCCATATTGTCTTTATGTTTGGTTTTTATTTCTGCACTAGCTTGGGATGTTCCTACTTGAGAAGTTGACGGGGAGGCTTGCACTCCTCTCATCGATGATGCCTATAAAACTGTAGACAATCCTCGCTACGACATGACACTTTCGGCTCTGAGGCTAGCGAGTACATCTCTTACAGATTCTTCAGCTGTGCTAAATTCGTCGAACATATACGCTTAGGTTCAATATCTCGAGTTCTCAAAGTAACGTAGGTACTGTAGTAGGGTAGATAATAAGGGCAGAGTAATCATTTTTCAAAATTCAAGTAGTCTGCGGACTCAAATTCATGATTAGAAAAAGTGTCTTTCATGCATGGTGTGATGGATTAAGTAAGTAACTCTGTAATGAATCATTTTCAACGGATATGGGGCTTCCTTCACTCTGTTTATGGCACGGTATAATAGTTTGGTGATGAGGCATCAATGCTTTTCAATCCATTCGGAGCGGCAGTCGAACGGATATATCGGCCTCCAACAGCTATATTTCTTCGCCATGGCGAAGTGACCCATGTCGTTGTTATGATATCCTGACGAAGCTCTAATTTTTCAAAGTTTATTTTGGAGAGGTTCCCTCTGGAACCCTCTGTAGCCTGTCGATCTGAGCTCTCTTTTTACTTAGCTTTCTAGCATTCTTCCCCCTGATCTTCATCTCGGTAGTTCTTTTCTCATTCTGATTCTTATTTTCCTTGGGCATAGTCACTTCGCGCTGCTGAGGTTCTTTCCCAAGAATCAGGAGAACTACTTCATTTATATCTGGTATAGATACTCCAATATTCTGTGAGTCCCCTAATTATTTGACATCTGAGCTTCTAGTGTCAAATAGCTTTGATTTATTCTCTTGTTCCTCAATCAACTGCGCGATGCTTCTGGTCATGAAATATTTTATCTCTTGTCTCTATTGTTGTAATACCTTTCATTCTTCCGTCTTTATGGCTTGATCTCTCTCAATACAAGGTTTTCCAAGTAACATAGTGAACGGGGTGTCATCCTCAATAAAATTGATAATCTCAAAATCTTCTTCTGTTGAAGTTCCATTGACTTTCATAGGTATCTGAGCGAGTTTTCCACATAACATCATAAGTTTTCCTCTGAATATTCCTATTCCTACCAGTGAAGGAATCATGGCAGGATTCCCTATATCTTCCCAAGTTATTTCTTGAATAATGTTTACTTGTGTTTCTTCATCAAGAATACAGTCAATATCGAAGTCCCCTAGTCTTTCTTCGACTTGTTCCTTTTCTTTGAATATATCTGGTAATCAGACATCTTTATGTTCCTTTAGGTTTTCTTTCATTTGTATTAATACTTTCTCTGATTCTTTCTAGGGTTCTTCTATTTCTGGGGCTCTCCTAGGGTTTTCTTCATGCAGATTCATTCTTTCAAGCTTAGCAATCATTCTAGGGCAATCCAATACTTCATGGTCCAAAGCTTTGCAACAGAGACAACTGGGTTTTCCACCAGGGTATTCCTTAGCTAGAAGGCCTGGTTTTCTGCAACTGTAACATAGGGTCAATCCTCTCTTTCTCTTAGATGATCCCCAACTTCTTCTGTAATACGCACTAGGATCATGGTAGCTAGCCTGCAAAAAATTCTTTCTAGGATCTTGCATCCATTTGTTAGTCCAAATTTGTTTTCTATGCATAGTTATAACATATCTATCATTATGCTTATCAAATCTATTCATATCAAACTTTCTTTCATCTATTAATTCCCTAGGCTTTAATATAGGACCAAATCTATCAAACATACCTAGATCCATGCTCTAGAAACAAATAATTTCACTTATCTTACTTCTACAGAGCACAAAGCTTCCATATCTAATAACTTTTAACTATTATTACCTTTATTAGAGAACAGGGCTTACAGGTCTTACCTCTTTTCTGCAGATCTGACCTTTTTCTTTAAGAAATTCCCACTTTTACTTTTCTTAGAGCACAGAGCATTCAAATCTCACTTATTTTCTTAAGATCTGATCTTTCTTTCTTCAGATCTGACCTTATTCCTGGAACAAAGCTTCATAGGTTGAGTAAAAATATGCGCACTAGGGAAACAGATCTATGCACAGATATTTCTTTTGCACAAAGTTTCTTCTTCCTCAGTTCCCAGCAATCATAGTTTCAGGTGCTGGCAATAGAACCATTTTTTGGCACAGGGGAAGACCCAGGTTTCAACGCTCAAGAGCGCACCAAAAAATCCCTAACTAATGATTCTTTCGACAACACCTGCGAAGTAGATGAAGTCTCACCTGAGGTAGAGGTAGGGGTGGTTGCAAGACTCAGGTGTCTGCAACCTTAGCTAGGACACAGATCTGTGATTATATCTTTTACAGGGAACTTAGCATAGATCATTCATTAGTATTTAACCCTTATTATACTTCACAGACAACAGAGAGCTTTGCGATGAATACTCAGATTTGCAGTGTTTCATCACTTAACCATAGTAACACAGATCATATCATGTAGATCAGCACTAAGCATCCTCATACACATCAGATCTAACAATCATATATATCTAAGAAGCACAGAGCATAAGTGGAAATATCAAAGCACATAGAATAAGCAAAGATAAACACATTGAAGCATAACACATAGATTTATGTGGTTGACCCCCCGCCTGGGGATACGTCCACAATATCTTCTTCTTTATTATCATCTTCAAGTTTTTACAAGCACAAAGCCTCCAAAACCCTTCTTCACATAGGATAGAATATTTGCGCAGCTCACTAGATCCTTCTTCCTTGCGTTACAACACCTAGCTTTCTATATCAACCACACAGTAACTTTCACTTAGCCTTGCAAGCCTTACACAGCTCGCACATAGAACTTATTTAGCATCACATAGATGCACTACCAATTTCACTAAGCAATCACATCTACTACTTCTTACATTTCCTATCCTTCTATTTATACATTACCAAAGTGGGCCTAAGCGTGGGTAATCCCACGGACCAACATCCCTTTCCCATTACATTAACCCAAAACACTAAAAGGGTCCCAAAAGTGGACCGAGATCTCATGATCTCTTCTTCTCCTGGTGCTCCATCTTTGATAGGCTGTCGAAGTCCCAAAAAAGGTCAAATATGACCAAGTGTTCCTCAAAACTTAGTCAAGGGCCAACATGAACTCTGAAATTTCTCACTGAAATAGCCAAAGAATCAACCATTGTTTTTTCCTCTCTCAAAATGAATGAAATGTTGAAGGCTAAGAAAAAACTGTCAATCAGGTCCCACACTTCATTTCTATAAGTTCTGAGCCTAGTATTCTTAGCTTAATAATTATTTATGATTTTTTGGACAATCAACTCAACGTCCCCAAACATAGGTATTTCCTTGATCCCCATGTCTTTTGTAGCCCTTAATCCCAAAACAAGAGCTTCATACTCTGCTACATTATTTTTAATTTCAAATTCTAACTTGTAGGACAGATATAGTTTCCTGAGCAGGGGAAACCAAGACTACTCCAGCACCAACACCTTCTCTAGAAGAGGCTTCATCAAAAAAACATTTTCCAAATAGAGCAAATTAGAGGAGGATCTTCACAGAGAGTAATGGGATTTTTTATCCTAAGAGGAGGTTCAGGGGCATTAGTGTGTTGCAATAAGATGGATCCCAACTCAGTATCAAGGGAAAAGATAGGATGATTGGTGGGGTCTTCTTCATCGCTAATAATGTAGGCCAACTGAGCTTCTTTGTACAGTCTCCTATGCTCCCCTCCAAACACAGGGATGCTAGCATATGTGAGGTCCATTTGCAAGGTTCCTCCAAGTCTTTTTATCCAATATCTTGACAATAGCATGCCGAACTTGGGAGGAATATCAGACACCACAATATCCATGACCACACTTTTCATGGGCAGCTAAAACAAGGTCACAACCAGATCTTTGATGACCCCAAGACAGTGCACCCTCCTTGAGTCAAAGGAATACAAATCATTATAAGATTTAGTGATTTCTAACTCGAGTTCCTCCATGACAGTTTTGGGCATAAGATTATGAGATGCCCCTGAGTCCATCAAAAAGTTATGCAACACCTTATCATGTATGTTTAGTGATGTATAGAAGGGAGGGTATGAATCATATCTATCTTCTACCATAGGACCTAAGATGTCTATTGATTTTTCTTCTTATATCTTTACTGAGTCTATGGAATGAGGAGATGGTTCATACTACAATAGCTTAGAGAGGGATTTTTTGAAGTCTATGTGCTTGACTATCTCTGAAAGGGGTACGGGAATCCTGATTTTTTGAATTTCTTGCTCAAAGCTAAAGGAGGAAGGGGGATTTAAAATTTCTCTCACCTCTGGGATGAGGTCTTTGGCTATTGGTGAGGGGTTCTGAGCTTTATTTTCTTTGTTGTTGTTTTCCACATTTTTAGCAGGCTTATCTGCTCTAGGCACTAGATCGAGGATGTCAGACTTCCCTTCTTTCTTCTTAGACCAGAGGTTGTATTTGTTGGGACCACCATTTTCCTTATCACCCTTACTTAGCTCATTTATTTGACTACTCATGAGGGACTCCTCATAAGAAGATTGAGTTAAATGGGGAAAAGGGGAGGTGTCTCCAATACAATGAATTTCAGGGTCAAGCTCTTCTTCTTCCCTTTCCTCATCATCAACCAGGTTATTTTGAAGGGGAGTTTGAATTTTTTGATCATCCTTATCTATGTTCCTTTGTTCCCTTGGAAGTATCTAAGGGGTATGGTTCTTTGGCCTCCTAAATTTTCCTCTATTCTCAACATTTTGAGGATTTTTGTATGTTTGCTTCCCCTCTACTTCCAATTTTTCCATTCTAGTTGAAAGAGATTTTAGTAACTTGGTAACTTCATCCATTTTAGGGGGGCAAGCAGAGGAACCAGAGGTGGAGGCTCCATATATTCAACTTGGTATGTTTCTATTAGCCTTATTCCTGAGTCAGTTAGCTACCAATACGTTAGATTCCACTTCTAGGGATGCATCTTGCATATGAGCAAGGGAAATAACTCTTCTCTCTCTGAGCAGGAGGCAAAAATTAGGGTCAAAAGCACTAACATAAGTGATTTCGGCAGAGTCTTCTGTGGGATTTGTACATTTTGTTGAATCTTTTGGAGAAATTAGAGACAGATTCTCCCTCTTTTATCTTCAGGGACCCAAACTTTGTGATATAATACATAAAATCTTTTTTATTCCCCCGCTGCCTCAAGAAAACATCATCTAGAGCCTCAATCCCATCAATACATCCAAAGGCCAATCCCCTAAACCATTTTCTGACCTCACCATCAAGGCTCTGGACAAATAATATCATCCATACATCTTTGTTTTCAATATTTAGGTTGTCTGCATAATTGTAGAAGGACGCAAGGTGTTCTTCAACAGTTATGTCTTCCTCTCCAGTGAATTTGGGCATATACTTTAGGTAATCTACAGCAAGGAGACAATTCATGGGATGAGATAAGACTAGATGGGCATATCTAGCAGCCACTATGGTAACCATTCTATTTCTAGGGGGATTGGCACCTTCCATAAGGATAATAGGTTGAGGAGAACTAGGAGGGGAAGGGGTTTGAGCAGGGGAGACTGGAACTGATATTCTGGGAGGAAAGGGAGACAACAAAGGATTTGAAGAAAAGGCTACAGGGATTGGGGGAGTAGAGATTTATTTCTCTGTAAACCGAGTAACTCTAATAGGAGGAGGGATCGTAAATCCCAGAGTGGGAAAATATTCTGAGGTCCTGGGTCTAAACCAAGGTACAACTTCAGGGGAAATAGGAGTGACAAGGCTTTCTCCCTCTAATCCAAAACTAGGAGGAGAAAACTCATCATGAACACTCCCGAACTTTAAACTTCAAGAAACTCCAACATAAGGTATAATAGGAAAATGGGAAGTAGATATTGGAGTTTCTACATGAGGATAATAAAAACCATCAGAAATACCTGGTTCATTAGTAGAAGAACCTTCTCGGAGGGCCTTTCCCTTTCTGACAATTTTCTCTAGGTCAGTTTTAGTTGTTTCTAAAGGCATCTGTGGAGTAGACCTCATGTGTCTGCCTTTATAAGACACAACTGAAACAGTGGATTCGCTAGTGGATTTGCATCAATAGAGTCACCAGGTGCACAATTGCAATCTTTGATGTACTAAATTCTGATGCACCTTCAGAACCAGTAATCTTTTTCGTTCAATCCTAGGGAAAATATTCAATTTTGTCCTCGACAATAGTTCCATAAATGTTAGCACCAGAAGTCACCTCTGGATTGCGGTAGAGGAAAGCTCGATAGCCATGAGAGTTTTATGTCATGGGTTGATTATAAAGGGTCAAATGGGCACAGTCTCAAGAAAATATCGTCTTAAACTTAGAAAATTGGACTGGTATGTACAAGCAGGTGAGGTCTTACTTTAACTTGAGTGAGTATGTTGTATTAAGGGTGAGTAGGAGGAAGACTTTGATGAGAAAAATGTAGATCCTTACTGCAGACATTAGGTCTTCTGCATCCTAAGGAGGAAAACAAGATCTTCTTAAATTCAAATCTCAAAGAAACTGAAAGGAATTACAACAAAACTATAATCAAACATTCATCATAATAAGGTCACAATAATTCACGTGAATCAGTCAATCATGAACTCTTTCAGAATCAGAGGCAAGGAAGCTGACTTCCATTAAACAAGAAGTCTCAAATGCATATACATAACCAGAGAACCAAAGTGTTCATTAAAACTTCAAAAAATCAAGAGCTTAGCTCAACCATAGACACTAAAAAAATATCAAAATTGAGTATTTATACTCAAAGGAACTTGCTCCCTTCATAAGCATTCTCTAATTATTGCATTCAAGGCTTGGAATCTACATATTCCTCTATCTAATTGCACTTGCATTCTTCTATCAAATGCAAGATCAGACTAGTATGCACTTCACAAGAAAATCCATGACAGGTGAACTTTCGACTGACAGCCTACCCTCCACAGCCATAATTCCCATTCTTTCCTTTTAGGTGGTGAAACGAGGTTTCAACCACCTTCCCCATTTTCATTAACTTATTTCATTGGGATCAGGATGAGGCCTAACACCCATGAATGTTCCAGGAAAATTCACGACTCCTTTGAGTCAATTCTAGTTCCTAGAGGCCACATAGATATTTCTCTGTGACTAACTTGGGCACCTTGATCCTTTGTGCAGCTCCTTTTGTCACCCCATGTGACCACAGACCCTGACCTTGCGCTTATCCCCTATGAAATTTTGGGATTTCATATTGTGGGAGTTTTCACTCCCCTTGATTTCAAATATCCTTGTTTGCGCCCAATTCGTCACTAGGTGAGCAAATTAAGAGTGCTTACATGCCCAGTTGGGCTCTGCTAGGCATGACAGCTGTAAGGTAAAAGGTTAGAGAAAGAAACAATAAAACAATAAGCAAAAACAAATCAAAACTAACTAAACTATG
>ML786854.1:172644-232745 GCA_009831015.1 Picea engelmannii
ACAATGAAAAGATGAAAATGTGGGTGAAAGAACTCCAAGCTTATTCACTCAAGAGAGGGGTGAATAGCTTCATGAAATGCAGCTTGTAGTGTTTATTGCCAAAGAATGGGTCCTTAGCAATCTCAGCAGCATAACAGTATGAATAATTCCTTGAGAAAATGGTAGTCATTCATGGCTTTTTATAGCCAAGCATTGGGTTATTATGTGACCTCTTTTGAATGTGAAAAGGGGCTCTTTAGGGCACAATTAGGTCTTTGACCAGCCCACCATGAGGATTGAGCTCGGATTTGATGTCAAATCGACTTGGGAGCCGATCCATTAGTGGTTGGGAGGCCGACCAATTTCAATAAATACTCCATTTAGCAGACGCACGGGTTTTTTGCCCCACAGCCGCGCCTTTTGCACATATGCGCACCTTGTACATTACTGTTGTGTGCGTATGCACGCGTGCCCAGATGATGTAAAGCGCCCTTCAAATTTTTGGTCATTTGTATAGTTTTTAACCCTTTTGTAATGCTGTGGAATTAATCATGTGCCATGAATGACTCTTTTTGTTGTGACGATGCGGAGTTCTTGTCGCCCTGTGCGGACGAAATTTCAGTGATAACAATCCTAATGCTCGATCCTACGAAATGACCCATCTAGATCGGTGGTCAGAATTTGTTTGAACTTGACAGCCATGATCATTTCCTTCAATAGTATCGGTCATATATTGCTCGACAGGTGCTTTCCCTTTATTTATGGCCCATCTTCCATATGACCATGGGTTGCGACCGTGGTCCCAACTTTTGGGCACTTCGCGATTTCACGTTTCTCGAATTCACGTTGCACTCCCTGCTCAAACTTCTAAGTCACAAAATCGCGACCCCCTCATATTGGGTGACATGTGTCTCTTTTTATTGGATGACCCATACCATATCGACACTTTGGGACTTTCGATATCTACACTTCTCACGTCATCCTTCCCGAAAATACTTTCTCTATCGCTCGGATCTGGCGCCACACGTCCTGTTGAAATGGATGGCCTAGATTATTTTGCGACTTTGTGTTTTGTGAGTCCTCATGACTCTCCCATTTGATGCTAAACTTGGTGTAATGATATGACCCTAATCACCCGATGGTCATCAATATGATCTTCTCGATGGATCTCCATCGTTGAAATTTGATGTTACTCATTCACTTGATTTGGGTTTACCTCAAACTGCTCTGAGTGCTATGCTTGGTGCTCACGACTGCGACCTGTGTAGTTTACTTGAATGATTGGCTGAGAGCTCGGGAAAACAAAGGATTCAACGACATAGGTAAATAGAGAAGTGGTCATATTTAGGGAAAACATAAATTCTTAGGGTCGACACTTCTCAGGCAAGACGACAAGGAAAACAAATTGATCAGACAAATGAAGACAAACAACAGAAAAACTACCAACCAAAAGGAAAAACCTATGATCGGGTCTGCAAAAAGAGGAGAAACAAGTAAAATTTGCAGACTTAGGTAGAAACCATAGACTCCTAAGGCTTTGAAAATTTTATGTGATAACAACATCTATGCTTGTGGGGCTGGATGTGTGTCATGATAAAAAAATACGATGTTTGAGAGATGTGGAAAGAGTCGCATGTAAGATCTGTGCATGCCAACCACATGTCGTTGCATGGCCTCTGACAGATCCTCTACCTGAACCATTAGAATCCTATGTGTCAAACGAGACATGTTTCCCTACATGTTTTGAAGGACTCTCTACTTCTCCTCCCACCGCTTCATCTCCCTGGTGCCTCCGACGATGTCGTGGAAGCTCGTCCGACCGTCGCGGACCTACGTCTGCATCACACACATGTCTAGTTAGTACTTAAACATCTTCCAAAAAATTTTTTATTTTCCTATACAAAAACACAAAAAAATGAAATACTTAAAAACTTTGACATACCTATGTCCCCATAGGTGGTCTTTGGTGGCAATGGCATGTCAAGGTCCACTCTGAAGTCGATCCTTGTATAGGGGTAATCATCCAGAGAAATGACTTGTCATCTCCACTAGTAAAACAAATCATCGTCGTAGGGTGTGGGCACCCTACCTACCCCTTGTCGTTTCATCACCTCGGTCCACCGTGCCATGGCTAGATCACAAGGTCCTTGAGGAATGATCTCAACTCTAGGTCCCAAACCTGGAACCTGCTTGAAGAAAAAGCTACACAAGATAGATGCAAACCCCAAGTTCCTCTTGTCACACTATTTTCATTTTGTCAACTAGCTCTTTATATTAGCTAGTAGCAAAGTGCACCAATCGTACACCATGGGTCTCAAACACTCTATGGAGTAGAACATCAACATCCTCGATGCCTAGTGCAATGAAGTCAATCCCATGAGCCGAGTCAAAATGAGGACAACAATCTTGAGGCTTAGATTGTTTATCTCTCGGATAGGGAGTTGACTCTTGACCTTCTCGGTCCCTGCTATACAATGAGCGTCTATATTTATAACTCTCCTAGCTCCCTGGGTTTGAGGTTCACCACCTCACTCTTACGTGACAACCCCGTCAAGAAATATATATCCTCGACTTCAATCCTTAATGGTTTCCCATCAAGGTTGAAGCTCTCACTATCTGGATCCTAGTAATCCACGAGAAACTATAGCAACCTCACTTGGGCCCTCATCCCTTTGAGTGCCCAAAAATTGTACAACCCACATATTTTCAAGGCCATTTGGGCCCCCGGATCTCTTTCCACAGCAGCATCTACCTCCTCATGTTCCTTTTCCCTCCATTATAGCTCCATCCTGCCACATAAACATCACTTTTGGAGTTAAAAACTATAAAAAAAATTGTTTACAGACATAACGTGGGTTGAAGAATTCACATTCGTGTATAGGGCTGAGTATATGTTGGTTGTATTTTACACAACTGCGTATAACCTTGTTTATACATGACCCGATGAATGGTAGCCTACGTACACCTAAATACCTAATTTGAGCCTTAAATAACTTAAAAGTTGAAACCTAAATACAAAATGTAATCCACTATAAAGGAAGAGGAGGGGAAGAGGAATTACCTGGTCTAGACGGTTGTTTATTCCATCACTCGACGCTCCCGCAATCAACAGTTGAAGATCGAAGGTAATTTGGTCTAAAATTCACTATTTGGTTAAAAAAGTCAAATAACATAGTAAAATTTGGTTTTTGTAGTTTTTACTCACTTTACATAGTTTCATATCATATTTTCACCTAATGGACTAATACAACAATGGATTGAGTTGGTTTTTGTAGTTTTCGCCAGGGATTCTTGCATTTTTTAGCATTATGTTGACCGTTCGTAACTACAGACATGTATTTTCGCTACCCAACATATAGGATAGGTATTTGTTCCATCATGCACATTTTAATTTTCCTATAACTGTCACTCATATGCCTTAGGTACGAACCCATTTTTTAATGACACAGAACCCTCCATCTTCTACAAGACCTGTCGTTATCAAATGGTAGATACTTACCAAACATGGGTACCTTAGTTAGATCTTCTGCTCCATTTGGTGCCCATGCCGAGATTTTTTCCGTAGGACCAGGAGTCCCTTATAGATAATACATGAATTTATGCTGAGCCTCTTTTCTCACTCATAAACATGTTGATCTATACCTAGAGGACTCCCAGCCGAGTTTGATTTAAGCTATTTTTTGACTCGTTTTCAAAAAACAAAAATATTGTCGAGTGAACTTGTCTCTTTCACACTCATAAATTGGATTTGAAAGGACGTATATTTGGTACCATTTTATCCCTTTTTCACACCAAGTAGACTAACATGATGAAAAATGACATTTTTGGCTTCTTTATATTTGGTTATTTTTATACAAATGAAAAAAAGAGAGAATTGTAAATCCACCCTATTTGTATAGGTGCCATATTCATGTTTTGATTTGGACCCTTTCAAAGAAAAGATGCAAGAAATAAAATCGTGTCAATTGTTTTTTGGAAGCAATCAAATTATTACTGACATGCTTTTTACTGTATTTTGTGGACAATATTTTTACAAGCGATCTCACATTTACTGTTATCTTGTTGACCTATAAAGTTCAAAGTAGGGTGCTACTCTTACTGTATTTAATGTAATATCATAGCTCTGTCTTCTTTATATTCATTCAATTCAATTTCAAGTCTTTCGTTCTTATTATTCTTTTCTATTTAGAAGAAAACTTATTAAAAACACACCATATGAAAAAATATTAGGTTGTTTTCAAAAACATAATGTTTCAGTGTCAAATGTAGTGGCTTAGTTTACTATAAAATATTATTATTTTCTATATAGGGAATTGCAATAAAAAACAAATTATTTTTGTAGCTTGTCGCTCACAAATTGAAGCAAGTCCAACCAATTTAAGACAAAAATTCTTGATCAATGCCAATGACATGTCATTTTTTTATTATGCTTATCTTCTAAGAATGCTAGCTCCATGCACCATAATACCTTGGTTTTGACCCTCATAATGTATTGGACCAGATTATGTGTAAATTGTAGAAGTGTGGTTTTAATTATGGGGGTCGAGCTATGTGAGCTTAAATAAATGACATCGTGGTGTAAATATGCTTGTATGGATTCCTATTGCAGAGCTCAAGAACCAGGCTAGACTAGTGAATGGATAGGTGTATAACTATGATAATTATACTTTCTATGGACCATGTGGTAAACTTTTCATGGTACGCTCAAAGCTATGTAAATATTTATCTTGAAATATAATACAATGTTCCAAGATGGTTGTGGAGAGCATGAGAGGGGTTATGATTCCACAAGAGGGGAAGAGGAAAAGGGGGTCCATGGGAAATAAATCCTCTATTGCCAAGTGTCATCAGTGTAGGAGCTCCTACCCTTTTCTATGATGTCTTTATTGAAACTCATCCACCACCCCTTGAAATAGAAAAAACCAATATAAATGCCTATGTGTAGAGGTTGGTGAGCAAGTTGACTTAAAATCATCCACCACCCCTTGAAATAGAGAAAACCAATTTAAATGTCAATGTGTAGAGGTTGGTGAGCAAGTTGACCTGACATGGTCATGTAAAATCAGCTTGAGTAAACACAAGAGTCCTCCATATTCATGGGAATTTGTTCCTCTCCTTAATTCTCATTATGACTTTCCATTCTCACGACCATCTATTCTTGGAGGTTCAACCACTACCCAAGTTATGTATGTTGTGTTATTTTTGTTTCACTCATGATACAAATATTATCATGTCTAGAAATCGATGCTGTGAAGAGAGGATTAGAAGGTCTGTGATGAGCACTAAATGGCTATAAAAGAGCATAGATGCTGCGTTGTTTAAGAGAGTCTCCATTAAATTGTTGCTCATTGGTTGCTTGAGACTTGAAGTTTTATTGTCATGGTTTCTCATTGCCTACATTGAAGAGAAACGGAAGGGAAGAAGATCCTTGAGGCATTGTTGAACAGAGCAAAGAAGGGTATCCTTTCCCTTGTGTTCTGTAGGGAAATGGATGTGAATTCCATGATCAATCGATGACTGGGTGAGTTTCTTGTAGCGAGCAGATTCATTGAGATTAAGAACAATTGTCTTGGGTTGAGTGTCTTGTATCTATAGCTCAGTTCCTTTAACCTAGTGGATTCATAACCCAATGTGGGGGTGGCATCTATCCTCGATACCTACGGTTGGGTGAAAATTACTTGCACACAATTAGTTTCTTGACTTGTCCTTTGTGGAAAGAAAAATGTCTTATATCTGTTAATAAATTTTAGAATTTGCTTCTTTATTTTCTGTCATGGTTATGAATTTGTGCATTGTGTTTGTGTGTGTGTGAATGTGCTCAAATCTAGTTATAAGCATTGTTTCCTTGCATTTTATTATTACACTCATACATGCATTTTCATATTATCTTGGCTCATTCATTTTTTTTCAAAAGAAATAAACTTTAATCATCATATTTATAAAAGGAATACTTATACATGACTTCTTAGCCTTTACAATGAATGTAAAATAGTGATCTTTCAGTGGTCCCATATTCTTCAATGTCTAGTTCATGGTATTTGTCCATTACATGAAGTATTTCATCCATAATTTTTTCTCAAAATAATGTTTGTTTAGTAAAAACAAGAACACCTCATCCTATGCCAAAATAGTCAAGAAGAGACCAAGATAATACATCTAGTATTTGGGAGGGGCCACTTAAATAAACAAATTCACCTCCATTCATAGAGTCAAAATAGGACCTTGGGACATGGAAGGGAGAGAGCAATGTGTGCTTGATCTGTAATTTACCTGGTGCAACTGTGACAACATGATTTTCTAGTCGATCTACTCATTGTTAAGATCCATGTATATATGAGTAAGAGATATAGAATGTAATTTCGAAATAGTATCACATGAAATTCTTACTCTTGATTGATGGAAAATAGAAATAAACCTGGAGTCACTCGAAATCCAACCTAGAACCACCTATGAGTTCCCATAGACTACCAAATCTCTAATGTGATCTCCCAAGAAATTTCAAGAAGTGTGTCCATTGCAATGATTGTTGGTGGCTCTTCCAAGTCCAAGTTTGAAAGAAAGTGTCTCACTCAACAACATTAATAGCCATCCTCTAGTACCACCGAGTGCCATGTTCCCTTGAGAACCCCCTCTCAAAATATTCTCTATGAATGTTGGAATCATATTCCAAAGGTATGATACTACGAGGAATCCTTGTATTAATAAGTTTATGCTTGCCTTCAACTTGTAGAAATTTGGAGGTTTATTTTGGAATATACTCTCATTTTGAGCTAGCCAAATGAACCATATAACCTCTAGAGCCAAACTTTTGTCCTCTTCCATTTCAATTGTAATCCATTCATTTAGTGTCTCCTTCATGTTATCTCCAATCCATTTCTATTACGATTTACATAGTTGACGAGTGATAGCCCATATCTCCTTGGTGAGATGACAATGAACCAGAAGGTGATTCATGGTTTCCTCAGGTTCCCAAAAGGTTTCATTTGTTGGGACTTGTCCATCCTCTTCTTCTAAGCATGTCCAGGTTGGGATTGCACCCTTGATTCCAAACCATGTGTGTATTATGGTCTTCGGGAAAATCGAGAGCTTCCAAATTTTAGTCCACCACTAGTGGAAGGTTTTTAGTGTGCTAATAGTGAATTATGATCGATATCGCAGGTGAACATTGTACCTTGCATTTGCCAGATTGAGGTTGCATTTAAGGTAAAATAAGTTCTATATTTTTTTATTTTTCATTGTAACATTGAAGTTACATTTCCTTGATGCAAGTTATTTAAATATTGATGTTTTGATATTTAATGATTACATTGTCTCTTTCTTGTATGTGACAGGAAATGAAGCTAGAATTTGATGAAGCTATGACCTATCTCTTCACATAGATAACTTCCTAGTATTGAAGGATAAATAACTAATTTAACAAGACTTCTGCTAAACAAGAATGGGCTCATTCAATTACATGAAACTGTTTTGATGTCTAGATTTGATGTCTTGGTAAATTTTAATGGTTTGTTTGTTTCTTGTGTTCAAAGCATTTTTTCAAGTTTGGAAGTTTGGGTTTATTTGGTTAAATATTGTGTTACTCCCTTGAATGATTCTAGTTCTTAATTGATGCTTGAATGAACCTTTTCCTGTGGTATGATTGGTTTCATTTGATTTCCATTGATTCAAAGGTTTGTGTTAAAGTTAAAGACCATTGATTTAAAAAAAAAACCATCTTTTTTTCATGTTTATTTGAGAAACATATGGTATTAGGATTAATATATGGCTTTGCTTAGTGTCTACGCATTCAATGTGCTTTCCATAATTATTATTGTTTTCTTTATATATTTGATGGTGCAAGGAAATTTGTTTGTATTTCCTTTCACTTTGTAGCACGACTTAAGCATCTTCACCTTTTAGAATCTACTATCTTTATTTTATATTTTCTTTGAAAAGACTTATTGGTATTCAGAAAGGGAAATGAACTTTGCATAGCTAAGAAAAGATAAAAATGGTCTATGCACTAGGTTCCTTTGTGTTCATTATAGGAGACCTATTAGCGTGAGAGAGGCATTCCTCTAATGCAATTATACTTTTGATGCCAAGATTAAAAGAGCATTAAATGTAGTCTCTAATATTCTAACTATATTCATAAATTCCTTAATGAACATTAGTCTTTGATCACATAACAATGTGAGACCTTGTTATAGGATAAATCGGTATATGCAGACATTAACAAATATCCCTAGATCCACCTAGATCTAGAACAAAATAGGATAGGACATGACACTTCCCCTAAGTTACAATCATTGAATTTGTCATTGAAGAAGGAATAAGTGATGTACCTTTAGATATCACTTCCTTATGTCTTTGTTGTCCCTGCTTCACTTTGGTATCCTTGTGATATCAGATATACAATGACACAAATCGACCAAGGTGAAAGCAACAATAATACATTCAATGAAGACCTATACATGTGATCAAGGAGTCATGTAATAAAATAAGAGTGATTTTATGAGAAAGGGACATGCCACTGTATTATATTAAATGAAAGTAGAAGATACAACCAAATTGCCTTGATGTCGCAAGATTCCTTTCGGTGGTCCTTCGTTCCAACACACACACTTGTTCCACACTTGCATGAAGAAGATCCACCATGGCTTGATGGAAAAATGGAGGCCTCAAGCATCAATTCAAAAAGGATTCCTCACACAATTCTGAATCTATTCTTTCATCAATTCTCTATTCAATCTTGCTTAACCTCTTCCTTCAGAAACCTTTAATTATATAGGAGAAGGAGAGATGGTTAAAGGGATGAGGATGATCCCACTAAGTTTGATAAGTCAATAGGATGCCAACCATGCAATTGCCAACTCATTTTCTAGAAGATCCTCTTCTAGAACCTTCGTAACCTCTTCTCCCTTTTAAGCTTTGAAGCAGGTTCGCACCCTACTTATAGAAAAAACTGTGAACATCTCGCAATCCAAGTATAGAGTAGCCTACGAGAGTCAGGATTTCTCGCACCCTAGAATACACGTAGCCTTAAAAATGTGTTTTTTAGAAGAAGACAATAGTCACTTTTCTTAGGCAAAAGTTCCTTATGAGAGCCTAAACACATAACTGTAGAGACATCACTAGAGTGACCAAAATAATGTGTAACAGAATGACCCCCAAAGTATGAGGCTAGAACTCGTGACAGCCAAAATACTTTGTAAAATGTGTGTGTGTGTCAGAAACAAGGATCACACCTAATCGAAAACCTGCAAACAATAAAGCAACTGCAGAATATAATACCATCTCTAAGGTAGGAATTCCCATGCTCAGACCACAAATGAATGAAATCACAAATGTAGGCCATGGCCACCAATCATACACCATGGATCCATGTCACCAAAATGCTACATAGCCACCAGGAATACACTATGGATCTATGTTAGAAGACTTAGATTAGGACATAGCCACATGACATACAAAGTGGATCTATGTGTCAATACAAATCATAAATATTCCATCGCAACCTGGACCAAAAAGATGAGACCCAGGGTCTTCATTCCCGTCATCTGAAAGTATGAATCTAGCCATGTGATTAGATGTGTCGAAGTCAAACATGGTAGAAACCACTTGATTATCGGTCATTGATGAAAACCGTTAACAAGTATGAGGGAAATCACCATTGATGTCAATGACTCCCAAGGTACCTAAGTACAATCCGAACGAATGTAAATAAATGAGTCAAAGTCGAACACTCAGAAAAATCTCTCGATCAGGGACCAATGATGTGAATCCACTATCGAAAGCGAAGAGACCTCTCATTAAGGCATGTAGGTTCTAAGGTACTAAATGATTTCTAAGTCTTATTCCCAGATACAGAGTTGGATTTGACGGAAAAAGACTCGTCACAGGAGGGCCTTGATGCATTCCCCATCAATGACACGAAATAAGTAACAGATTTTTAGGGTAAGTCAAAGTATGAATATGATTTGAAACGGACATAGGGAAGGCCGACACGATAAGAATTGATAGTTGCAGATGGCCGACTCAATGGAGGGCTTGTTTGGACTTCTCTTGAACATATGAATGACACGACAATGGTCTTAGCAGCATTGACTCAAAGATGACCCAAGATATGACCTTGTATCAAGTCAGACGAGAGACAAATGGATTTCCCAACCCGGATTCAAATGACAAACAGGGGGTGTCATGTTCAAGAGTGATGCTTACTGCCACTAATACAAATGCAAAGGCATATCCCTTTCCCAAAATTTCCCCCACCATTTCTGGTGAGTACCTCTTTATTTTTACACAAGCTTGAGGAGGATAACATATGCTTGTCGATGTAAGCTCATCCTTTGGACAAGTCCCTCAGAGTACATTTAACGAAACCTAGGAAGGAGTGGTTCGGTCCCATAAGGGCCTTTCGATGTTTGTTTAACAAGTCTAAATATAGAAAACTCGGGGGTTTTTCATGTTTTGAGAGTTTGAAAAACACTTAAAGAGAACTCTCCTAGTTCCTTTTTCGTAAATTAGTTCGACGAGACCAAAAAAGTGATAAACTATCGCTCATCGAATGTTTTCTTCAAATACTTTTACGAGCATGAAAATAACAAGATCGCTCGGCAATATTTTCGTTTTTATGGAGCATAAAAAGAGCTTAAAGGATACTCCCTTATTTTCGTTGTTTTCGTGTTACCATGACGAGTACGAAAAAATGAGAAAAGTATACTCGGTTGTGTTCTCATGTATTTTCGAGCGCGAGAACGAACAAAGAATGAGCTCGAGGTTTTTCCTACAAAACCCTAAAAAGGTATTTTTACATGTGACGGAAAAAGGAAAAAATACTCGTACACCATCGTTCGGGATTCTAGGTCATCTATCTGCGAAAAACCATACTCACAAGACATTAGGGTATTAGGTTTTTAAGAAAAATAATAAAAATAATATAAAAAATCAATGAGAAATAGTAAAAAGTGAATAAATATGGGTGAAAAGCCCTTTTTACCATTTCATTGTTACTTTGTCAAAAACTTGTCCAACACACCTCTTTTTTTCCCAAATTTCTTTGCTCGATTGTAGGAGGCATAAGCAGTCATTCGGAAAATAGTTTCAGCCAATGAGGTAATCTCCTGATTCTTCAACTTTTTCATGGATTAAAATTGATTTTTATTGGCAAATTTTGGTGTTTGATTCCATTTTGGGGCTGGTAGGTGCGCTCAGTCATTCTCGCAGGTGGGCCATTTGGGACCTGCGAGAACCTAATTTTTTCGTAGGTGGGCTTCAGTGCACCTTCAAGAATCTCGTGTTGTGTGAAATTTTTACCTACGAGGGCCGAAAATTGGATTTTCATGCATGTTTTTGCTCAATAAAAATTTATTGAAGAGGTTAAAACGAGTTGTTAACTTCCTTCTCATGGCTCTATTGCAATTATTGATCATCATGATGTTGGAATGGAGGGAAAGAGAACATGAGGAAGATGATTTCATTGTTGGAAATGATCCGGGTACAGTTGCTTCCCTCCGGGAATGTGAGATCTTAAAAAATTTCAGGATCCCGGGCATGAGAGCCCAACTCAGGTTGTTAGAGTACCTGGTCCACATGTGGGATGTGGATCAATAGGTATTTCATGTAGGGGTCTGTTGACGGGTGAAAATGACCGCTCGTCAACTGGAAGAGTGAATCCGGTCCGGGGTTGTCTAATTAACCCAAGACGTTTGGATTGACTCACTCTGACGGGTTTAATGGCTCCGTTGGCCAATCTAAAGTCTTAAAGGAAACAAAAAAATAAATAAAATAAAAGAAATGAAATAACTCACTAATTACTAATCACTGATATATATATGTACATCTAAATATATATACAGTTTATTTAAATAATATTTATATGATAGTTTTGTTTATCTAATTCATATATACAAGTTATACAAATAATGAGTTTTAATCTGAACTCATAAAAAAAAATGTATAATGGTTATTTTGATGAAAGTAGATAAAGAAAGCAAAAAGTACTATTTGTTTTTTTGGTTTGTTTTTAATCTATATGCATTCATAAGATCAAATATTAAACTACTATTTAAACAGAAAAATGTAGACAGCGAAAATTATACTACATATAAGAATTTCGATCATAAACAAGAAAATAAAAAAAGAACAGACTAACCTATTAATCACTTGAAGAGTATGCATCCAACTGTTTGCGTAAATCGTACATCAGCCCATCCACGAGATAAATCTGTTGTGCATCTTCACACTGTTTGGGATAAATGCCAAACTATAAATTGACTGGTGTATTTAATTGATAAAACGATAGGACGCAAAATAATAACTGTGATATAATAGACTGCAAGTAATAACACATAAGATAAATCCGACAATTACAGCTTGCATTTAATCAATCAACATGTTTAAGGTAAACCTCATAATATGAATTGAATGATCATTCATTGTTTTCGTAAAACTGAAGCATAAAATCGTGAACTGTGAGAGAAAAACTATCTTGAAAACAAAATAATCTGCGAAGACGAAATCTATCAATAGTCATCCAATTATCAAGATAAACAAATTATAGACAACAACAAAATTCATAGATGGCTAAAGCATAAAGTAAATATTTTTTATGTCTAAATTTGAGTATAAGCTATTCACAACAAGCCCCAGGCCAAGATGCCTCTGATTACAAAAATAATGGGTTTATAAAGGCCTTAGAAAAGATAATTGTTTCCCCTTCTGAGATCAGATATTGATTACAAAAATAAAAGGGGGATACAACCACCCAGATCATACTAAATCCTCTAAAGCTAACAAAAGTTCATTTCTATTCATACAAAATGCATCAAAGATATGACTGGCAGGTCTCAAGAATGCCTTAGATCAATTGGTAATCATGAACTCCTGAATATATTGAAAGGAAAAGGAAAAATAGAAGGATTTAGATACATATTCAACCATTAATTTACAAATTTTGAATTAACATAACTGGCTACAGAATCTGCTGATTCTGTAGCTAGTTATTTTAGTAAAGAAAATCCAATTTATTGTAAGAACAAAGCAATCTAGTTTCAACAAATAGTCCTATTTTAAGATAAGGAATCATACCTCCAACCATGAGATCAAATCGCATCAGACAACCTTGGAATTTACAATGGTTGTTGCAGCCTCAACGTTTTTAAATACTACATTTCTTGTTGTCTTCATACATTTTTCTTTTCCTTGAATAATAGACTCGAGCCTATGGTTTTCCTTTGTTAAAACACTGATCTGATCAATGAGAGCCTTAACCCATGACTGTAGGATAGGGATATCAGTATAGTATCTATCAATCTAGGATAGTCAGACTTCACACTTCGACTGTGCGACGGTTGCTTGGGAAAAAACATGGTTGTGAACCGGAGCATCTTCCACACAGACAGTGGATTCATTACCCAATTTAATACCATAAAACTTTGCATTATCTTTGAGATGGGGAGGTAAATTGTCCACAAAGTTGTAGGTCCGATCGAGGTGTGGCTCGAACGAAAGGGGATCTTCTTCAGTGAGAAACCTATCGATTTCGGAGTCCGAACTCTCATGGACCTCGATCATGTTGATCAAGCTCGCATGAGGGTTCGACTTGTTACGAAGCCTCCTCGAGCTCTCTTGTTCTTAAAATTTATATTAGCATAGCTTTTAGATATATTTCATGTAGATTTCTTTAAATTTTTAATAGAGTCATTAAGATGTGTAGGCTGCCCATGGGTCTGCTCAATAACCTTTGGATCGGGTAAGGGTTTTTTGTAGGAGGCTGAGACATAGGCCTGGGTAGGTGAGAGGGGCACTGTAGGGTAGACAAGGGTCTCTTCAACCATGAGTTTGTCGACCTCCTCCATATCAGGGTTACCATAACCATTTATGGTTATGAATGAATCCCAACTGTCATCCTACAACTCTAATTGATGCACAAGCAAGATTTTTATTAAGCCGTGATGGAAGAGGCTCAAGTCTGATCATTGTTTTCTATACCTTTTGCCCATTTTATAAAGGCTCCTCAATAGATAATACAACATGTTCAAAGGAAACCCCATAAAAATCATAATCAGATGCAAATGATAAAGAAACACAAGACCGAAACATCCTTCACAAGTGACAAACTATTTTAACACAATCAGCAGACCATGCCAGCGAACTTTCAGTAAAGAGATGGGCATACCTTTGTCACATCCTTTTATCTTCCGAGATGTAAATAGAAGACTCCAAGGAACTTCTTCCACTTTTGCATTTTTGAACCACCTTTGACCACTTGTAGGGAGTCTTGTAGCTTGACTCAAGAAATCCTCTGTAACCTCAAGTTGGACATCACCTACCTTAGCTCTACACCCATCGAAGGAGAAAGCAAATTCCTGGGCATTTTGTAAATTGAAACCTTGAAATTTTCTAAGGAAAACAAGCCAACCATTACTCTCCAGATCTTCTCTGGCATCATCATATAAGAGCAGAGTTTGAATGCCATTAGGTTCGACTCTAACAATAGGAGCCATACTGGATGAAAGGGTAATCAATCAAACATAGCATGCAGGGTGGGTTTGTGAGACAAACCAGAGCCATACCCTGAGCCCGAGAACACCAACAATGAACGGCGTATGAGCAAAAACTCATAATGATAAGATGGGTGTTAATTGAAATGCATGTGAAGAGGGTTTGCAAAGCCCAAGACTAGTATTGGAAATGATGGCTGACTGCAAATCATATCGCCACCTTTCAAAAAGTACAAGCCAGTACCATAGCATTAAAAAGGAAATGAGTGTGAGACATAGTGGGTTCAATCATATGGTTTGGGAGGTTAAAAATAAAAAATAAAAAACCTAGTAATGAAGAAACATATAACCAAGAATCAAACAACAACAAAAAACCATGCCAATACTCAAATCAAAAAGGTCCTTTGTTGATATAACTATCAATCCCTAAGCATGCTTGGTGTTCAAGGAATCAAAATAAAGAGACTAGTTCTTCATGGCAAGGAACAAGATTTCATTAATAAACTATAGAAACAATTTGCCTTTAATAAATTTTCAAACAGGATGGCAACACAGTTGCAAGTTTTCATGCTTTCAGTCATGAACAAAGCATGAAAAAACAATAGGGAAAAGCGACAACTTACAACTGTCATTTCAAAAATTGCTCATGAAGAGTAATAAAAATCCATGACCCCAGTTAGGTAGCTATATAGATTGTTTAATTCATATAAAAAGTTAAAAAATATGTTGGGCTTCCAACAATGGCGACATGCTAGGAGAAGCAGTTATCTCTGTAATATGAACGAGTTCAGGTTAGAGAAATCTGAAAAAATTCAAATCAAAGAACAACTGAAAGGTTATTTGAACATCTTTAATAATCATGACACAGTCCAGTTTTAGATATATTTCATTTAAAAAGAACGAAATATGGTGACAAACTTCACAAAAGAAAGCCACGACGTTTAAGTTAATGTCTCCAATACTGTTGATATGGCCATTGTTGCCAGCGGGTGTCTATAGCCTCGACAGGGATGTCAATTAACCCACTCTAACGTCTGTATCATGTCCAATAAATTTCAAATCAGAAGAAAGGATGCTTATGGCCAAAACAAGATTTATATCTGAGAATTTTCTTTTACCTGGCATCGCTTCACTGCCAACGGGCCTGTTCAGTACCCCGGCGAAGTTGTCTTGGTGTCATGCATGCATTTACCCGCTGCCAGTAGACCTATTCAGTGTCCCGACGGGTTTACAAACACTTCCCACATCTCCTGAGAGGTTATTCACATTCTGGTATAGTTTTTTAAAAATATTCAACAGAGCAGGGTGACGCTGAAAACTCCAGTTTTTTTATCACAACTCAATATTTCACAGGCCTTTAAATTTTTCTTTCTATCCTTCATCAAGATCTGAAAAATAGTTCATTAATAAAACTAATTTTCAAGAACAGGGAGACATCATTGAGTTGCTTTCTTAAAGAGCAGGGACATCGTAAAGAGATTTTTTAAAGATAATCGTAAGTACTTTTAAGTGCAAATTGAAACCAAAGAATTGACTTTCAAACAAAATGTCATCTTTAACTAGCCTACAATTTCAGAGAAAGAAATAAATTGATGTTCTGACAGCCTTTGACAACTATTTTCGAGATGAAGTATTTTGTTTTCTTTGTCTGAGCTAGATCGTAGTACAGACATGTTTGCTTCAAAAAGACCAATAAACAAAAATGAAAACAAAAACAAACCAACAAAAGAAAAACAAATAGAAAGGAAATCAAAACAGAAAAATATTTACAAAAGGTGTATGGGAGAGTTGTCAGGTGAAATACCTTTTAAGAGCTTCTCCATTCACCATGAAGGTGTCTGGCTGTCCCTCTAAATTCTGCAGGTGAAAAGAACTGGGACCTAGTTTTTCAGCAATTAAGAATGGTCCCAACCACAGGTTTTGGAGCTTAGTATGTTCGCCTTTCCCCTCATGAGGTTTGTCCCACTTAAGGACAAGATCACCTACCTCGAAATTTATGTTTGAGGCAAAATTGGAATCGAAACAGTTTTTGACAATGAGTTGATGTTGATCCAATTTTTGTTTTGCTTGAGCCCTTACTTCCTCTAACTTCAACAAAGCATTAATCCAACTTTCCAGCGGAGGATAGTATTCTTCTTGAACCTTCTGCAATAACTACAGAGATGGAAGAAGAACATGTGGTGGAAGAATCACTTCCCTACTGTAAACGAGAAAAAAGGGGGAATTACCAATAACAATTTTAGGAGTTACCCTATCAGCCCAGATTGCATTAAATAGTGCTTTATGCCAGTTTTTATGATTTTCGAAGACCATTCTCTTGATGATCTTGATCGGGTTTTTATTAGTTGATTCAGCCAAACCATTGCCTTGGGGGTAATAGCTAGAAGAATACTTTAATTTTATTCCTTTTTCTAAAGCGAAATCACTCATTTCGAGAGACGAAAAATAGGAAGCATTATCGAATACTAGGCATTCAGGAATACCGAAACGAGTGATAATATTTGAATGCAGGAAAGATATTACCTGGCTGGTGTTTACCACTTTTAATGGTGCAGCCTCAAACTGTCTAGTGAAATAATCTGTGGTTGTTATGATGTATTTATGTTGTTGCATGGAGGTGGGATTGATTGGGCCTATAATGTCAAGGCCCCATTGCTGAAAAGGGGAGTCTACCAAGACAAGTTGCAGCGGAAAGGCTGACTTCTATACTCATCCAGAAGCCTTTTGATAGATTACACACTTGCGGCATAATGAATGGGCATCTTTGAAAAGAGTAGGCCAATAATATCCTGCCCTTAATACTTTGTGGGTAGTGGTGTCTCCACCAAAATGCCCACCAGCTTCCCCTGCATGTAATTCTAATAAGACTTTATCTGCCTCATCTTTTTCTAGACAATGCATAAGTATTCCATCAAAATTTTGGCGAAACAATATACCATTTACTAGCTAAAAAGAAGAAGATTTTAATCTTAACGCTCTCCTCTTTTTTGGATCGAGGTGACAGGGAGCTGACCCATGAATTAGATAAAATTTGATGTCATCATACCTAGGACTAGTAAGATTTTGTGCACAACAGATTTGATTTTGATTGTGCTAATCTTGAATTAACATATCAATTTTATTCTGTTGTTCTACAGCTGAATCAGCGACCAATTTACATAACCCTTGGCCTCTAACAATTTGTGATGGAGTGATTTCAAGGTCATATTCTTGTAAAGAGGTGACCTAGTTTTCCCATTTTTCACCCAGTTCTTTCTGTACTAACAAATTCTTGACAGTGGGGTAAGGGACAATGATTTTCATCCTATACTTCAGTAGATAAGATCAAAAGTTTTTTACTTCTTTAAAAAAAACATAATCCTATTGATCTACTGCTGGGTAATTAAGTTATGCTCCCTTAAAGGCTGAGCACATAAAGGCAATAGGAACTTCGTTGTTTTCAACATTCTTTTGGGTTAGCACAGCAACATAAGACCGATCAGAGGAAAATGTGTAGAGAGTGAAATCTCGCGAAAATTCAAGGCTCATTAGGGAAGGAGCATCTACTATAGCCTTTTTTATTGAGTCAAAAGCTTGACTTTCTAGAGGTCCCCAATGGTACTGTACATCTTTTTTTATTAAGTTTTGTAATGGCCTGACCATTTATGAAAAGCTGCGAATGAACCTTCTAACAAAATTTATCTGACCTAAGAAAGATTGCATGGAATTTTTGGAAGAGGGAGGGGGTAGTTTTGAAATGACTTGGGTCCTTTCAGGGTCAATTATCATCCCTTCATTTGATACAATGAATCCGAGCAGCTTGCCTTGTTCTACTGCAAAGACAGATTTTTTGGGATTTAAAGAGATGTCGTACTTATGACATCATTGTAGAATAGATCTTAGATGAGCTAAATGATCTCCTTTATTCTTTGAGAAGACAATGACATCTTCTAGATAAACTACTATAGATTGATTGATTAGACCGGGGAAAATGATAGCCATTGCTCTCTGAAAGGTGGCACCGACATTTATGAGCCCAAAGGGCATCTTTCTATAAGCATAGGTACCCCATGGAGTACGGAAAGTGGTCTTCAGCTGGTCTGGGGGAGACATAAGGACTTGGTTATACCCTGAAAAACCATCTAGTAGTGATAATATTTCAGAACCGACTACTTTTTGGAGGATTTGTTCCATGGGAGGAACAGGGTAGCTGTCTTTATCAGATGCTCGGTTTAAATTTCAGAAATCGACACATAGTCGGATTTCACCACTCTTCTTCCTTGCAGGGACAAGATAAGAGACTCACTGTGTATGTCTTACTCAGAAAATTATTTTAGCATTCAAGAGTTTGTTTAGTTCTTTCTTGACTGTTGGTTCAATTTTTGGGTGCATCTTTCTTAACTTTTGTTGAAAAGGTTGGGTTTGGGGTTTCATGGGAATAATGTGTTGTATGATATTAGGATCAAAGGTTTTTAGATCATCATACATCCAAGCAAAGACATCCTTAAATTCCTTAAACAACTTAATAAATGTTGTATTTTCTTGCTCAGAACACCCCATCCCCAAATTGATGCACTATGGGTTATCTTTAGTTCCTAAATTTATTTTTTCATGTGTCAAGGAAGAATTATTCATTTTACAATTCACTGATTTTCTGAATTTATCCTGCAGATCATAAAACCTTTCTAATATTACCACAGATTTTGGGATAGAATTTACCAGATCTAATGTTGACTCTGGAGATCTTGGATTTAGTATTATCGTAAAATTGTGAAGGTCTTTGTCGTGGGTACCTTCGTCGATAACTACGCCTTGGAAAGTATCTTCCATGTGGAGAAAATTGATAATATGTTGATCGTCATCGAAAACTCTCCAATTAGTGATGTTGTCCGGGACGGATGGTCTGAACCAAAACTCAATGGAAAACGCATTTGGAGAAAGGCCTTCTGTAGGAAAAAAATTTTGAGGCGACATTAGCTAACAAATCAGCCTCGGAATTATTCAATCTCGGAATAGAATTAATGTTAAACGCATAAAATTTGTTCATTAAATTCCATACCTTAGTTTGATATCTTTTCAGGTGTGGAGATAAACAGTGAATAGAATTTTTTACCTGTCTAACCACAATTTCTGAATCACCAAAGACTGTTAAATTTTGAATCCTCAAATCTAGTTCTTTTTTGAGACCTTGCAGGAGTGCCTCATATTTGGCCGTATTGTTTGTGCATTCAAATTCTAACTGGAAAGCGATCAAAGTTTTGTTACATGCTGGATCAATGAGAACACATCCTACATCGGCTCCTTCCTTAGATTTAGATCCATCAAAGTAAAGAGACCAGATCTAATTTTCGTCAGGTGCATGTGACCATTGAGAGATGGTTGTTGACTATGTGCATGTCATCATTTCGGACTGTTGTTCTGGGTGAGTAATGGTAGAAGTTTCGGCCATGAAATTGCCAAAAGAAGGGTTCATCCCCTGCATTTCAGGTAAATTGGCGGAAGCATTGAATGGTTCATTAGGATCATTTAAATCAGTTACCATGAACTTAAGATAATGCTCACGATTGACCTTGATTCTATTAGTCTTTCCATTCTCAGGCAGCCACAAGTGAGACCAATCTGTCGCAAAATAGCCATGTATCTTTTCGGACCAATCTCTACTTACAAAAATCCATATACTTCGAGGATATCAACGACAATAATATCAATAACCTGATGGACTTTAGGATTAGATGATAATCTGATAAGTACATTTTTTAATTCACCTATTACTTTAACACTAGTCCGATCAAGCTGAATAATTTTCAGAATGGAAGGTTGAACTTCAGCATTGATTTTTTGGCAAACAGACCAAGGCATTACATTTGACGATGCACCTGAATCTACCATAAAATTATGTACATTCCTATTGAAAATTTCAAAAGTCAACAAAAAGGGTGGGACATTTCTGCGAGTATTAACAACAGAAGTTTGTTGTTTTTTAGTCGTAGCCCCTGGAACTAGTTTATCTACATTTGTTACACTTTTTACAGAAAGGTCTCTATTATCAGAGGACTCTAGCATCATTTTAATGGAGACCTTTTGAGGTGTTTTGGGGCTATTTTCTGCAATTTTTTTGTTGTTCGGATTTTTGTTTTTGTTGTTTTCAGCAATATTCTGCAGCATCTTTTGTAGAAGAAATGGAAATTTCAATAATTCATAAACATAAATATTAGCTCTAAGTTTTTTGAGATCCTCAATCAAATCATACTCTAAACTTGGAGTTGCTAAATTCTGTTTAGTTTCAATTTGTCTAGACTATTTTTGAGGTGCATTAGTTTCAATTTGTCTAGACTATTTTTGAGGTGCATTAGTTCCAATTTCAAAAGAGGATTTATTCGTTGTTTTACTTCTGGTATTGTAAGGATGCACTGTTTCGAAATTAGCTTGAAAGATGCTATCCGAAAAATGCCCGAAAATGTTGGGAGAGGATTTTTCCTCTTCCATTATTTCTTGTTCAGCCATGTCTTCAGGAATCTCGGGAGGAATCAAGTTATCATGTGCTTCTAGAATTGTCTAGATAGCAAACTGTAAGCTTTCTAGATTTAAGCCTTCAAATTTTGAGTTAGGCCGGTTTTTTGGAAAAGGCTTTCTGAAAGGAGGTTTGTAAGGCCCTTTGCTTGAAGAATCTTCTTCAGCTAATCTTCTCAAATCTATAACCTAATTTGAAAACTTTCAAGATCAGAACTATCTGATTGAGTTTTGGTTTGGGGAGGTCTAGGAAGAATTTAGATTTTCTTCTTGGAGGATGAGGTAGTCTCTGCCTCATTACAGATATTGTCTTTTAGGCTGAGAATATCTTTCTCGATTTGACTCGCCTCCTCAAAGGCTTCTAATAATGTTTCTTTCTTAGACATTTTTACCCAGATTGCTATGTTTTGGTGTAGGGATTTTATGTAGTATGCAACGATAAGGTTTTCAACTAGTCGAACGCGGTTATTCGCAGTATGAAGAGGCAACTGACAAAGTGCAGAAGGGGTAACCTGAAACAGTTCGGGTACAGGTCAATTTTGGTGTCATTCTTCCTTGAGAGGGTCCCACTACTATATCTACAGGTAGATTGGGGTTTACTGGCCCCACAGGATCTGAGGATGATGATGTGGTGTGACCTCATGGCTCGACACGTAGCAGGCCCTATAATCAAATATAACGATTCATTTTTTGACTGGCTGAGGCCCCAAATGTTGATGATCGATGATTATGCATATGTCGGCTTGGATTTCTGAGGAGATCCAGATTTGGTTCTTTCTGAGCATGCTTAGTGGGGTGACTTAGGAAATAAGTACACATTTTGTTCTTTTTTAATGTTTTTTGCAAATTCTATTATGTAAAAAAAAAATTTGTCTTCGATCTAAGGACTAATAAAAAATTTCGTTTGACGAAATAGATGTGTGGCCATATCGAACTCCAGGAACATCTCCCATTCAAAGACGAGGAGAAGTGGCTCCAGTGGAAAGATGGGATGTTGAGGACTACGAGACAATTGAACAGAATTTAGAGGGACTGACCACAAATATCCTGGACATCGCTATTGAGATCCCAAGGCGTTATCAGTGCCATACTATGGGCGTGTCTGAGTCTCTTAGTCGACTGCTCCATAGGATAGCCCGAGAATTTTTATGTTACCATGAGCGTCATCCATGATGCTAAATTGTAAAATCCATGGGCTTCATATTTTGACATTTTGGTCTTCGGACAAAAAAATTTGCAAAACATTTGATTGTTATATATATATATATGTATATGTATATATATATGTGTGTGTGTGTGTGTGGCTTCTACCGGTTTATTTTGTTTTGTATAATACATGTGATGTGTGATTGGTTTTATAAAAGTCTCAGATGTGTGTCTAATACATAATTAGCTAAATCATCAGTTAATGTATTTAGATATCTAGGAATGTGTTGATATTCGATAAAATCAAAATAACGTTCCAAGAGGTGAATTCGTAGATATACCCGCAATAAAGTAGGACTTCGAATAATATGGACATTACTTAATTGTAGCACTACTAGTTGTGAATCAAGTCATATAACCAGGTGGAGGATACCAAGCGAAATAGCATTAGTCAACAATTCGATGACAGTGCTATACTCTGCGATATTATTGGTCGCACGACCAAGGCAAACACCTCGTAGACTAATAAGTTCATTTGTAGGTGCATAAATTTCCCATGCAAAAGAGGAAAGGTTCCGAGTATTATGACTAGTGCCATCAGTGAAGCCAATGTGGGGTAGTGAATACTCCTACATCTGAAAGCCAAGCACAACGCAAGGTAAGCGGTCGAGGCTAGAAACCAAATAATGAAAAAACACACTAAAGTTACACACAAAAGTATGATACAATAAAATACAAGCACTCATGCATAGATGACCTAATCATAGTACTTCTTTAAGTAAATCCCATTTCTTGGTTCACTCAAAGGGATACCATCGTAGTCCACTAACTCATAGGCTCCTTTCTCCAACACTCATCTGACGATATAAGGACCTCGCCACATAGCCTCAAATTTTACGGCTCCTAGCAAATCTTGATCTTGTTCATAAAGGAGAACTATATCACCTTCATAGAAAACATGTGGCTTGACATGTTTGTCGTATTGGGCTTTGACGCATTTCTTTTGGGTTTCTATAACTAGGGTGGCATCACAATGGGTTTTGTCTAGTTGCATAAGATACAACATATGTTCTTCTTCAACAAAAGTGTTTGGGATAAGTTCAACGGCTAGATTTAGATACGATATCTCACATTCAATCGACAAGATGGATTTGAGACCATAAACTAACTGAAAAGGTGTAAACCCAGTAGCAAACTTGATAGATGTCCGATAAGCCCACAATGCTGAAAATAAAATTGTGTGCCAACTTGTTTTGTGAATCCCTGTCATTCGTCAAAGAATGGTAATGAGGACTTTGTTTATTGCTTCAACTTGGTCATTGTCCTGTGGGTAATAGGGTGCTGAGTTTTCATGGCGAAGACCCAACTTTTTGGTGATTTTTGACATCATGAAGTTTCTAAAATGGCTACCGTGATCAGTAACGATAGCTTGAGGAACACCAAACTGAGCAATGTTGTGATTGAATATGAATAGTGTTGCAGTCTTTCTGGTATTGTCGAATGTAGGCATTGCCTCGACTCATTTCGTAAAGTAATCTATGACTACAATAATGTATCCATGCCCACCGGTCGAGTGAGGGTGACATGTCATGAAATCGATATCCCATTTCGCAAAATGTCCAACGAAGACTACAGGGTGTAGAGGAGCAGGGTGTGATCATATTTTGTTGTTGTATGTTTGGCAAGCGTGGCATTTTTGGACAATGATAATACAATCGTTGAATAAATAAGGCCAAAAATACTGAGCTCGTAAGATCTTTTGGGCAGTAGTATACCCAGACATGTGACCACCACATGCTCCAGAAAGGCAGACATTCAAGGCTTTCTTGGCTTCGTCAAAAGTGAGGCATCGACGAAAAATGGAGTCAATCCCATGACGATAAAGAGTATCACCGAGGATAATATACTGACAGGCTTGGTAATGTATTCGATGGTGGTTAGTGCTAGATGAATTGGGTCAGAAATTCTGAGTCTGGAGATATATAATGATATCCCATACCAAAGGTCATCGGAACTGATCAGAAAAAGGGATTCATCGGGTAATGAATCCTCTGCTACATTTTTCGTCTCAGAACAGGGAAGGTCACATATCAATTCAACAAACACCAAGGATTTATTAGACTTAATGTGTTCAAATTCTAAGTCAAACTCTTCGAGTATTACGATCCATTTGGATTATTTTCCCCTTAGCAATTGACGTGTAAGAATGTGTTGCATAGGGTTGCAGTTGGAAATCAAAGTAGTCTTGCATAAAAGGATATAGTGCCGGAAACGTTGAACAACTTGGACTGTGGCCAAGGCCAGTTTTTCAACATGTAAATAGTTGGTTTTGGTAGTCATGAGACTCTGACTCAAATAATAAATGGCATGTTCTTCATGAGAATCATCCTCCTGGACTAGAACCATAGCAATGGTGTAGTCCGAGGCTGCGAGATACATGAAATAATCGTGACTATAATCGGGTGGGAAAAGTAGTGGGGTACGAGTTAAAGTCAGTTTTAAAGCTTCAAAATATTTGTTGGTAGGGGTATCCCATACAAAATCATAACCTTTTTTTAGCAGTAGAGTAAATTCGAGGTTTAACTCAGCATAGTTTGGGATGAAACGACGTAGAAAGTTTGCCTTCCCTTGCAAACTTTGTAGCTGGCGAAGTGAGGAAGGAGGAGGAAGATTGAGAATCGCCTCGACCTTCAAAGGATCTACCCTGATCCCTTGATGTGAAACAATAAAGCCCAAAAGTTAGTCAGATTCTACACAAAAAACACATTTGTGCGGGTTTAAGCATATACGGTAAAACTGACATCGGAGGAAAATGGCTCGAAGGTGTGTTGGATGATCGACACAGTGCATGGAATGAACCAGTAGGTCATCAAGATATGGTTGGAAAATGTGTTTTATATCATGAAAGGCATAAGACATAGGACATTGAAAAGTCACGTAGACATTCTTTAAACTAAAGGGAAGTTTTCGGCAGGCAAAAGTGCCCCAAGGACAAATAAAAGTGGTCTTGTGTTGGTCGGCAGGTATGATATTGATTTGATTATATCCAGAGAAACCATCCATCAAAGAGAAGATCTCACTCCCATCATAATCATCGATGATCTGGTCAACAAAGGGGGTGGGAAAGTTGTCTTTAGGACAAGCTTTGTTAATATCCCTATAATCAATGCACATGTGGATCGTACCTTGTTTCTTATTAACCGGAACAAGATTGGAAACCCAGTTAGTTAGATCCATGGGGTAAATAAAGCCAGCTTTAATAAGTTTCTCAACTTCAAGCTTGATAGCAGCTGTTTTACGTGGGTGGACCGGACAAAGTCATTTCCGGACGGGTTTAGCACCCGGGTATGTCTTAATCTCGTGTACAACAATGTCGGGGTCAATACCCAACATTTCTTCATAGCTCCATGCGAAGACATCACAAAACTCTTGAAAAAGAGACTTGTAGGTGACAACTTCGTCATTGGAACACAAAGCTCCAATATGCACATTTTCGACAACTCCAGGTTTAATGGATATGTCGAGGGGGATGGTGGGTGAGATATTACTTAAGTTCCCTTCGTAGAACATATCGTGTGGAGACTCGGGAACTGTAGAAATGATGAAAACGGTTGATGGAGCTGTGATCCATTGGTAACTCTCAATGGCATGTTGTTCTAGGAAGAGAATAGAATGATGATGTCCATCGTCCCAAGGAGTATCTTCTATGGACATAATAGACATAATCATCTCGTCTGTAGGAAAAATGACACAGAATGGATCCGGAGATAGATCACCAAGAGAGGGGGTAGAAGGGGTTGTTGATTGAATGGCTTGATAAGCGGATTTGACTGGACTTAAAGGCATTTGGTCGCCATAGCGAAGATGATCACCGAGGTTGGGTATTATCCATAGGTCACAAGATGTAGGGGTTTCTCGAACAAAGGTGGAAATCATGTTGATCGAGGCGACAGACGTATGTGAAATATCGGGTGGTGGAATAGGGAAAGTACCCATCAAAGAGGAATCTTTAAGAAGACCCACACCAACATTCTCATATACAGGGGGTGTTTTCGCAATGAAAGGTACATTGCTGGTACATGTATCAAAGTTAAAGAAGGATGATTGGTCCACCGTAATTACGTTTCCCTGATGTGGGAAACGTAGGACACAGAAAAGAGTGGACACAATTGCACGCATGGAATCGATCCAGCTACGGCCAAGTAGAAGGTTGTAATCGAGAGGAGTGTCAAAGACCTCAACTTCAACATTGACCATTTTTCCTTCTAACGTAATAGGGAACGAAGGGAGGACACTGTAAGGCTTTAACCCAGAGCCATTAAAGGATTTGAGCATGTTGTGTGATTTGTTTAAGGGAAGAGAGTAGATGGCTTTCCAGCAAGAAATAGACATGACACATGTCGAGGCACCCTCATCATTGACTATTCTACAAATGTTCTTTTCGAAGACAATAACTTGTATTTGGAATGTGATTTGAGGGGGAAACCGTGGAATGTGATCTTCTAAGTCAAAAATTATTAATTTTGTATCTGTAGGGTCGATTCCACCAATGGATTTCAACAGTGCCTTCTGTTGTGTAGGACAACTCTGAAGGACTTCAAGGGCTGACATTGCGGATGGTGCTTGGGCCAGATCTTCTACAATGTTGTAGTTTTGGGCAGCACACGCATGAGGATTGAAAGTAGACTTTCGAACAACACCCTTTGGGGGAGGGAAAAGAACTGTATCTAGGCTTGGTCATTCAAGATGAAGAGGACCGATAGTAGGTGGAGCCAAGAGGGATGGTTGGACCAATGAAGGAGGTATTTCATCAACCCTCTCTTTGGAGGAAGAATAATCTTTGGCTCGAGTGGTAAGTGTGACGTCATTCTTCTTTGAATCACCTGTACACATTAAGACATAGGATGTAGTGGAGGGGGAAGGTTGGTCATGAATGACCAATTGGGCCTGTTGTTGAGAAGGGAAGGGTTGTGACAACACGACCGGGGTAGGCGGTATCGAGGTCCCTTGAAGGAACTTAGTAACCTCGACTCGTCTTGGACAATCCTTAGTGTAGTGATCATCACCACAGATAATACAAGGGTATGAGGTTTGCGCTTATCCTTATCGTCGGCAGGTTGTGTTTTGGTCTTCTCAAATTGTGGATTATTTTTATCCTCCTTATTCTTACCCTTCCCTTTTTTGGATTTATTATTTACGGTAGGGGTAGATTGAACAGAGTTCACCTCATATGTCTTACCGGTGGGAGGAGTAGGAGATGGAGCATATTGAACATTAGAAGCAACGGACTTGGGGTTGGTGGTAGAGGCTTGTGCAAGGTGGGGTTGGGCATGGAAAGTGCCAATCACACCATCAGTCGTATGAGAAGCAGCAGGAGTAGTTGAAGTAGCAGTAGTAGAAGGATGAGGTGCGTCAGGGAGTAAATCATAAAGAGTGTCCGTTTGTGAGTAAACGAGGTCAAGGTATTGAGCATGACCGATCGCCTATTCTTCTGTGACAACTCCACCCATGGTGATGTCACAAGCGATGTCATTCATGAATGATTTAGTGAACCACTCTACCAGTAATTGATCGGGAAGCTCAAGTTTGATGAGTCGTCATCTCCGTTGCCACTCATGAATGTGATCAGAGATATGAGTGGCTTTGGTTTGTTTGAAAGAACTCAAAATTTCAGTTCCTGTTTCGTAATGGATCAATAACTTGTAGTGGGTGAGGAAATCCATGGCAAGAGTGATAAAGTCAACGAAGAAGCCTCGTGGTAATTCTATATACCACTTCGCGGTAGAACCCGTGAGAGTTCACTGAAAAAGACATAATCGAATAGAGTCATCCATCAAAGAGTTGGATGAACACCAAAGGTGGAAACTCATTACATGATTGTTCAGGTCCTCTCCTGGTTTACCATTGAACTTAGGAATGTCAGATGGTAGTTTGGCCAGTATGAAAGGCCATTGAGGAGAGTGACGGATAGGATCGTTTAAAATTCTAGACATATCAGGGAGGTCCAGGGTGGCTAAGAAGGGTAATTGTCTATTCATGTTGGGGTACTGGTGACTTTGGGGAGGAAGTCTTGTAGGTATACCAGTAGGGCCATAAGAAATTTGCATATAATGTGAAGATCCAGGAAGATTCGGTTGTTGGTGTGGAGGCATGTAATTTATAGGGTTGTATTGGTTAGGGCAGTTCCCTTGAACCGGGACGTTAGTTCAAGAGTTCAAGCCCCAAATGGAATTGGACAGACCTAGATATGGTTGGCCCGTACTAGGGGGTATGAAAGAGCTAGCTTGAGGCTATTGCCCCCCAGTAGATTGAGGATGATTTTGAATAAGATAGTTCCAATACTAGGCCAAGGTTGTAGGTATGTTTTGTCTAGAGGGTAGGGTAGGTGGGGGTTTCCCTCCAATCAGAGGTTGTGTCCCAATTGGGATTTGACCTCCAAAAGGGGATTGTGTTTGGCCTCAAGGGTGAAATTGTTCGCCAACAGGAATCTAGTAATTAGGTGTGAAATACTGGGTGGTGCCACTAGGTTCAGTTCCCAACCCTCTCGAAGGGGGTCAAGGAAGTGTCAGAATAAAACTAGGAACAAGATGGTGCCCAAAAGGAGTGGAAATTCCAGGAGTCTCGGATGGGATTTGTGTAGGAACGGGAATAGAAACATTCAATGCATGATATTAGGGGGAAGAATCAGGGTGAGTCTGGGTGACAATGGCATGCCAATGGGGGTCTGGCTAGCCACTGTATTCCCAGTGTGAAGCTTCGTAGTATCTGGGACCATTGTATAATGGGCCATTTGGAGGATAGTCAAGATATGGTTGGTTGGTTGAGCATCTGAACTAGGGAAATAATAGGCAATAGTAAAAGGTATCGCATCTATATCGGATGTTTCGGGTGGCTCAGGTGTGACAATGATATCAACGCCTGTTCCTGAGCCAAAGAGATCCCGTGTAAAAATACCAGTAGTCCAAAAGGGATCCTGACCTTCAGGGCCCGTGAAAGGTCCGAATGCTAATCTAGAAGACTCAACAACAATATCTCTGGATGAATTCACTCGAACAATATGTCTCATAGAGTCAGGAGGAAGTCGCAAGCCCTCTAGAGAATCTGTAATTTGGAATTGATCTAAAGAGTCAGTTCTTTCCACTCATGGAGTGGCAATGTCTTGGACTTCACTCTGCTGAGGAGAGACCTCTAGTGAGTTAGTAGGAAAGGGTCGAGAACCTTCCAGATATTTTGGGGGTAGTCCTTGCATTCTACGTGAACGACGTGGAGGCTCAATGGTGATCGACCTAAAATCTCACGAAATAAATTCTATGGCCAACTTAAGGAAACAAACAACACGCACTAGTAAAATCTAGGAATCAAAACCAAGAAAACAAGACCTTCCTATTCCGAAGTCACTAGTTAGTGATGAAATCCAACGTCGTGACGTCACAAAAAGAAGGGGCTGGGCTAGGGTGGAAAAGTTACGTTGATGACCTCCTTAACAAACTTACACCCTGGTGAAAGCTCCCACACATAAATTGTGGGTATACCCTCCAAGGAGCCCGAGTGAGTCTGGCCAACGTCAATTCTAGGTACTGTGAAGACTTACCCCTCCACAGTCACCTTGTGTAAGACTCTAAGAAGATAGGCTACTAAAGTTACCACAAACAACAATGATGCCTGGGGGAACAATCAATAGTCTGATCCACATGCAAGGGCAGGGTATCTAGCCTGAAATCAACTTGAGAGGCTTCCACTCATCATTGCGGGTATACCTTCAAGTGACCCCCATAATATGCGCAATCTCTACACCGAGATAAACAAAGCAGGGTGAGTAACTCTTCAATCTCAATGTGACCTCAGTTATGAACCTTGTGTGAGGGCTTCCCAGGACAAAATGTTGCAAATGGAATTTGACACTCCCTATCACAAGATACTATTGTGTGTTTTGCGCTTTGGAGAGTGCGTCCCACTGCCTATTCCAAAGCTCTAGCCTAGCTAATGTTGGTGCAAAAGAGCCCTAGAAAATGTTACTAGTTGAATTTTAAAGTTGCGCAATATTATTAAAGGTCGTTGTTATGCAAGAGGGAGACGAAAATGAAACCAATGTTGTGTAAGACTTTGACCCAACAATGCGTAAATAGAAATGAATGATACAAACTTTCGTTCGATGAATTCTATCTACAGCAGGGGAAAATGAGTTTTCTGGAACAATGCAAACTATGATTTATGATTCTCTTTTTAAAGGTAGTACCAAACAATCATTGACAATGTAAATTCACTATTCGTTCTCTCTCAAGATTTTAACACCAATATTTTCTGAATAAATGATTGCTTAAAAGAAAAGACTTTAAATTATTTTTTTTAGAAACCAAAAAATAGGGATGGAACTAAGAAAAAATAAGCGACCAATGAAAATAAAACACTCAACAAACACCCAAATCAATCTTTCAATGGAGATAAAAAATAAAAAAATTGACAAGAAAAAGTCTCTTCAAATGCACATGGACAAAGAACTTTCCAAGAAGCAAGAAATCTAAAAAGACAATTAATCCCAACTTTTAATCCAATCAAAGACTTTTGACCAAACAAGCACTCAGATCTCAGAATCATAGATTATACCCTTGTTGATAAAAGGTTAAGAAGTAAAAACTGGGGAAAATGATTAAGAAGAGTTTTTGATCTCCGAAAACCAATCAACTGCAATATTTGAAGTCAAGAAACAATCAAACACTGGCAAAATAAGTTCTTCCCAGGTAAAAAAACTAATATGGGCATCAAAAAGACAAGACCTAATCCAAAACTTTTACAAATGAGTTCACAGCCTAGTAGTGTGGTACAATGCAAAAATTAGGAATTCTCATAGTCTAGACACTGGCAGGGTGCGAGAAGGTCACACTGGACTGAACAGTAGGGTGCGAAAATCAATGGTTCTCACAGACTATAAAGAGGTACAGTGAGAGAAGGTTTGTAATCAAGGAAAATTTGGAGAAGGGGCAAAAATTTTGAGTGAAATTCTAGGTCTAGAGTGTCTATATGAGCCTCCTACAGACTCAGAGACTGGTTGGTAATGAAAAAGTAGGCTAAGAGAAAACGGCCAACAAAAAACCACAAAACGAGTCATTTCCCTAGGGGAGTTGTCAATTTTGTTATAGGATAAATCGGTATATGCGGACATTAACATATCTCCCTAGATCCACCTATATCTATAACAAAATAGGACTGGACATGACACTTCCCCTAAGTTACAATCATTGAATTTGTCATTGAAGAAGGAATAAGTGGCGTACCTTTAGATATCACTCCCTTATGTCTTTTTTGTCCCTACTTCGCTTTGGTAGCCTTGTGATATCAGATCTACATTGACACAAATCGACCAAGGTGGAAGAAACAATAATACATTCAATGAAGGCCTATACATGTGATCAAGGAGTCATGTAATAAAATAAGAGTGATTTTATGAGAAAGGTACATGCCAGTGTATTATATTAAATGAAAGTAGAAGATACAACCAGATTGCCTTGATGTCGCAAGATTCCTTTCGGTGGTCCTTCATTCCAACACACACACTTGCTCCACGCTTGCATGAAGAAGATCCACTATGGATTTATGGACAAATGGAGGCCTCAAGCATCAATTCAAATAGTATTCCTCACACAATTCTGAATCTTTTCTTTCATCAATTCTCTATTCAATCTTGCTTAACCTCTTCCTTGAGAAACCTTTCATTATATAGGAGAAGGAGAGATGGTTAAAGGGATGAGGATGATCCCACTAAATCTGATAAGTCAGTAGGATGCCAACCATGCGAATGCCAACTCATTTTCTAGAATATCCTCTACTAGAACCTTCATAACCTCTTCTCCCTTTTAAGCTTTGAAGCAGGTTCACACCCTACTTATAGAGAAAACTGCGAACATCTCACAATCCAAGTATAGAGTAGCCTGCAAGAATCAGGGTTTCTCGCACCCTACAATACATGTATCCTGTGAACTCATCTTAAAAATATGTTTTGTAGAAGAAGAAAACAGTCAATTTTCTCAGGCAAAAGGTCCTTATGAGAGCCTGAACACATAACTGTAGAGACATCACCAGAGTGACCAAAATAATGTGTAACAGACCTCATGTGGTATTGGTCACTTACATACCTTTGATTGCAGAGCATGTGAAGTAGTACTTGAAAGAATACACCAAGGTACACATTTCTACAAGTAATATGTAAACATGGATGGAGATACAATCTGTGAATCATGATTAGATAAATAGGAATCAAGATTCATTAATATTATGTGGACATTTTGTAAAATAAAAAATGGTGTTATAATTCATTTTTTTGTTTTGTGAGAGGTATCTTATTATCTTTCTCTTATATAGATTATTTACTTTGATTGCATGTCATGCTAGAAAATGGGGAGACCCATGCTCAAAAGATGCTAATGTGGATGCATTGCAACCATCCTTTAAGGTTTTTAAGCACATTGAGGTAGAAATTGTCAAGCCTATTGTTTTAGGTAGTGCTTCAAACAACTAGTTTCCTTGGAGCTATACTTTGTATTTAGGGGGATGGTTAGGTCCCACATAATTTGTGAAAATTTATTGTATACTAAGTGTAGTAGGCTAAATTAAAATGAGTTTTAGACTTTGATTGAGTGCTCAATTAGCTAGGATTTGCTTTACAAGGTGTCCTAGTGAAAGAGTACATGGAAAATATGAAGTGAGTACAAAATCATTGAGGGAATTTTCATTATTAAAACGTCAATCAATTTTCTAGGCTTTTATGATAGGAGGTTCAAGAATGTCTCATGTTTTGAGCCTAAATTGAAAATATATCTTATGATTGAAATATGATATAAATGTTGATGTATTATGGATTTTGAGTTTAAATTGAAAATTGATCTTATGTATTTTACGTTTGAACCAATATTTTTGTTCTTTATGAGTCATTAATTTTAGAGACTCGATAGCATTATCGCATGTCCAAAATTAACAATTTCCACTAGGGCAAGCCGACTTGCATTATTGAGCCAATCATTCTTTTTTTTTGCTAGGATATTGTTAAAGATGTTTTCTTTTGATATTTGTGGCCAAGAATGGAATACAACATTCCAAATTGCATTTATTATAACCGACAATCTAATTTACAATTTTTAGGTTTAAGTTTATACCTACTAGAGGTTTTTATGGTTTCATTTGTACCCAATAGTTGACATTCCTGCTCAATGGGTGTTTTTGTGCCCTATACTTATAAGTACTAATCTATGCCCAACATTTATTACAAAGTTATGTATCTTTTAAAAAATTTATATGCCAACAAAAATATAATGGGTAAAAGTGACCTCTCTCCATTGGAAAAGGGGTACTTTTTGGGTAAAAATGGATGATTAGAGGAAGTCATGCATGGAATGTGACCTATCAATATTCTTATAAATTTGGAATTATTGATGGATAAAATTATGTGCCCACTTATTTAGGAATATTCTATGATGAAATTTCATAATCAATGAATCAATAATAAAGAATCCATAATAAAAGTGGTAGAGCAAAGATTAATATCTCTTGAGCTTGATAGAATTTGTGGTCATGATCAACACATATAGGAACTTTGTGGTGAAATATATTCAAAACTGATAGAGGGATATGTGTATAGTAAGAACCTTGACAAACACAACCCCTGATGCTTGTAGCATTGTCTAGAGGAGGGAAAACTAATGTTTCTTTTTTCAAACATATAAAATAAACATATTATAGTTTAATGAATACATTTTCCTATTATCATATATGGTTTTATACTTTATCAATATTCTTTCCAAGACTTCACAATGTTTTATAATTTAGTTAAAGATTCGCTAATTCTTAAAAATTTAGTTAAATATTTGCTAATTTGTAAAAATTTCACTGCTACTAACATAATGGTTTATTGGTGTATGATGGTTTGTAAGGCCTCCTTTAATGTTGTATGGTGTTGTTATCATAAATGATGAGTTTATTGGGATGTGTGCCCTCTATTCTCCTTGGGATGCATGCCAATCCTATTTTTTCTTATTCTCTTCTTCCTTTCAACTAAAACCCTCTCTTGGAAAGTGTGCCTCTTCACATTCCCCTCAACCTCTCCTTGAAAAATGTGCCCCATCTCCCTCAAGTGATGCCTTTATTCACTCATTAATGAGTAACTTCCCTAACCCTAGATCTCCAAAGAGATAGATGGTCAAGATTAGATCTTTCCCTCTCGAGATCAATGGTCGTGACTTAATCTTCCATTGAGTTCACTTCAATCACTTAAAAGAACCACACTTCTTAAAGCCACTTTTACCCATTAAATATTAAAAGACCCAACTTGGCTTTATAAAATCACTTTATAAAGTCTCTTAAGAGAGACATTTGCTTGACCACTTCTACATGTTGGGCACCGCCAATGTAGAAGTACCTCTGAGCTACAAAAACTAACACTCCCTCTTAGTGAGGGAGGTACTTATGGAACCTCCACCAGAATATTCCTCCAATCCCATCATATCATATGTTTTTTTAGTTTCTCCCTATGAACTAGAAACCTTTTCTCCCTCCAAACTAGAAGCAATTGTTGCTACCTACGCTGAAATTTGATTTGGAGACTTGTCAATCCAAGACATGCTCCTAGGAGTCTCTTCACTCCTTTGAGCATCCAACTGTGTCAGTTCATACCTACTAAGTGCTATAAGAGTACTGGAAGATGCCTGAGTCTCCGGTATCAACTCACTCTTTCAATCAACCTACTCACTCTTAAACACTGACAAAGATTATGAATCCAAGAATCCACTAGATCCAACCATAGGATGTCCCAACAACTTGCATAACCTCTCATGTTAGACACCAAGCAATATTTTTGTGTCAGGAGTAGCTCCCTCTGGATATAGAAACAAAAATCCATGACACAAAAGAGCTCGATATCCATCAACCTACAAATTTGACACTGAGAGTAAGTTTACTGGCATCTCTAGAACAAAAAACACCTCGACCAACTCCAGAAAACCTCCTAACTATAGCTGGAATCTCATGCTTCCAACCCCTTTCATTGAAAGTCTGGTGCTAAATCCACAACCCACATAATAGTTTGAGTCTATCTATGAAAAACTGAGGAACGTAGACCTCATTCCCATCATATGCCAAGATGAACCATTGTCCACAAACCACACTCCAATGTACCCAAAATTTTTACTACCATTGCTTGAAAGGCCAATCTTCAGAGAAAATTCCCTCTCGAACTTCTCAGTAACTCAACAACCTCAGTTGAAGCTAATACCTCTGGTTCCTTCTTCTTCTTCTTGTTCGAACATTGACTAGTGTAGTGGCTAGTCTTGTGACATGAAAATCATTTCACTTTGCTCATGTCCTTCCTCTTATCTTTTCTCTTTCCCACAAGAGAAACATTTTGCTCATTTGCACCACCCTTTGCCTTCTCTCAATCTCTAATCTAAGAACCCTTTCAGATCTCCTCCTAAGTAAAGTCATCCCATTATTTGATCCAATCTGGGGGATTCTCTCTCCCCACCACACACTTCATGAAAACACCCCACTCTTTGGTGAATCCCTTCAAGGTTATGCGCATCAACTCCGAGTTTAGAATAATCTCTCCTACAGCTACCAATTGATCCTTAACCTCTCTAATCCGGGTGAGATAGGAGGCCAGACTCTCTCCTTTGGCCATCCTAATGCTATGGAGATTGTCCCTCAGGGCTATATTCTTGTTCTCTTTCTCTCTCTCATACAAGTTTGCCAGTGCAACCCACATCTCCTTGGATTTCAACTTCTCATCCAAATGTGGAATCAAGTGGTCTCTCACTCCATCCAAGATTATCCTCTGCACCCTTGATTCCTTCACCTCATGGAGGTCTAGGGAAATGGCATATGAAAAAGGAACTGTCATGGTGGTACTCACTAACACCCACAACTTGTTCTCCCCAAGAACAACTACAATCCTCACCTTCCATTGCAGGTAGTTGGAGATTCCCTCCAACCTATCGTCATACTTGGGACTAGAAGTCATCCTTATCCAATTGAAAAAGACCCTTTATTCCCCTTCTTCCAAGAAACACCCCTACAAATAATGCTATGCAAGTACCAAACTCTGTCCACTGAACCTTAGAGCCCAAGCTCTGATACCATGTTGAAATTTCACCTAAAACTAGGAAAACACTTCGTAAAATTTGATTTCAACCTACAATAATTTTTAGTTGTAATGAAACAAACTTAACAACATTCAACAATGACTTATGAGCATAAATACAATGACTAAGCAAATTGAAATTTAACAACGGAAAATAAAAGAACAATAGACAACATTCAACCACATTTAACACAAGGATTTTCTGGGCAATGCCCTTGGAAAAACCTCGAAGGGAAAACCAACCAAGGAGAGATTGTTCTTATCGAGCTCGTAGAAATTTTCAGATATTATAGCAATAATTGTTTTTCTGCAAACAATGAAAATACTTATCTCACTCTCCAAGCATAATATCCTCCTCGAAAATAGTTCCAAAGTTGTCTTGAAAAATGTGTCATTGTTGTACGACCTGTATGACCCTGTACTTTCAACACCAACTCTAAAATCTACCTCAAAAATTATGCATGAGCTCTGTTGTAGTTTTAGTACAGACTCTATGAATTCTTCCTACAACAAATGCCTAAAAAAATGTGTCCTTGTCTCTTGCCTCGATTTTTGTCCATAAAACCTATTGTATGGCTATTGAATTCGTATTATACAAACTCCTTTAATGTTGTATGGTAATGCTATCATAAATGATGAATTTCTTGGGAAATGCTCCCCCTCTTCTCCTTGGGATGTATGTCAATCCTCTTGCTTCTCCTTTTCTTCTTTCTTTCAACTCAAACCCTCTCTTGGAAAGTGTGCCTCTTCACATTCCCCTCAATCTCTCCTTGAAAATTTCACCCCATCTCCCTCAAGTGTTGCCTTTATTCACTCGTTAATGAGTAACTTCCATAACCCTAGATCTCCAAAGAGATAAACGATCAAAATTAGATCTTTCCCTCTTGAGATCAACGGTCATGACTTAATCTTCCGTTGAGTTCACTTAAATCACTTAAGTGACCCACACTTCAAGAAGTCACTTCTACCCATTAAATATTAAAAGGCCCAACTTGACTTTATAAATTCACATTATAAAGTCACTTTATAAACTTACTTTATAAAGTCACTTAAGAGAGACATTTTCTTGGTCACTTCTGCATGTTGGGCACTGCAATTGTAGAAGTACCTCCAAGCAACAAAAACTAACATTAATTTGCATTGTTTGAACAATATAATGAGGGCACTTGAATGGAACTTTAACAACTTGTCATTCTCCATGGAGGACACTAGTGATCCATGCATTTCAAAGAATACATCTCACACTATATCATTTCCTTGAAAGTAAAAAATATCCTCTATAACTGAGTTCTTGATTTATTCAAGACATGCTAAATAATTGATATGTTGACTTTTCTTTTTTACAATATTGATCACATTATCCATAATGATAATCCAAATTGGATTGAGAAAAAAAATGAAATAGCACATTATTATAGAGATAAAACAAGAAGTAATATTAAAAGAAAGGTATTACTATGAAAACCAAATTTTGTTAATGAATCAAATGGTGAAAAACACTACTAGTGCATAGAAATTGTGGCATTTTATCTCTGAGAAGAGATGGGATAACTATTCTCATTTGCAAAAAAACCATAATAAGAGGTTGAAAACTACCTTTTAACATAATGGAAAAAATCTAAAGATCTAAAAACCCTAATGTTAGGGTCCTAACCAGCACATAGGTAGAACAATATATTCAGATGTAATAAAGGTCAATATTAATAAGGCCTTTCAATAAAATAGAATAAGGCAGATGTAAGAAGACCTAATAGAATCTTTCGCTTCTACAAGGATCTTTCTCTAGATGCTTCATTTTAGTATAAATAGGAGTTGAGGGTATGAGAACCCTAGCTTGGATATTATTGTAATAGAGCTTTGCTCAACTAGAGGTTGCCCCCTTGAAGAGGCCCATGAACATTGCTTTTAGATTCAAAGTGTTATTTCTGTTGTTATTCTTATATCATTTCATTGTTATTGTGGTTAATGTTCTGGTTATATTGTTTTTATTATGCCATTACTAGCATTTTATTTCTATTCTGCATACATTTTATATCTGGTATATTACAAGTGGTATCAGAGCACTTTCCTCGGCAGAAAGTGTGGGTTAATTTTTTTTTTCAAGGTAGAGACGTATTCCGGCATCTTTAAGCCACAGAGATCTGTCATTACGTGCATAAACCCGCGGTTGAGGGATTCATACATGCAGGAAATACAAGTGGTACTTAAGTGCACATCTGTTGGCCACCCTTGTAACCCCTGTTGGTACCCCTTCGAGTGGTAGCACATCAGACAACACCTGTGTACGAATCGACCTAGATTACCTGAAGCCCTCTTTAGATAAACCGATCGATCGCCTGACTGTTATAGTGTCACCGAGGACAGTACTCGGGAAGATACTCTCTAGTACCTGGGTAGTCAGGTAGTACGGCTAAGGTATGGTCTATCCTCCTTAGTTAGTGCCCTGAGATATTGGGCCAAGTACTACTGTTGGACCCTGCACGTATATCAGAGATCTATAGCACAGGGAAAACCCTTGTCTGTAGAACCCTTGAATACCTAACCCTTGGGGACATAATGATGCAGGAGCATCGCCAACTCATCAAGCAAGCCAACACATCAAGCGGAGATCAGTTGGACAAACCAACCCAATTTTTTGAAAACACTTTGGGAATTGTTGCGCAAGTTTTTAATGAAGCCATTTATGAAGGCGCACTTGTATATTGTAATGGACCTTGAGCGGATAGCTCTCGTCCTTAGGTAGATAGATGTCATTTATTTTAGTTAATGCTGGTAGGTAGATTTTAATTGTAGATTTGATAGCTTTAGAGTCCAAGAGGGAAAAAAGATATAGACACCCTCATTGTATCATTGTAACATATTGAAAACAGGAGCAAGAAGAGAAGAGCATGCAGATAATTGTATGAAGAACACCCATGTACAAATATTGAATTTATATAAGAAAGCTTTAATTCAATTTCATGGTTTTGTGTTGTTTCTCTGTGTATTGATATTATGCTCATGGATGTTTTGCTTCCTATCATGCATTTCTTTTATATGTTGTGTATGTGATTTCATGGTGAACTTGAAGTCTGGAAGGGTGAATGAATGAGCTTCAATTGTTTCTCTAATTGAGCCAGAGAATTCTTGCAAGGAGTGCAGTCGAATTGTCTGCAAGGAGTGCGTTGACAGAAGGGTTCAATTAGAGATAGCTTTTGTTCTCATTTCTTCGAAGGTGCAGTTAGGCACAGTGTCGTGCAAGGAGTGTGTAGGCCAAGGAAAATCCTCAAGGTTGCAAACCTAAGCAAAGTTCTAGAAGATTGCTGCTGCAAGAGTGCGCAGGGTCGAGTGCCTTCAACACCTAGACATTGTTGAAGATTTGCCGCAAGGAGTGCGCGCAAGAAGTTCTCAAAAGGACTTGAGAAGTCGAGAACAAGCTCAGGAGGAGTAGACCTTCGAATTCACCGAAGGAGAAGTGCAGGGAAGCTTCTATTGGAAGTCTGAAGGAAGCATCGTAGGTTGGCAAGCAGGAGCCAAGCCTTTGTGAGAGAAGCACTTGATTCATTGTGTAGAAATCATCCAAGGAAGGATAGACGGTCGAAATCCTTGGAGAAGATTTCGCGAAGTCCCGAGGGTCGTAGGATCTTGTGGAGGTGAAAGGGGTTTACGGCAAGAGCGTCCGAGCGTTTGAAACTCGGGAGCGAGCAGAGCCGTCGATCCGAGGCAAAAGCAACCGTTGGATCTGCACGTGACATCGCATATCGGGTAATCGCGAGTTGAAGTTCCAAGAGATTGCAGCAAAGATCGCGATATCGCGAGTAGCGATATCTCGATAGGATCAGCACCGTTTGTTGTGGAGTACACGTGTTAGGAGATCCCGAGGAGTCGAGGCTCGACACATTGGAGTTTCTGGAGGTAAGAAAATCTTACATGTTGGAATCGCGATACGCGATATCCCAATGGAAGGGTCGTGTGGACCACACCCGGAGTTAGTGGGAGACAGGTGGCGGAATATTGGGGATCGGGAAAAGGGAAGTCCGGAGTCCTTTGACATCAGGATTCGCGATCCAGTGAATCCCGAAATCCCGATGGAGGCGACGGAAGGTGGAAGAGTCTATCCACACATGTGCCTCGGAGCATCGGTACATCGGGGTTCGAAGGTTGGAGATTCCATTAGTTAACATCGCGAGTAGCGATTTCCCGATAGGGAGAACTCTGATAACAGAGGGGAGAAAGTCAATGATTGACCCACATCGGGTTTCGGGGAATCGTGAGACATAAGGTACGTGAACATAGAATTCACAAAATCGTGAATTCTGATTTCCCGACCGTTAAGGGATATCATTGAAGAGTCGTTGTGGGTGAAGAATTCCCGATAGGGAATTAGAAGAACCGTTGAGTTCTTTGGGCCAAGTGGAAAGAAGGTCCTGAGGAAGCGGACGTGCCCTGGGTGGCGCGTTTGCGTCAGAGTGGTATCAGAGCGGGATTAACTCTTTGTTTTTTGTAGCAGAGAGAGAGGAAAAATTCACCATGACTCCGAGGAGAGAAATACAATCACCTAATCCAGAGGATAGGGAGAACCAGAGAAGAAGAGGGAGACAAGCACAGAATCCAAAAATGGAGAGGCAGATACGTGATCTTCGAGCGAGACTAGAAGATATGGAGGCAGCACAGAAACGCACAGCCAGTGCTGGAGATCTGAGCGACTCCGAAAGTGAAGTTGAAGTCGAACAACAAGGAGAGGTTGCAGCCGAAGATGCAGCCAATGAGCGGTTAATTAAGGCTATCGCCCAGATGAGTTCGAAAACAAAGATGGACATTCCAGCTTATGAAGGGAGTCAGGATGCAGAAGAGCTTCTAGACTGGATTAGAGATCTTGATACCTACTTCGATTATGAAGATATCGAAAAGGATAAGAAGGTCAAGCATGTTGTCACACGTTTGAAAGGACATGCAGCATTGTGGTGGGATGAGCTACAAGCTGATAGACATTCCAAAGGTAAGCAAAAGATCAAAAGATGGGATCGAATGATCGCGAAGATGAAATCAAAGTTCATCCCAAGGGATTACCAAATTAATCTGTTCAAAAGAATGCAGAACCTGAGATAGAAGTTGATGACAGTGAAGGAGTATACTGAGGAATTATACAAGCTGAACATCAGAGCAGAACATCAGGAGATCGAAGATGAGAAGGTTGCCAGATATCTGAATGGTCTGAGATACGACATTCAGGATCAATTAAGTATGGTTACCATCAGGACGGTGGAGGATGCTTACCAAATGGCTTTGAAAGCAGAGGAGAAGCTGAGCCAGAAGCAAGGTCAGCGAGGGTGAGGTAGGAGTCAGCCCAGGGGCAAGGCAGTTGCCCAAGAAAAATATTAGAAACCCAAGGAGGAATGGAAGAAACATCATGGTAAAATTGAAAGAGGTGGGACCTCACAGCGAGGACAGCCGCATATTGAACAGAGAGGGCAGCATACATAGCAGAGAGGAGATTATGCGGACGCAAACACTTTTCCTCGTACTAGAGGTAGAGGAAGAGGCCGAGGTGGAGTTATCACATGTTTCACATGTGGGAAGAATGGGCACATGTCGTTTGAGTGTCCAGAGAAAAAGAAGGATATTGGAGAAGCTCACATCACTGAGGCGCAGAAGCGGGATGTTGAGTCTGAAGATACAGAAGGTGGAAGGTCACTGATGATGTGTAAATCTCTCTTAACACCTGGGAAAGAGGTGGAGGACTCAGCTCAGAGGACCAGACTATTCAGGACAGCTTGCAAGACCAAGGATTGGGTATGAAAGGTTATTGTGGACAGCGGTAGCACAGATAATCTCGTTTCAACCGAGATGGTGGAAAAGTTGGAGCTGGAGACAACTGATCACCCAAGTCCATACAAAGTTTCATGGCTACATAAAGGAAAACAGGTAAGCGTTACCAAACAATGTTTGGTTAAATTCAAGATAAGAGAGTATAATGATGAAGTACTCTGTGATGTTATTCCTATGGATGTATGTCATTTATTGTTGGGTAGACCATGGCAATATGACAGAAATGTGGTTCATGATGGGAGAATGAACACATATACCCTGGAAAAGGATGGGAGGACACACAGGTTGCTTTCGATGAAGGATAAGGAAGTGAAACCGGAAGTGAGCAACACAATACTTCTCATGAGTGGGAAGGAGATTCTTACAGAAATGGAGAAGAAGGAAGATCCATAATTCTTTGTGGTTAGAAAGCCGAGGATTGTTCTGACTAGCACAAGAGTGGATGATTTTCCAGATGAGATTCAGGAACTGCTAGGAGAGTTCGCTGACATCATAGTGGATGAATTACCTCATTCGTTGACACCAATGAGAAGTGTGAGTCATCACATTGATCTCATACCAGGATCCATTTTGCCAAACAAAGCTGCGTACAGGTTGACACTGCAAGAAAATGAGGAGGTTAAGAGGCAGGTCCAGGAGTTATTGGACAAAGGATTAGTCAGGGAAAGTTTGAGCCTATGTGCTGTTCTAACAGTACTCAGTCCAAAGAAGGATGGAGGATGGAGAATGTGTACCAACTCAAGAGTGATCAACAAGATAACCATCAGGTACAGGTTCCCATTTCCAAGGATGGATGATCTGATGGATTGCCTGAGTGGGGCAAATTATTTTTCAAAGATTGATTTGAAAAGTGGATATCACCAGATTCGCATGAGAGAAGGTGTTAGCGATATTTCTTGTAAGGGGGTTAGAATGCAAAGGAATGGGTAAAAAACCCACTTGTACTAAGTTTTGGGTGATTATGCGCCCGTGGTAAGTAACGAGCAGGTCCGTGCGGCAGTGATTCGCGCGCCTGGATCAACGGTGCATATTGGATTTCGGAACCCCCCCTGCCTTTCTACCTTTAAGTGGGGGGGGGGGGTCCGGAATCGGGGGCGCACCTCTCCAACGGTCTAGATCAGCATGCCCGGATCAACGGCGATAAAGGCAATTTTGGAACCCCCCCCCGCCTTTCTACCTTTAAGCTGGGGGGGGGGGTCTGAAATCACGGATGCAGCTTTCCAATGGTCCATATCGACGCGCCCGTATCAACGACACTTGGACAATTGTGTCCTTATCAGTTTCCCTATGTTTAGCCAGTGTGAGCCCTTCTCCCATCATGTCATCCTCCTAAACCTCCTTTCCCCCACTGTCGTGTGTCATATGTCCTCCTCCACTCTTTCATCCAGGTGGCCCTTTCCCTGTCTCATCATCTACTCACCACCTGCCACGTGTCTCCTTCCCTCCACGTCAGCCTCCCATGTTCATCATATCTACTCTCCTGACTCCTCCGCTTATCGCCTTTTTGCCATGTGTCTCCCCTATAACCTCTCTCGCTTCCCTCATCGCTTCTTACTCCGCTCCCCGCCATTCCGGCCCTATCACTCAGTTCCCGTGCCCCATCTTCCGTGCTGGCCTCCACGCCTATTCTTTGAGCCAGTCAGTTATTCCAGGTGGCAGCGCAGGAGGCCCTCCACGTCCTGAAGGTGCCGAGTTGGCCGGGCCATCCTCAATCCCGATGAAGCAGTTATTGAGGTGGTTGGTGGTGGTTAGACATCGCCTCTGCCATAATGGGAAATCACGACAATGAATTAAAGGCATGTCGATTCGCCGTTGGGACTGTCAAAGAATTAGATTGCATCTGACATAAGTTGCATGACCCTCTAGAATTTGACTGTCAGAAATACATGCAGATGCAAAGCCTTCAATGCAGTGTCTTGATTTCGCTGTTGATTGTTGTTCTGAGTATATGAAGGCGTTTTCGCCATTTTTGTATCTATCGATGGTAGAGCGAAGCTCCCGACTGTAAAAGTTTCCATGACCATTATGGTTTCTTGGTTATGCCTCTGTGTTTGAGATTTCTTGGTTTATGAAAAATAGTTCTCCTTTTCCATCTATGTTTCATCTCATGCTAGAGAGTCCATTATCGAATGATTCGCGTGGATTGTTGCATCTTTGTTATGATAAAGGATTTGTTATGACATTATTGTATTCTCTGGTCTTCTGTGTTTGAATGTAAGAGGATCTTGAGTTCGAATGTTTTCTTCTCTAGTCTATTACGAACCTAATGTCTATGATAGACCTTCACACTCTTCTCATGCAAGTCTTCCCCCTACTCACCCTTTATTGCAACTCATTGTTTGAAGTTTATCAAGACCTCACTCGTCCATGCATGCCTGGTCTAGTTTCTGAGTCAAGACGATATCATTCTGAGTTTTCCTCCATTTGATCACCCCTTTAAAACAAATTGTGACATTAAACTGATGGGCGTCAGGCTCTACTCCTGCAAGCAATCTAGGAGTGACTTCCGGATCCAACATTTCTGGCGCCGTTGCCGGGGACGAAGTTGAATATTTTCCCCGGATTTGAACGACAAAGATCAACTGATTATGAAGGTGCATCAGATATCAGAACTTGAAATTGCTACTATGCACCTGGCGACTCCATTGTGACGAATCCGCTGGGGAGAACCTGCTCTATCATTGTGGCTTCGAGAGGCAGACACATGAGGTCTAATCCACATTTTCCTTTAGCTACATTAGAAGCTGACTTGGAAGTGGTGCGCAGAAAGGGAAAGAGATATGTGAAAGAAGTTTCCATCGCTGAAACAGAGGAAGAGATCCTTGTCACTCCCCCCTCTCTGGAAGTTGTGCCTCAATACAGACCTCAAACCTCTGAAGGTTTCACCACCCCTCATTTTATTGCTACTGCTGCACAAAGGGAAGCATCTGCACATTCAGGTCCCTTAGACCTCTCTCTGTTTTCCCAATCGTCTCCTTCGAGAAGCTCTTCTCCGACATCTCCCATCCATACTCCTTCTCCTCCGAGTTCTCCTCCACCTAATATTCCTATGGCTGGTGCTAATCCCCCTCCGAACAGAATGGATGCTATAGTCACTGCTAGATATGCTCCTTTAATCCTACCTCATCCTATGAATCCTCTCCCCACTGGAGATTATTTGAAATACATGCCCAAATTTGTGGGAGAAGGGGACATAACTGCTGAAGAGAACCTAGTTGCCTTTTACAGTTATGCAAACAACTTGATTATCGAGAATGAAGATGTGTGGATGAGAATCTTTGTCTAGAGCCTAGATGGAGAGGTAAGGAAATGGTTCAGAGGATTGGCCCCTAGATCTATTGCTGGAATTGAGGCTCTGGATAATGTTTTCCTGAGACAGTGGGGAGACAGGAAGGATTATACGTATTACATGATAGAGTTTGGGGCTCTGAAGAAAATGGAAGGAGAGTCTGTCTTGGACTTCTCCAAAAGATTTAATAAGATGTACAATAAGATCCCTGCAGAGATAAAGCCCTCAGAAGCCTCTGCTCAAATTTCATATGCTGGTGCATTTGACCCTGATTTCTGTCTCCTATTAAGAGAAAGAAGAGCCACCTTTTTAGCTCAGATGCAAGATGCAACCATATAAGTGGAATCCAACATAATAGCAGCTGACAGACTAAGGAACAAGGCTGACGCAGAAAGAAGAAAGGGAAAATCGGAAGCCTCAACTTCTGGCCCATCGCTGCCCCACCCTCAAGTGAATGAGTTGACCCAGGTCATGAACTTTCTGAAAGAAGAGATGGAAAGATTAAAAGTGGAAAGGAAACAAATGAATAAGGGCCCTCAGGGCACCGAGAACAGAGGAGGTTTCAGAAGGCCAAATAATTTTGCTCCTCCAACTATACATAGAGAGAAAGGAAGAGAGAGGGATGACCAGAGAATCCAAGCTCCCTTTCAGAACAATTTTGTGGCTGATGAAGAAGAAGGGGAAACAGACGAGCCTGAGCCTAAAATACACTACTTAGAAGTCACCCCTCCTTTCCCTCATCTGACTCAATCAGCATATGAAGAGTCTCTCATGGATGGTCAGCTGAATGAATTGAGCAAAGGAGATAAAGCTAGTGGCGTTCGAGGGAGGTACAACCTGAGGTCCGACAAAAGGGCAGCAACACCTAATGTTCCTGAGCCATCCACTAGAACAAAGAAACCTGCTAATGAAGTAGTATATGCTCAAAGAGGTAAGAAGGCTCGACCTCTCTCTCCCATTGTCCATAATCATGTTCCTGAAATTAGAGAACTCCCAAAGCCTATGTCTTCTTTCAATTTCGAACATGATATTTGAAAGATCAGAATTCCTGTGCCACTCACTAAGTTAATTAAACATGGGGAATTCAAAAAGTGCTTCTCTGACCTTTTGAAATCTGAAGCCTCATACCCTCTCATAGACTCCATAAACCTCCAAGATGAAAGGCCTGCAGTTGTCCTAGGTCCCATGGTAGAAGACAGAGATGATTCATCCCCTCCCTTCTACACATCCCTGAACATACATGACAAAGTGCTGCATAATTGCCTTATGGATTCAGGGGCCTCTCACAACCTCATGCCCAAAACTGTTATGGAAGAGTTGGGACTATAAGTCACCCGATCCTATCATGACCTCTATTCTTTTGACTCTAGGAGGTTTCAGTGTTTGGGAGTCATTGAGGACCTGGTAGTCTCCTTGTTTCAGCTGCCCATGAAAAGTATGGTTATGGATATTGTGGTGGCCGACGTTCCCCCCAAGTTTGGCATGTTGTTGTCAAGGTCTTGGATTAAAATACTTGGAGGGACATTACAGATGGACCTCACATATGCCACCATTCCAGTATTTGGAGGGGAGCATAGGAGACTGTACAGAGAAGCACAACTAGCCTACATTGTCAGTGATGAAGCAAACCCCATTAATCACCCCATCTTTGCACTTGACACTGACTTAGGGTCTAGCTTGTTACAGCTCACTGAGACTCCTGAGGCCCCTTTGCAGATCAGAAAGTAGCCCATTCTTAATCGAGAAATGCCCCCTCCAACCACCTCTGTTTGGAAGATGTTCTTTGATGGAGCTTCTTCTAGTATGGGTGCAGGTGCCGGGGTGGTATTCATATCCCCTTCTCAAGAGACCATATCTCTGTCATCAAGCTAGAATTTGAAGTCACCAATAACATGGCAGAGTATGAAGCTCTGGTTCTGGGATTAAGAGCTGCAAAGGAAATGGAAATTAGGGAGATAGTTGTGTTTGGGGATGCAGAACTGATTGTCCAACATGTCAAAAACGTTTATCAGGCCAAGCATCCTCGACTCAAGAATTACAGAAAGGAGGTATGGGACCTAGTTGGTAATTTCTTCCTGGCTTTTAACATCTCTTTCATTCCAAGGGAAGAAAATGCTCCAGCCGAATTTTTAGCTTTCACAGCTAGTGTGCTCGAAGTTCCTATGCTGCCCACTGTCGAATCCGATGTTGAAATAAGGTATAGACCCTCTGTACCAGACAATGTCAAACATTGGAAGGTATTTGAGGATGATCAGGAGATCGAAAAGTTTCTTCAATCTGTTGATAACTTTTATGCATTGCACGTAGATGAGGATCCTAACATTGAAGGAGAGCCTGACCGTCACCCTGAGGAGTTTTCGAATAAAATTGTCAGCCACCAGATTATTCAACTACCAAGCAATCACATACCGAAAAGACTAATCCCATTAGAAAGGTTGTTTGATGGAAATGATGTGGCAGTAAAGGGTAGAGTTTCAGGTGACGAGGCTGACACAGGTGAGTGCAACATAGGCACACTAGAGGAGCCCAAGTTTGTCAAGTTGTCAAGAAGTTTAACCAAGGAGCAGAGGGCTAAATATACTGAGTTGCTGAGGGAGTTTGCTGATGTGTTTGCATGGACCTACGAAGACCTCAAGACGTATGACACATCAGTTATTGAGCACAAGATCCCACTAAAAGAAGAGGCTAAACCATTCAAGCAGAAGCTAAGACAGATAAATCCCATGTTGTTGCCTATCATGGAGAGGGAAGTGAAGAAGTTGTTGGATGCCCAGATCATCGTCCCCTTGAGATATTCTGACTGGGTGGCCAATTTGGTCCCAGTAAGAAAGAAAAGTGGCGAAATCAGACTTTGTGTTGATTTCATAAATCTGAACAGGAGCTCAAGGAAAGATAATTATCCCCTGCCCAACATGGAGCACATATTGCAGAAGGTCACCGGTGCTTCCAGAATATCCATGATTGATGGCTTCTCTGGCTACAATTAGATATCAGTCATGCCTGAGGACAGGGAAAAAATAGCCTTCACCACTCCTTGGGGCACATTCATGTATGCCAAAATGCCTTTCGGGCTGATGAATGCAGGAGCAACATTTTAGCGAGCTATGGACATAGCCTTCGTCGGAGAAAAAGACAAGTTTGTGGTGATTTATCTCAACGACATAAAAGTCTTCTCCAAGACTGATAAAGAGCACCGCTGCCACTTGAAGAAGGTTTTCCAGAAATGTCGGAGGTATGGCCTATCTTTAAACCCCAAAAAATCATTGTTTTCCATGCAGGAGGGGAAGCTATTAGGCCATATAGTATCAGTAGAAGGGGTGAGAATTGATCCTAGCAGGGTGGAAGCGATTCAGACCCTGTCACTTCCGAGATCTAAGAAGGAAGTTCAGGCCTTTCTGGGGAGGATAAATTTTCTGAGGAGGTTTGTTTCAAATTTTGCAGAATTAGTAAAACACATCATAGCAATGCTCAGGAAGGGGAATGAAGTAAGATGGACTGTTGAGCCCAGGGAATCTTTTGCCCAAATAAAGAAGGCGTTGACTGAAGCACATGTGCTAATCAGTCCTGATTATTCTAAAGATTTCCTGATTTTCTCATTTGCTTCCTGTGATACAATAGCAGCAGTTTTATTGCAAAAAAATGAGCAGGGGAGAGAACAGCCTATTGCCTTCTTTAGCAAGGCGTTGAGAGATGCAAAACTCCGATACGAGATCATGGAGAAGCAGGCCTATGCCTTGGTGAAAGCTCTCAAGGCTTTCAGGATCTATGTCTTGCATTCAAAGATCACTGCATATGTCCCTTCTACCTCTGTGAAGGACATTCTTATATAGCCTGACATAGATGGGAGAAGGGGTAAATGGATCGCCAAGATCCTGGAGTTTGACCTGGAGATTAAGCCCACCAAGTTGATAAAGGGGCAAGGTTTGGCCAAGCTGCTGGTTGAATCCAATTACAAGGCTCTGTGGATTAACTTCATCAATGAACAAGCTGAGTCATCCGATAAGGATTCTCAGACCATCATACCATTAGCAGCATGCCCCTGGTACAAGGACATCTTGTATTTCCTACAAGAATTAAAGCCCCCTGACAGATTAGGAAAGAGTAGGGTCAGATCTTTGAAGCTCAAAGTAGTCAGATATTGTCTCGTTGACCAAGCCCTGTATTGGAGAGACCCTCTGGGGATACTATTAAGATGTCTGGACCCGCTGCAAGCCCAAAAGGTGATGTTCGATTTTCATAGCGATCTCTGTGGAGGTCATCATTTTTGGAAGACCACAACCCACAAAATCCTTCGGGCTGGGTATTACTGGCCTACTTTGTTTTCTGATGTCTGCAGGGAATTCAGGGCTTGCATCAAATGCCAGAAGTTCTCAGGTAAGCAACAGCTCACATCTCTGCCATTAAAGCCTGTAGTGGTTTCAGCACCCTTTCAGCAGTGGGGGTTGGACTTTATCGGGGAAATTAATCCTCCCTCAAGTGGCTAGCACAGATGGATTCTGACTGCAAACGACCACTTCACCAAATGGATAGAAGTTGTCCCTACCAGAAGCATGTCTCACAAAGTGATTATCAGCTTCCTGGAAGACATCATATCCAGATTTGGTTGCCCCAGCAGAATTGTCACTGACAATGCCACCCCTTTTCGGTCTGAGCCTCTGGTCAAGTTCTATGAACGTTTTGAGATTTCACTAATTCACTCCACTCCCTACTATCCTCAAGGAAATGGACTGGTAGAGTCCTCCAATAAAAGTTTGATCAAGCTTATTAAGAAGCTACTGGAGGACAATAAAAGGGCCTGGGACTCAAAGCTCAAATTTTCTCTTTGGGTTGATCGGGTGACAACAAATAAATCCCTGGGCCTCTCGCCCTTCCAACTTGTTTATGGAATAGAGGTCGTTTTCCCCACTCAGCTCGCCTTACCTGTGGAACATTTCCTCCAAGACTTTGAAGAAGAACCTAATCATGTGATCAGAAGGATTCACCAGATGGTGGAAGTACAACATATAAGAGAACAGGTCTTGGACACAGCATACAATCATCAGCAGAAGATCAAGCATGCTTTTGACAGGAAGAACAGAAAGAAAGAATTCAAGCAGGGTGACCTGGTACTCAAATGGGATGTGCCCAGGCAGGAAAAGGGAAAACACAGTAAATTTGATGCCCTCTAGTTCGGGCCTTTCAATATCCTTGAAGTATTTTCAAACAACACTTACAGGCTGCAGGATCTGGAAGGCAAAGAAGTTTTTAGCAGCCCAGTCAATGGGCATTTCTTAAAAAACTATTTTCTGTGAGCCGCAGTCGGCTCTTTTTGTTTTGTTTTGTAAATACTATTTTTGTTTTTGTTTTTTTGGACAAATAAATGACTCCATATCCCAACAACAAAGGCACTGAATCTGCAAAAGAGTTCTTAGAGCATCACAGGGACGACTCTATCCCCCATGGAGCCAAATGTTAGTGATATTTCTTGTAAGGGGGTTAGAATGCAAAGGAATGGGTCAAAAACCCACTTGTCCTAAGTTTTGGGTGATTATGCGCCCGTGGTAAGTAACGAGCAGGTCCGTGCGGCAGTGATTCGCATGCCTAGATCAACGACGCATATTGGATTCCGAACCCCCCCTACCTTTCTACCTTTAAGCGGGGGGGGGTCTGGAATCGGGGGCGCACCNGATTTCCAATGGTCCAGATCGATGCACCCAGATCAATGGCGCTTGGACAATCGCGTCCTTCTTAGTTGCCCTGTGTTTAGCCAGTGTGGGCCCTTCTCCCGTCATGTCATCCTCCTGAACCGCCTTTCCCCCGCTGTCGTGTGTCATATGTCCTCCTCCACTCTTTCATCCACGTGGCCCTTTCCCTGTCTCATCGTCTACTCACTACCTGCCACGTGTCTCCTTCCCTCCATGTTAGCCTCCCATGTTCATCATATCTACTCTCCTGCCTCCTCCGCTTATCACCTTTTTTCCATGTGTCTCCCCTATAACCTCTCTCGCTTCCCTCATCGCTTCTTACTCTGCTCCCTGTCGTTCTGGCCCTATCACTCAGTTCCCGTGCCCCATCTTCTGCGCTGGCCTCCATGCCTATTCTTTGAGCCAGTTAGTTATTCCAGGTGGCAGCGCGGGAGGCCCTCCACGTCTTGAAGGTGCCGAGTTGGCCGGGCCATCCTCAATCCTCATGAAGTAGTTATTGAGGCGGTTGGTGGTGGTTAGACATCGCCTCCGCCATAATGGGAAAGCACGGCAATGAATTAAAGGCACGTCGATTCGTTGTTGGGACTGTCAAAGAATTAGATTGCGTCTGACATAAGTTGCACGACCCTCCAGAAGTTGACTGTCAGAAATCCATGCAGACACAAAGCCTTCAATGCAGTGTCTTGATTTCGCTGTTGATTGTTGTTCTGAGTATATGAAGGCGTTTTCATCATTTTTGTATCTATCGATGGTAGAGCGAAGCTCCCGACTGTAAAAGTTTCCATGACCATTCTGGTTTCCTGGTTATGCCTCTGTGTTTGAGATTTCTTGGTTTATGACAAACAGTTCTCCTTTTCCATCTATGTTTCATCTCATACTAGAGAGTCCATTATCAAATGATTCGCGTGGATTGTTGCAGTTTTGTTATGATAAAGGATTTGTTATGACATTATTGTATTCTCTGGTCTTCTATGTTTGAAAGTAAGAGGATCTTGCGTTCGAATGTTTTCTTCTCTAGTCTGTTACGAACCTGATGTCTATGATAGACCTTCGCACTCTTCTCATGCAAGTCTTCCCTCTACTCGCCCTTTATTGCAACTCACTGTTTGAAGTTTATCAAGCCCTCACTCATCCATGCATGCCTGGTCTAGTTTTTGAGTCGAGACGATATCGTTCTGAGTTTTCCTCCATTTGATCACCCCTTTAAAACAAATCGTGACATTAAACTAATGGGCATCGGGCTCTCCTCCTGCAAGCAATCCAGGAGTGACTTCCGGCTCCAACAGAAGGCGATGAGTGGAATATAGCCTTCAAGACAAACGAAGGACTGTATGAATGGCTAGTCATGCCGTTTGGTTTGACGAATGTGCCAAGTACCTTTATGAGGCTGATGAATGAAGTCCTGAGGGAATTCATCGGAAAGTTTGTCGTCGTATATCTGGATGATATACTGATTTTCAGCAAGACGAAGGTTGAACATCTGAAGCATTTGGACATTGTGATGAGGAAGCTACATCAGGAGAATCTGTTGATCAATATGAAGAAGTGCTCATTTATGAAGACAGAACTCATTTATTTGGGGTTTGTTATTTCAGCGAATGAGTTGAAGATGGATCCGAATAAGGCAGAAGTAATCAAGAATTGGCCATCACCGAGAAATATTTTCGAGGTGAGAAGTTTTCATGGTTTGGCTAGTTTCTACCGGAAATTCATCAGGAATTTCAGTGGAATTAGCACAGCAATGATGGACACAGTGAAAAGGTGACATAAATCTTTTCATTGGACAGCAGAGGCTGAGAAGAGCTTCAATCTGTTGAAGCAGAAGATCATGGAGCAACCAGTGTTGGTGTTGCCGGATTTCATGAAGACATTTCAGGTGAAATGTGATGCCAGTGGGTTTTCCATAGGAGTGGTCTTGAGTCAGGAAGACAGACCAGTCGCATATTTCAGCGAGAAGCTGGATGAGGCGAAACTAAAATACTCCACGTATGATAAAGAATTCTATGCTATCATACAGGCATTGAAGAAGTGGAGGCATTACTTGATCCCGAAAGAATTTGTATTGTACAGTGACAATCATGCATTGCAGTTTGTGAGTCAACAGGAGAAGTTCAATCAGAAACATGCAAAATGGGTAGAATATATGCAGAATTTTACATTTGTAATTAAACACATTTCAGGTACTGCTAACAAAGTGGCTGATGCTTTGAGCAGGAAGTGTTTGTTTCTACAGGAATTCCAAGTCAAGACGTTGGGTTTTGAAAATCTCAGGGACATGTACGCAGGTGATGCAGATTTTGCAGAGGCATATGAAGCAGCTGAGAATCCATTTCTCAGAGACAGAAGCTCATGGATAGATTATATGATCCAGGAGGGATTGTTGTTCATAGGCAATCAACTTTGTATTCCAAAATTCTCCATGAGGGAGAACTTGTTAAAAGAGAAACATAGTGGAGGATTAGCAGGACATTTTGGCCACAAAAAAACATTTGCGAAGCTAAATGAGTCATATTTTTGGCCAGGGATGCGAGCAGATGTCAAAAGATTTGTTGACAAATGTAGAGTTTGCCAGCATTTGAAAGGAAGGAAGCAGAATGCAGGGTATTATCATCCATTGCCCATACCAGAAAGACCATGGGAGGCGATTAGCATGGATTTTGTATTGGGTTTGCCAAGGACACAAAGAGGTGTTGATTCCATCTTTGTGGTCGTGGACAGGTTTTTGAAGATGGCACATTTAATTCCATGCCAGAAGACTAGAGATGCGACTCACATCGCGAATTTGTTTTTCAAGGAGGTCATTCGACTTCATGGATTGCCGAAAAGTATTGTTTCAGACAGGGATAATAAATTCATAGGGCATTTTTGGAGGACCTTATGGAAGAAGCTAGGAACTAACCTGGCGTTTAGCTCTGCTTATCATCCGCAGACAGACGAACAAACAAATGTGGTCAACAAAAGTCTGGGAGACTTGTTGATAAGCTTGGTGATAGAGCATCACAGTAGCTGGGATCAGATATTACCACAGGCAGAGTTTTCATACAATGATTCAGTGAATCAGAGTACAGGTAAAAGTCCATTTCAGGTTGTATATGGGATACAACCGAGAGGAGTTTCTGAACTCAGGGAGTCAGAACCAACTGCTACTAGCAGCGCTAGTGCAGAAGAGTTCACCGAGGCAATGAAAGAACTTCACAACAAGGTGAAGTAGCGACTACAAGATTCAAATCAGGAATATAAGTGCAGAGCAGATCAGCATCGAAGACAACTTCAATTTGAAGTTGGTGATTTAGTTCTGGAATCCAACATATTAGCAGCTGACAAATCGGACCCTGCAAGGTCCTGAAGAAATTCAGAGAAAATGCTTACGAGATCGAGTTGTCGGATGGAATCGGAATATCTTCGATATTCAACGTTGCGGATTTATACCCATACAGGGCTAGTGAAGCAGACACTGGAACTGAGGAACCAGTGATTCAGTGGATGAACCAATTACCAGTAGCAGAAAAGCCACAAATGGAATGCATACTGGACAAACGAGTAGGTAAGAAGACCAGGAGAAAAGAATACATTGAGTACCTGGTCAAGTGGAAGAATCATCCAGTGGAATATGCCAGTTGGAAGACCGAAGCAGTGATATAGAAGCATGGATAGACCGTGCAGGAGCTCATGGACAGAAGCCCATGAAAGTTTTCAAGCCGAGGAGTATGATGCAGGAGCATCGCCAACTCATCAAGCAAGCCAGCACATCAAGCGGAGATCATCTGGACAAACCAACCCAAATTTTTGAAAACACTTTGGGAATTGTTGCACAAGTCTTTAATGAAGCCATTTATGAAGGCGCACGTGTATATTGTAATGGACCTTGAGCGGATAGCTCTCATCCTTAGGTAGATAGACGACATTTATTTTAGTTAATGCTGGTAGGTAGATTTTAATTGTAGATTTGATAGCTTTAGAGTCCAAGAGGGAAAATGGATATAGACACCCTCATTGTATCGTTGTAACATATTGAAAACAGGATCAAGAAGAGAAGAGCATGCAGAGAATTGTATGAAGAACACCCATGTACAGATATTGAATTTATAGAAGAAAGCTTTAATTCAATTTCATGGTTTTGTGTTGTTTCTCTGTGTATTGATATTATGCTCATGGATGTTTTTATTCCTGTCATGCATTGCTTTTATATTTTGTGTATGTGATTTCATGGTGAAATTGAAGTCTGGAAGGGTGGATGAATGAGTTTCAATTGTTTCTCTAATTGAGCCATAGAATTCCTGCAAGGAGTGCAGTCGAATTGTCCGCAAGGAGTGCGTTGACAGAAGGGTTCAATTAGAGATAGATTTTGTTCTCATTTCTTCAAAGGTGCAGTTAGTCACAGTGCCATAAAAGGAGTGCGCAGGCCAAGGAAAAGCCTCAGGGTTGCGAACCTGAGTGAAGTTCTAAAATATTGTTGTTGCAGGAGTGTGCAGGGTCGAGTGCCTTCAACACCTAGACGTTGTTGAAGATTTTCCACAAGGAGTGCGCGCAAGAAGTTCTCAAAAGGACTTGAGAAGTCGAGAACAAGCTCAGGAGGAGTAGACCTTCGAATTCACTGAAGGAGAAGTGCAGGGAAGCTTCTATTGGAAGTCTGAAGGAAGCATCATAGGTTGGCAAGCAGGAGCCAAGTCTTTGTGAGAGAAGCACTTGATTCATTGTGTAGAAATCATCCAAGGAAGGATAGACGGTCAAAATCCTTGGAGAATATTTCACGAAGTCCTGAGGGTCGTAGGATCTTGCAGAGGTGCAAGGGGTTTATGGCAAGAGCGTCCGAGGGTTTGAAACTCAGGAGGGAGCAGAGCCATCGATCCAAGGCAGAAGCAACCGTTGGATCTGCACGTGACATCACATATCGGGTAATCGCGAGTTGAAGTTCCAAGAGATTGCAGCAAATATTGTGATATCGCGAGTAGTGATATCCTGATAGGATCAACACCATTCATTATGGAGGACACGTGTCAGGAGATCTCGAGGAGTCTGGGCTCGACACATCGGAATTTTCGGAGGTAAGAAACTTTTGCATGTTGGAATCGCGATACGCGATATACCGACGGAAGGGTCGTGTGGGCCACACCCGGAGTTAGTGGGAGACAGGTGGTGGAATATTGGGGATCGGGAAAAGGGAAGTCCCGAGTCCTTTGACATCAGGATTCACGATCCAGCGAATCCCGAAATCCCGACGGAGGCGACGGAAGGAAGGTGGAAGAGTCTATCCACACATGTACCTCGGAGCATCGGTACATCGGGGTTCGGAGGTTGGAGATTCCATTAGTTAACATCGCGAGTAGCGATTTCCCGATAGGGAGAAATTTGATAACAGAGGGGAGAAAGTCAGCGATTGACCCACATCGGGTTTTGGGGAATCGTGAGACATAAGGTACGCAAACATAGAATTCGCAAAATCGTGAATTCCGATTTCTCGACCGTTAAGGGAGATCATTGAAGAGTCGTTGTGGGTGAAGAATTCCCGATAGGGAATTAGAAGAACCGTTGAGTTCTTTGGGCCGAGTGGAAAGATGGTCCTGAGGAAGCGGACGTGCCCTGGGTGGCGCGTTTGCATCACATAAACATAAACAAATTAAAATAAACAAGATCTATTGTTGCACAACTATGTTCGGTTTGCCAAGTAAATACACATTTCTTTCTAGTTAAGCATTTGGGCATTTCCTCTCTGCAGTATTCTTCGGACTGGAGTATAACTCTGTAAAAAAATAAAAAGTCTAAAAAAAATTTCATCATTATTTGAGACCTATTCCATTGGATTCATCTCTTCACCCTTATCACATTCATCCATATCATTTTTCGGAAAAAAAAAATTACCCCGCCTGCCCCTTTTCAGTTTCCCCATCCCCATGGCCCATACTCGTAGCCAAGACTTGGAAGCTCGCTTCAACACCTTGCAATATGGTCTCATTCAGACCCAACAAGAAGTGAAACAACTCAATGCCAATGTTTCCGCCATCAATACAACCATGTAATCCTCAATGGGGGAAATCAAACAAGACCTCACCACCTAGCTTGAATCAGTCTTTTCGGCACTCTGCACCAAACTAGATATCCCTACAAATAACCCTTCCTCTTCCTCACCTCCACATACTGAAGGTGACCATTCCTCTCATTCCCATACCTTGAAAACCCATCACTTTCAATGTGACCTACACCTTCCGCGGGTAGATGTGACCAAATTTGATGGCTTGGACCCCACTGGTTGGGTAGCCCAAATGGAACATTACTTCTCTTTATACGACATTACAGATGACTTGGCCAAAATATGGTATGGTGTTCTCCATCTAGATCAAGAACGTTGGCAATGGTGGCAATGGAGAAAAACTTCTCGTCAAGGGTATATTGCTTGGACAAAATTTGTGGCAAAGCTTTATGAATGCTTTAACACTGACACCAACCATTTGGGTTGTTTGACAAAGCTAAAACAATTAGGAACAGTGGAAGAATTTATAGCTGCCTTTGAGCGCCTGGCTTTTAGAGCAAAGGGGATGTCTGATGCCTTTTTCCCAGAGTGTTTTATTAGCGGCCTCAAGGATGAAATTCGGGCCCATGTCCTCATGACTCAGCCTGAGAGTTGGGTGGAGGCTACCAAAAGAGATAAAGAAGCATAATAGGTTGTATCTTCTCAAAACTCCAAACCCTCCTTTATCCCTCACCCTAAACCAGTAAATCCCACTACCCCCTCCGCTCCACTAAAGATCCAAAAATTGACTAGGGATGAAATGGTTGAATGCCAACTCAAAGGCCTTTGTTATAACTGTGATGAAAAATATTTCCTGGGCCATAAGTGTAAAGAACAAAATCTTTTTATGGCCATCTCCGAGGAGATTGCGGAAGAAGATGAAAAAACTCCCTTTATGTCTGAGTCACCTAAATCGACTGACATAACCCCTCCCTCAGACCCTCCCAAAGTAGAACTGGTCATTTCCCTCAATGCTCTCACTGGCTTCTCCACTCCCCAAACCCTCAAGCTAATTGGTTACATCAAGCATTGAAAGTTCATCACTCTGGTTGATAGTGGCAGCACCCATACTTTTATTCATCACCGCATTTCCCACAAAACTCATTGCTACATCCATGTCGTCAATAATTTCTCAATCATGATTGCCAATGGTGGTTCCATGAAATGTGGAGGGCGTTGTGAAAATGTGTGTCTCCAAATTGGTGACTACCACCTGAAATCCCATATGCTTGTTATCAACATGGGAGGTTGTGACATTGTGTTGGGTGCAGACTGGCTAAGGACTTTGGATCCCATTGTCATGGATTTTAAAGACTTAACCATGCAATTCGACTAGGAGGGCCACCAATATAAGTTCCAAGGCATCACCACCAGTTCAACTGAGATGATTAGTTCCCATCGCATGGAAAAGATGCTCAAAAAGGGTCATTCTGGTGTTATCGCCCAACTCCATGCCATACAAACAACAAAGACACCCTCGATACCACAAGACCTCCAAGCCATCCTTTCTAAACATCAATCGATCTTTTCCACTCCCCAAGGCTGACCTCCTTCCCATGGTGTTCATGATCATTCCATTCCCCTTGTACCCAAAAGCCTTACTCCCAATATCCGTCTGTATCGTCACCCCTTTTCCCCAAAAAATGAAATTGAGAAAATGGTCCAGGAACTCCTTAATGCAGGCATTATCCGCCCTAGTATGAGCCCTTATTCATCTCCTGTGGTCATGGTCCTAAAGAAAGAAGGTTCTTGGTGAATGTGTCTTGACTTTTGTGCCCTCAACAAACTTACTATCAAAGACAAATTCTCCATTCCTGTCATTGATGACCTCCTGGATGAATTGAGTGGCGCCCAATTCTTCACTAAATTGGATCTTCGTTCGGGCTACCACCAGATACATATGAAAGAGGCAGACATTCCCAGGACTTCCTTTAGAACTCATGAGGGCCACTATGAGTTTTTGGTCATGCCCTTTGGCTTGCATAATGCCCCCTCCACCTTCCAAAGCCTCATCAATCATGTCTTTCATCCTTTTCTCCACCATTTTGTCTTATTTTTCTTTGATGATATCCTCATCTATATTAAAAGTTGGACATACCATCTTGCTCATGTGGATCGAGTTCTCCATCTTTTGTCTCAGCACCAACTTTTCCTGAAACAGTCTAAATGTTCTTTTGGCGCCTCAGAAGTAGAATACTTGGGTCATCTGGTTGGCAAAGATGGTGTCAGGGTGGATCCTAAAAAGATTGAAGCTATGCAAGACTAGCCTCACCCAAAGACTCTTAAGAGCTTGTGTGGATTTCTAGGCTTAACAGGGTATTATCACAAGTTTGTTAAGAATTATGGGAAGATTGCAACACCTCTCACTGTTCTCCTCAAAAATAACTCTTTCACTTAGACTCCAGCCACTGCTCAAGATTTTCAAAACTTGAAGATGGCCATGTGCACCACTCCATTCCTCGCCCTTCCCAATTTCACAAATACCTTTGTGTTGGAATGTGATGCCTCAAGGAAAGGAATTGGTGCTACCCTTATGCAAGAGGGTCGACCTCTGGCCTTTACCAGCAAGCAACTATCTGAAAGAAATCTGGGCAAACCCATCTATGAAAAGGAAATGTTGGCTATTCTACATGTCGTGGATCTATGTCGTCCTTATCTATTGGGTCAATGTTTCCAAATTAAGATAGACCATCAAATCCTCAAGTATTTTCTGGAACAACGCATTTCCTCCCTAGAACAACAAAAATGGGTGACTAAACTCTTTGGATATGGTTATGAGCTCATTTATAAGAAAGGAAAAGACAATGTGGTTGTGGATGCACTATCCCGAAAATATGAAGATGAAGGATCTCTTTTTTCTCATTCATTCATTGTACCAGATTGGCTCCAAGCCGTTCGCAAGGAATGGCTACAAGATCCAAAAAGTTCGCAGTTGATCCACCAATTGCAGTCTGTTGAAAAGTCAACAAGAAACATGTGTCTAATTTAGTTTTCCCTTAATTAAATTCGACAATAAATATTAATCTATTATCTCATTCATAACTGAGTGATTTGGAATTGTAACAGAATTGTAAGTGTAGTTAAGTGAGTTAAG
>ML786854.1:248401-277278 GCA_009831015.1 Picea engelmannii
GGAAGTTGTCAACAAGTGTTTGGAAACATATCTGAGGTGCTTTGCCTCTGAAAAACAACACCAGTGGGCTCAATGGTTAGCCCTCGCCGAATGGTGGTACAACACTACATACCATACAGCCACTCGCATGACTCCTTTTGAAGTAGTATATGGACAGAAGCCACCTTCAGTTCTCTCATACTTACCGGGTACCTTGAAGGTCCAAGCGGTTGACCAAACACTTACAGTCCGAGAGGATATCCTTCGTACCCTTAAAGAGAACTTGGTCATGGCACATAATAGAATGAAGCAGCAAGCAAATCAAGGTCGCTCTGAATGTCAATTTGCAAAAGGGGATCAAGTGTTTCTGAGACTGCAACCATATAAGCAAACTTCCCTCAAGGCCGAGCATTGTCAGAAACTAGCACCCAAATTCTATGGCACTTACACAGTTCTTAAGTGTGTGGGACAAGTTGCATATTAGTTAGCTCTGCCCAGTTAGTCAAAGCTACATCCTGTTTTTCATGTTTCATGCTTGAAGAAGGTGATTGGAACCAGGTGCCAAATTCAAACCAACCTTCCAGAGTTAGCTGAAGAAGGATCCATTTGGCTACAACCAGAAGAATTTTTGGACCAGCGTGAGCGTCACCTGCGTCAGAGAACCATCAAGGAAGTGCTAGTACAGTGGAAAGATATGACTCCAACAGATGCCACTTGGGAACCAACTACCATTCTGCAGCAGTTTCCACATCTCAAGCCTTGAGGACAAGGTTGTTTTTAAGGGGGTAGACATGTTAAGGTCCTAACCCGCACATAGGTAGATCAATGTATTCGGATGTAATAAAGGTCAATACTAATAAGGCCTTTCAATAAAATAGAATAAGGCGAATGTAAGAAGACCTAATAGAAGCTTCCGCTTCTAGAAGGATCTTCCTCTAGATGCTTCTCTTAATAGACATATTTAGTATAAATAAGGGGTGAGGGTATGAGAACCCTAGCTTGGAGATTATTGTAACAGAGCGTTGCTCGACTGGAGGTTGCCCCCTCGAAGAGGCCTATGAACATTGCTTTCTGAATCAAAGTGCATTTTCTATTGCTATTTCGTATATCATTTCTGTGTATTGTGAAGATTATGCTGGATATTTTACTGTTATTCTACCATTTCTAGCATTTTATTTATGTTCTGCATATTTTATATAACTGGTATCTTGCAGAACCTTAGAGCCCAAGCTCTGATACCATGTTGAAATTTCACCTAAAACTAGGAAAACACTTTGTAAACTTTGATTTCAACCTAAAATAAATTTTAGTTGTAATGAAACAAACTTAACAACATTCAACAGTGACTTATGAGCATAAATAGAATGACTAAGCAAACTGAAATTTAACAACGGAAAATAAAAGAACAATAGACAACATTCAACCACATTTAACACAAGGATTTTATGGCCAATGCCCTTGGAAAAACCCCGAAGGGAAAACCAACCAAGGAGAGATTGTTCTTATCGAGCTCGTAGAAATTTTCAGATATTATAGCAATAATTTTTTTTCTACAAACAATGACAATACTTATCTCACTCTCCAAGCATAATATCCTCCTCGAAAATAGTTCCAAAGTTGTCTTGAAAAATGTGTCATTGTTGTACGACCTGTATGACCCTGTACTTTCAACACCAACTCTAAAAACTACCTCGAAAATTATGCATGAGCTCTATTGTACTTTTAGTATAGACTCTACGAATTCTTCCTACAACAAATTCCTAAAAAACCGTGTCCTTGTCTCTTCCCTCGATTTTTGTCCATAAAACCTATTGTATGGCTATTGAATCCGTATTGTACAACCTCCTTTAATGTTGTATGGTAATGCTATCATAAATGATGAATTTCTTGGGAAATGCTCCCCCTCTTCTCCTTGGGATGTGTGCCAATCCTCTTGCTTCTCCTTTTCTTCTTTCTTTCAACTCAAACCCTCTCTTGGAAAGTGTGCCTCTTCACATTCCCCTCAATCTCTCCTTGAAAATTTCACCCCATCTCCCTCAAGTGTTGCCTTTATTCACTCGTTAATGAGTAACTTCCATAACCCTAGATCTCCAAAGAGATAAATGATCAAAATTAGATCTTTCCCTCTTGAGATCAACGGTCATGACTTAATCTTCCGTTGAGTTCACTTAAATCACTTAAGTGACCCACACTTCAAGAAGTCACTTCTACCCATTAAATATTAAAAGGCCCAACTTGACTTTATAAATTCACATTATAAAGTCACTTTATAAACTTACTTTATAAAGTCACTTAAGAGAGACATTTTCTTGGTCACTTCTGCATGTTGGGCACCGCAATTGCAGAAGTACCTCCAAGCTACAAAAACTAACATTAATTTGCATTGTTTGAACAATATAATGAGGGCACTTGAATGGAACTTTAACAACTTGTCATTCTCAATGGAAGACACTAGTGATCCATGCATTTCAAAGAACACTTCTCACACTATATCATTTCCTTGAAAGTAAAAAATAACCTCTATAACTGAGTTCTTGATTTATTCAAGACATGCTAAATAATTAATATGTCGACTTTTCTTTTTTACAATATTGATCTCATTATCCATAATGATAATCCAAATTGGATTGAGAAAAAAAATGAAATAGCACATTATTATAGAGATAAAACAAGAAGTAATATTAAAAGAAAGGTATTACTATGAAAACAAAATTTTGTTAATGAATCAAATGGTGAAAAACACTACTAGTGCATATAAATGGTGGCATTTTATCTCTGAGAAGAGATGGGATAACTATTCTCATTCGCAAAAAAACCATAATAAGAGGTTGAAAACTACCTTTTAACATAATGGAAAAAATATGAAGATCTAAAAACCCTAATGTTAGGGTCCTAACCCGCACATAGGTAGAACAATATATTCAGATGTAATAAAGGTCAATATTAATAAGGCCTTTCAATAAAATAGAATAAGGCAGATGTAAGAAGACCTAATAGAAGCTTTCACTTCTACAAGGATCTTTCTCTAGATGCTTCTTTTTAGTATAAATAGGAGTCGAGGGTATGAGAACCCTAGCTTGGATATTATTGTAATAGAGCTTTGCTCAACTAGAGGTTGCCCCCTCGAAGAGGCCCATGAACATTGCTTTCAGATTCAAAGTGTTATTTCTGTTATTATTCTTATATCATTTCATTGTTATTGTGGTTAATGTTCTGGTTATATTGTTGTTATTATGCCATTACTAGCATTTTATTTCTATTCTGCATACATTTTATATCTGGTATATTACAAGTGGTATCAGAGCACTTTCCTCGGTAGAAAGTGTGGGTTAATTTTTTTTTTCAGGGTAGAGACGTATTCCGACGTCTTTAATCCACAAAGATCTGTCATTACATGCATAAACCAGCAGTTGAGGGATTCATACATGCAGGAAATACAAGTGGTACCTAAGTGCACATCCGTTGGCCACCCTTGCAACCCCTGTTGGTACCCCTTTGAGTGGTAGCACATCAGACAACACCTGTGTACGAATTGGCCTAGATTACCTGAAGCCCTCTTTAGATAAACCGATCGATCGCCTGACTGTTATAGTGTCACCGAGGACAGCACTCGGGAAGATACTCTCTAGTACCTGGGTAGTCAGGTAGTACGGCTAAGGTATGGTCTATCCTCCTTAGTTAGTGCCCTGAGATATTGGGCCAAGTACTACAGTTGGACTCTGCACGTATATCAGAGATCTATAGCACAGGGAAAACCCTTGTCTGTAGAACCCTTGAATACCTAAACCTTGGGGACATAAACATAAACAAATTAAAACAAACAAGATCTATTGTTGCACAACTATGTTCGGGTTGCCAAGTAAATACACATTTCTTTCTATTTAAGCATTTGGGCATTTTCTCTCTGCAGTATTCTTCGGACTGGAGTATAACTCCGTAAAAAAATAAAAAAGTATGAAAAAAAATTCATCATTATTTGAGACCTATTCCATTGGATTCATCTCTTCTCCCTTATCACATTCATCCATATCATTTTTCAGCAAAAATTTTACCCCGCTTGCCCCTTTTCAGTTTCCCCATCCCCATGGCCCATACTCGTAGCCAAGACTTGGAAGCTCGCTTCAACACCTTGCAATATGGTCTCATTGAGACCCAACAAGAAGTGAAACAACTCAGTGCCAATGTTTCCACCATCAATACAACCATGTATTCCTTAATGGGGGAAATCAAACAAGACCTCACCACCCAGATTGAATCAATCTTTTCGGCACTCTACACCAAACTAGATATCCCTACAAATAACCCTTCCTCTTCCTCACCTCCACATACTGAAGGTGACCATTCCTCTCATTCCCATACCTTGCAAAACCATCACTTTCAATGTGACCTACACCTTCTGCGGGTGGATGTGACCAAATTTGATGGCTCGGACCCCACTGGTTGGGTAACCCAAATGGAACATTACTTCTCTTTATACGAAATTACAGATGACTTGGCCAAAATCGGGTATGGTGTTCTCCATCTAGATCAAGAATGTTGGCAATGGTGGCAATGGAGAAAAACTTCTCGTCAAGGGTATATTTCTTGGACACAATTTGTGGCAGAGCTTTATGAATGCTTTGACACTGACACCAACCATTTGGGTTGTTTGACAAAGTTGAAACAATTAGGAACAGTGGAAGCCTTTATAGCTGCCTTTGAGCTCCTGGATTTTAGAACAAAGGGGATGTCTGATGCCTTTTTCCAAGAGTGTTTTATCAGCAGCCTCAAGGATGAAATTCGGGCCCATGTCCTCATGACTCAACCTGAGAGTTGGGTGGAGGCTACCAAAAGAGATAAAGAAGCACAACAGGTTGTATCTTCTCAAAACCACAAACCCTCCTTTATCCCTCGACCTAAACCAGTAAATCCCACTACCCCCTCTGCTCCACTAAAGATCCAAAAAATTGACTAGGGATGAAATGGATGAATGCCAATTCAAAGGCCTTTGTTATAACTGTGATGAAAAATATTTCCTGGGCCATAAGTGTAAAGAACACAATCTTTTTATGGCCATCTCCGAGGAGATTGCGGAAGAAGATGAAAAAACTCCCTCTGTGTCTGAGTCACCTGAATCGACTGACATAACTCCTCCCTCAGACCCTCCCGAAGTAGAACCAACCATTTCCCTCAATTCTCTCACTGGCTTCTCCACTCTCCAAACCCTCAAGCTAATTGGTTACATCATGCATCGAAAGTTCATCATTCTGGTTGATAGTGGCAGCACCCATACTTTTATTCATCACCGCATTGCCCACGAAACTCATTGCTACATCCATTCTGTTAATAATTTCCAAATCATGATTGCCAATGGTGGTTCCATGAAATGTGGAGGGCGTTGTGAAAATGTGTGTCTCCAAATTGGTGACTACCACCTGAAATCCAATCTGTTTCTTATCGACATGGGAGGTTGTGACATTGTGTTGGGTGCAGACTGGATAAGGACTTTGGGTCCCATTTTCATGGATTTTAAAGACTTAACCATGCAATTCGACTAGGAAGGCCACCAATATAAGTTCCAAGGCATCACCACCAGTTCACCTGAAATCATTAGTTCCCATCGCATGGAAAAGCTGCTCAAAAAGGGTCATTCTGGTGTTATCGCCCAACTCCATGCCATACAAACAACAAAGACACCCTTGGTACCACAAGACCTCCAAGCCATCCTTTCTAAACATCAATCAATCTTTTCCACTCCCCAAGGTTGACCTCCTTCCCATGGTGTTCATGATCATTCCATTCCCCTTGTACCCGAAAGCCTTACTCCCAATATCCGTCTATATCGTCCCCCCTTTTCCCCAAAAAATGAAATTGAGAAAATGGTCCAGGAACTCCTTAATGTAGGCATTATCCGCCCTAGTATGAGCCCCTATTCATCTCCTGTGGTCATGTTCCTAAAGAAAGAAGGCTCTTGGTGAATGTGTCCTGACTTTCGTTCCCTCAACAAACTTACTATCAAAGACAAATTCTCCATTCCTGTCATTGATGACCTCCTGGATGAATTGAGTGGCGTCCAATTTTTCACTAAATTGGATCTTCGTTTGGGCTACCACCAGATACGTATGAAAGAGGCAGACATTCCCAAGACTGCCTTTAGAACTCATGAGGGCCACTATGAGTTTTTGGTCATGCCCTTTGGCTTGCATAATGCCCCCTCCACCTTCCAAAGCCTCATGAATCATGTCTTTCGTCCTTTTCTCTGCCATTTTGTCTTAGTTTTCTTTGATGATATCCTCATCTATAGCAAAACCTGGACATACCATCTTGCTCATGTGGATCGAGTTCTCCATCTTTTGTCTCGGCACCAACTTTTCCTGAAACAGTCTAAATGTTCTTTTGGCACCTCAAAAGTAGAATACTTGGGTCATCTGGTTGGCAAAGATGATGTCAGGGTGGATCCTAAAAAGATTGAAGCTATGCAAGACTAGCCTCACCCAAAGACTCTTAAGAGATTGCGTGGATTTCTAGGCTTAATAGGGTATTATCGCAAGTTTGTTAAGAATTATGGGAAGATTGCAACACCTCTCACTGTTCTCCTAGAAAAGAACTCTTTCACTTGGACTCCAACCACTGCTCAACCTTTTCAAAACTTGAATATGGCCATGTGCACCACTCCATTCCTCTCCCTTCTTGATTTCACAAAGACCTTTGTGTTGGAATGTGATGCCTCAGGGAAAGGAATTGGTGCTGCCCTTATGCAAGAGGGTCGACCTCTGGCCTTTACCAGCAAGCAACTATCTGAAAGAAATCTGGGCAATTCCATCTATGAAAAGGAAATGTTGGCTATTCTACATGCCGTGGATCTGTGGCGTCCTTATCTATTGGGTCAATGTTTCCAAATTAAGACAGACCATCAAATCCTCAAGTATTTTCTGGAACAACGCATTTCCTCCCCAGAACAACAAAAATGGGTGACTAAACTCTTTGGATATGATTATGATCTCATTTATAAGAAAGGAAAAGACAATGTGGTTGCGGATGCACTATCCTGAAAATATGAAGATGAAGGATCCCTTTTTTCTCTTTCATTCATTGTACTAGATTGGCTCCAAGCCGTTTGCAAGGAATGGCTACAAGATCCAAAAAGTTCGTAGTTGATCCACCAATTGCAGTCCAATGCTCCAGCTTCCCCAGGGTACTCTTGGCTCCATGAGGAACTTCGATACAAAGGTTGTTTGTATTTAAGTAAACAATCAAAGCTTAAATCCACGGTACTTTATGAGCTTCATGCTACACCCACAGTAGGGCACTCTGGGTTCACCAAAACCTATGACAGGGTCAAACGTTCCTTTTCTAGGATGGTATGAAACATGACATTTGTAATTTTGTAGCTGAATGTGATGTGTGTTAATGCAACAAGGGAGAAACAGTCAAATCTCCAAGCACACTACAACTGCTCCCGATTCCACCTGCTATTTGGAAGGATATCTCTATGGATTTTATTATCGACTTACCCAAATCGGGAAATAAATCCGTCATCATGGTGGTTTTTTATCGCCTTTCCAAGTATGCTCATTTATGTTCCCTTCAACACCCGTTTACAGCATCCAGGGTGGCTCAAATCTTCATGGATCAGGTCTATAAGCTTCATGGCATGCCACACTCTATTGTTTCTGATTGCAACCCAACTTTCACAAGCAATTTTTGGAAAGAACTGTTCAAGATACAAGGCACTGAATTGCATCTCAGCACAACTTATCATCCCCATATTGATGGTCAAATGGAAGTTTTCAACAAGTGTTTGGAAACATATTTGAGGTGTTTTGCCTCAAAAAAGCAAAATCAATAGGCTCAATGGTTACCCCTAGCTGAATGGTGGTACAACACTTCATACCATACAACTACACGCATGAATCCTTTTGAAGCGGTATATGGACAGAAGCCACCTTCAATTCTCTTAGACTTACCAGGTGCCTCAAAGGTCCAGGTGGTTGACCTAACACTTACAGATCGAGAGGCTATTCTCCGTACCCTCAAAGAGAATTTTTTCATGGCACAAAATCGCATTAAGCAACAAGCAGATCAAGCTCGCTTTGAACGTCAATTTGCAGAAGGGGATCATGTGTTTCTTCAACTGCAACCTTACAAACAAACTTCCCTCAAGGTCGAACATTGTCAGAAGCTAACGCCCAAATTTTATGGTCCTTATACCGTGCTCAAGAATTTGGGACAATTCGCCTATCAATTAGCTTTGCCCAGCCATTCGAAACTACATCCTGTTTTTCATGTTTCATGCTTAAAGAAGGTGATTGGAGCTAAGTGCCAAATTCAAACCAACCTTCTAAAGTTAGCTGAAGAAGGATCCATTTGGATACAACCAGAAGCATTTTTGGACCAGCGTGAGCATCACCTACGTTAGAGAACCATCAAGGAAGTGCTAGTCTAGTGGAAGGATACAACTCCAGCAAACACCACTTGGGAACCAACTACCATTTTGCAGCAATTTCCTCATCTCAAGCCTTGAGGACAAGGTTGTTTTTAAGGGGGCGGACATGTTAGGGTCCTAACCTGCACATAGGTAGAACAACATATTTGGATGTAATAAAGGTCAATATTAATAAGGCCTTTCAATAAAATAGAATAAGGCGGATGTAAGAAGACCTAATAGAAGCTTCTGCTTATAGAAGGATCTTCCTCTAGATGCTTCTTTTTAATATAAATAGGAGTCGAGGGTATGAGAACTCTAGCTTGGATTTTATTGTAACAGAGCTCTTCTCAACTGGAGGTTTCCCCCTTGAAGAGGCCCGTGAACATTGCTTTTAGATTCAAAGTGTTATTTATGTTGTTATTCTTATATCATTTCAGTGTTATTATGGTGAATGTTCTGGTTATATTGTTGTTATTCAGCCATTACTAGCATCTTATTTCTGTTTTGCATACAGTTTATATCTGGTATATTACACATAATCCTAGGTGCAATAGTTGTGAAAGAAATATGGGTTGCGAGGAGCCTACCTTATATGTCCAGCTCCAGGAGCATAACTATTGCATACACACTTTCTTTTTTGTGTTTTTTGGATCATTACAAATCTTATTCCAAGATCTATGTGTGTTTCATCTTTGGTCATTATAAATGGAAAAACCATGAAAATCGCCAAAAATGCATGGGAAGGGCCAAAAAATTGCATCAAAAGTTTGGGACATGTAAAGCTATTCTAAATCTGACAAGGTTCATGACTATTTGAGAGATGGTGGAAAACCCAAAGGGCCACTTGGATCAATCGTTTTGYGTGGGAAGCAATGGTMTCCATTGCATTAAGTTCATGGATAAGATGAGGAAAATTTGTTGATTTAAGTTCATGGTAAACCACTTGCCCTATTGAAGTAGATTCCCTAYGTAGACARCTCAATAGAGTTGTATGTTTCACTAGTGAGTACTCTTTATCTTGGTGTCCATGATTTTATTCACTATATCTTGTTCAATGTATTCAAGTTTGATCTCTATAGGGGCCAAGTGCTTTGCCACCTTTAAGTTGTCCAATAAAGGAAAAAAGTATAGTTAATGAAGCTCCACATTAAAGACACGGTGTAAGTTGAGGAATGGTGGAAGATTCAATCCAAAAACATTCTCACCCACAACCTTGGAGATAGTGTAAGGCCCATACCAAAGTGGTCTAAGCTTCCTATGGGGGCCCATGAGTTGCTCATTTTGCAAGTGCAACCATACCTTATCACCAACCTAAAACTTGTGTGGAACCCTAGGTTGATTATGTCACTACTTGTACTTGGTGTTATCTTTCAACAAAATATCATGATCTTATCACTAGATCCATTCAACAAATTTTGTGGAGATTTTGAAGATTAAAATATTTAATTCTTATAGAAAACCATGATCTTGATAAATAATCTTTTAGCTCTATATTCAAATTAGTAAGATTGGGTATGAGATCTCTTTCTTTCTTTTTAATTTATTTTACTTTCATGAATATATATTCAAGGAAATTCATTAGACACTTTCCCTCATGTTGAAGATGACACATACTGTAAATCATATTTTGTACAAGCTCGAGGCCTTTTCAACACAAAGCTCAAGGTCGTTATAACAATCTACTCATTAAAAACTCAACATATCACTACATCACTACACTGACTAAAAAGGAGGATAGCGCTTCACACAACCACCCCAACTAGATCTAAGAAGATAACACTTCACACAACCACCCCAACTAGATTAAAAAAGGGATTGAATGTAAAAAAATTAAAAAAATAATTTAATATCATATTTTATTTCCCTTCAAACACTTTATTACAATAATTATAATAATGCCTACGGATGGGGTCACATTTTCCTTCATGAAAATGTACTTGGAAGGAGGCGTCCCTGCCACATGGCGGCATGAGCTTCCAAACGGTCACGTGGAGGGCGAATCCTATTTCTTCCTTCCAAGACTGGAAGGATTATAACCGACATCATGAATTTGGAGCGTGAGAAGGAGAGGATGATGCTGGTAAAGGGTACTGCTGAAGGGATAGGAATTAACTGCAATCCCACTCAAGTTGTAATGGCAAGTTGTAAGGGATAGGTCACATGGCATCTCCTCTAGATGAACATGTTTCTCGCTCAATATAGTTTCTAATCATTGCCCTCTAGTTAGTTTTTTCTTGCAAACTCATTGTTTTTTTTATAAGTCGTATTCACACTGAATATCTGTAGTTTTTCATTTCTACCTCTATGGGGTTATCTAATTTCTGAAACATGGCTGAAACGTGGCCGAGCTAGGTTAGCTTCCTTTCATAACAACTCCGAGCTACATTGATTACATTTTATAGATGACATTTTATAGATGACATTTATAGTAAATTTTCTAGTGTAAACTAATGTGCTTTAAATTTAAAAATATAAATTCATAAAATTAACTTGAAATTTTATGAATTATATCATCAATCTAAAAAATTAAAAAATAAATGGAATATTGATTAAAACACAATGTGCAAATTGATTACTTAAATTTTAAATATGATATTATGAAAACTAATCTTAAGTAGATTATATTTTTTTGAATATTTTTCCTCACAAATGTAAAGTATTTTTATATTGGTTAGAAGTAATATATTGAATATATAGAAAATTTAGGTCATGTCACTATAGGCATGCCTACTTTTAAAAACAAATTATTTGTGACATTAAACTAGAACATGGAGGATAGTAGATTATTGTGTGTTGTAGGGATGGATGTCACAAAAGATAATTTGAAATAGGGTTTGAAAAATTGATTTAAACATGACAAGACCTATTACAAAGTAAATTATTTGAAAAAAAGAAGGTATAATCTGGAATGAAACCTTAAAAAGAGATGGTTTCAACTTACAAGGAAACACTTTAAGGAAATATCCTTTGTCACGTTTTCAATTTTATAAGTTTTTTGTACCAAGTGATATTAGTAAATGTATTAATAAAATGGTGTTGATTATTCCATGAATTCCACATCTTAAGAACTTGGGAAGCTCTACTTGATTGAGAGTCACTATAACTAGTGTCATGTATGCCACTAAAAACAAAACCCTCAATGTATGAGGGTAATATATGTTGAATAAAATAAGTTGATTGCAAGTTCGCAAGAACCAATTCTAGTAATACATTAATTGCTTGTATTCTAAATCATATGTTTGAGAAATCACTTTATGGATATTTGAACAAGAACAATATGCATGCAAGAAATGGTGTTGAGTACTCCATGAATTCCACCTCTTAAGAACTTGAAAAGATCTACTTGATTGAAAGTCACTATAACTAGTGTCATGTATGCCACTAAAAACAAAACCCTCAATGTATGAGGGTAATATATGTTGAATAAAATAAGTTGATCTCAAGTTCGCAAGAACCAATTCTAGTAATAGATTAATTGTATGTATTATAAATCATATGTTTGGAAAATTTCTTTATGGATATTTGAACAAGAACAATATACATGCAAGAAAGGATGTTGAATATTCCATGAATTCCACCTCTTAAGAACTTAACAAGCTCTACTTGATTGAAAGTCACTATAATTAGTGCCATGTGTGCCATAAGAAACAAAACCCTCAATATATGAGGGTAATATATATTGAATAATATAAGTTGATTGCAAGTTCGCAAGAACCAATTCTAGTAATACATTAATTTCTTGTATTCTAAATCATATGTTTGAGAAATTACTTTATGGATACTTGAACAAGAACAATATGCATGCAAGAGAGACATGCTCTCTAAAACAAATATTAAATAGAGATCATATATGCATTTTTCTTGTAATTAGAGAGATATTTGTTTTTACTTTTCATAAGGGATGATTAATTTTTTTAATAAAGAATTTATTTAGATTTATGGTTGAACACATATTGTTTATTAAAATTGTTTTTAATATTTATTATAGTAATGTCTATTAAAAATAAAAAAGTTTCTCTTAACTTGTAGATTCAAATAAGTGTGAAGTTTATTTGTCTCAAAAACTTTTAAGCATTGTTGATATTGTTTATATGAGTTTTTAATTAATATGAAAATATCTTTGGCAAATGTTTTAGCAGTAGTTCCTCTTTCATAATATATCAACATACCAAAACAATTTTATCATATTGATTTAATATGAAATATTAAAAACAATTAATGATTTTTTTATATATTAATTTCTTAACACTATTAAAAACAAAACATGTCAATTTTTTAAACCCAAAAACCTTTAAAAATTGTTGATATGATTTTTTTAACACATCAACATGCTCTAATACTTTTATCATATTGATATAATATATGAGATTAAAAAATATTAGTGATTTTTTAATATATTAATTTCTTAACATTATAAAAAAATGTTAATTAAAAAAAAATCTTATATAAAAAAAAAAATAATGATTTTTTAATATATTAATTTCTTAACATTATTAAAAAAAAAATGTGAATTTAAAAAAAAAAATTATTTTATTTATTTTATTTTATGAAATTTATTGAAAGTAGTTATTAATAATGTTTCTATTTTTATTAAAAATGGATTTTTCTTTCCCGATAATTAGTTTTTTAATAAAATTTTAATGGATTTTTCTTTTCAGATAATTAGTTTTTTTAATAAAATTTTATTAACTTATTGTTAGAACATATATTGTTTCTTAAAATTGTTTTGAATATTTATTTTAGTAATGTGTATTAAAAAATAAAAAAATCTTCAATTAATTTTAAGATATTAAACATCTTTATTAACCAAAAAAAAATACAAGAATTTTAAGATATTAAACATCTTTATTAACCAAAAAAAATACAAGAAAATAATTTTATTATATTAATTTAATATATAAAAAATATATATATTGGTGAATTTTTCAAATATATTATTTCTTTAACACAAAGATAAAGAAAATATGTTTTATATTTTTTATTTTAAAACTAATTATGCTATTTTATAAAATTTATTATAAAAATGGATCTAATTTTCTTTTTCATATGTCATGATTAGTTTGCATAATAAAGATTTTATTATTTATCAATATGAGTTTTTTAAAATATCAATATGCAAAATAATTTGTAACACTCTTTCATTTTGAGTTGTATCGCTCTGATACCAAACTGTAACACTCTTTCACTTTGAGCCGTATCGCTCGGATACCAAACTGTAACACCACATTGGCTTAACTCATACATGCATTATATAATCCACATGCATTTAAGCAATGAAATACATGTAAACTCAGAATAAATATAATAATTATTGCTAACACAAATATTCCCTGATATTAACAATAATTCATCTGCACAACGGGATACGTGATAAAATATAAGTATCACAGGCATGCAAAACATAACATTTAACATAAGTTGATACTTATCTTGAAACTGTGGTAATTCCACCAACCAAGTGCAGGCCTTCCACGAACCTCCCAGCCTTAGACCACACTGCTCATCAGCTCAGCAGTGGGTCACCCCCGAGCTGGGACTAAGCTCCACCCCCAAGGCAGGAATCCTAGGCTAGGCTAAGGTTACAGGGAAAACACACAGTCACAAGGAAGGAATTCTCTCCCAGGAACCACTCATGCTCACTGCCGACAGACTCTCCTTCCCCACATGCCTGTTCCACCCCAGGAGTATACACCTTCTATGTCACCTAGACAGTCCTTCGGCTGCTAACCTCCCTTGCCTTGGGTTACAGCAACAAACCAGACTGGAAGTCTCCGATCTCTGTGGCAGCTACAAGGTTCCTTCCAGGAGTTCTCTCCTTCCTCCGCGCACTCTCTCACCTGGAGAGAATCGCTTACAGGGAAACAACTTGTTCTTCCAACCTCAATCACCTCTCTCACCTAGAGAGAGTGTTGTACAACTGGCCAACAAGCCCCACGCAGTCCAGCACTGCATGGCCACAACAACCAACGGGGAAAACAGACACAGGATTTCCAACAGGTTTAACAATGGCGGATGGTATCATGGATATGGCTTCGGAAAAGAATCCATGCATAGGCTCGATGCTCAGACAGAGGATGCTTCGGAACAGGGATACCACACATAGGTTCGATAGTTCAGAGGGCGTATGGGGAATTCTTGCAGAGGTCGGACCGGTCATACTATTCTGAAAAATGAATTGAATGGAGGAAGAAACCTTTCACGGCTCATCTTGGCCATTTTATTCGCATGCACCAGGGTTGACACTTGTCACCCTTGGAACTGCATGCTTCCATCAGCGTGTGTTCCTTCCACCCTTTGGAAGTCACATGTCATTCCAAAATAACTTAGGGTAAAAATGTAATATTCACATGTATTTCAGAATAATATTAAAATATTATTCCTAAAGACTTAAGCCCCTAGGATTAGTCCCCTAGGCTCAACACTTAGCTCCTTTTCCCACCTTTCAGCCCCTAATTCCTTTCCCTCTCTATGGATTCTTAGTGCCCCATCACTCATTCATCGTGGTCGGTCTGGACGCGGCGGTGTTTATATTTTATTAATGTGTTGCATACATATAAGTACAAAATCAGGCCCTTGGCCTACAACCCTTAGGATCTCTGGCCTAACAATCACATAATCCCACCAGCTTATATATACTTGGCTCACCAGCCTATAACACATATTTACAATTCATTTCATACATCAAACTTACAAAGGGTTCGATCTTGGGGACACTACAATCCCCCTCCGTTATTTTTGCACTGTCCTCAGTGCAACCTTACACTATCTCTGCAAGCTTTTCAAAATTTTCAAAAATATGCGGGTACTCTGCCCGCATAGCATCTGCATGCTCCCATGTTGCATCCTCAGGACTATACCAGATCCACTGGACCTTTACAAGCTCTATAGCTCAATTCTAGAGTTGTTTGCTTTTCCTGTCCAATATGCGCACAGGATGCACTTGCAGGACACCTTCTGGTTCCACCTAAATCACATTCCAATCGATAACATGATTAGCATCAGGTATATATCTCTTAAGCAATGAAACATGAAACACATTATGTACAGTCATAGATGCAGGTAATGCAAGCATGTATGCAACTGGCCCAATCCTTTCCAGGATTTCAAACGGCCCACAAAATCTTGCTGCCAACTTGGCGCAACTTCCCAACTTCAGGGAACTCCTGTTAGTTTTCACTTTCAGGAAAATGTGGTCACCCACTTTGAATTCTCTGTGGGTTCTATTACTATCAGTGTAACTTTTCTGCCTGTCCTGGATAGCTTTTAGATTATGTTTAATTCTTATCATTTGGTCTTTCGTCTCTTTGAGCAGCTCAACCCAACTACTACTCTGTCAGCTGGATTATCCCAGCTCACTGGAGTGTTTCACTTTATTCCATATAGTGCTTCAAATGGGCTCATCTTCAACGATGCATGATACCCATTATTGTAGGCGAATTCTACCAAATGCAGGCATTCTTCCCACCTTGATGGTTTATCCATCACATACATTCTCAGTATGTCTTCTATTACTCTGTTCACCCTTTCTATCTGACCATTAGACTCAGGATGATATGTTGTACTAAAGTTCAGATTCATTCTGAATCCCTTAAACAGTCCTTTCCATAAATTCGAGGTGAATTTCGGGTCCCTATCAGACACAATTATCTTAGGAATTACGTGCAAGCGTGCCACTTCTTTTAAGAAGATATCAACAACATCTGTTGTCTTCTAAGTGGTTTTCAGTGGAATAAAATGGGCAGCTTTTGTAAGATTGTCCACCACCACCATGATTGAATCATGATGCTTGCTTATCCTGGGAAATCCTATGATAAAATCCATTGTCACCACCTCCCATTTCCACTCAGGAATGGGTAAAGGATGCAGTAACCCTGCTGGGTGCCTATGCTCAGCCTTAACTTTCTGGCACTCCATACATCTGGTGATGTATTCAGTGATTTCTTTCTTCAGACCCAACCAAAAGTAATGGATTTTGACCGCTGCCACAGTCTTCTGATATCCAGGATGTCTAGCATAAGCCACGTTATGCATTTCTTTTAGAATTGCTAGCTTCAATTCTTGGACATTGGGTACATACACTCTGTTTTTATACAGAAGTAAGCCATTAGTTCCCAAGGTGTAACTTCCCTAGGTCTGTGGTCTCTCATGTTGTTGTAGCTTTGCCACCAGACCTTTGTACTGCAAATCAACATTTGCAACTTCCAAAATTCTGTCCTTAATCTCAGTCCTGTACATGCTAATGGTTGTAGCATGTAATTCGTGCACTTTTTTGCTGAGTGCATCAGCCACCTTATTTTCTTTCCCTTTGATATGCTTGATATCAAAGTCATATTCACACAGAAACTCCAGCCATCTGGTTTTCCTGGCATTTAAAGCCGACTGATCAAATAAATACTTTAGACAATTCGAATCTCCTTCCCAAGAGGTAATGTCTCCATTTCCCCAATGTGTGGACAATTGATGCCAGCTCTAAATCATGAGTGGCATAATTCCTTTCATGCTCTTTTAGCTTTCGGGATTCATAACAGATTACAAATCCCTCTTGGTTGAGAACTCTTCCTAGTCCCTCCTTACACGCATCTGTTCAAACCACGAAATCCATATTTGGATCTGCAATCTTCAGGATTGGAGCGCTGGTTAACAGTTGCTTCAATCACTGGAAACTGCTCTCACACTCTTCAGTCCACTGAAAATTCTTCTCCTTCCTTTGCAACGAAGTAATAGGGTGAGCTAACTTGGAGAAACCTGCTATAAACCTTCTGTAACAGCCTGCCAAACCCATAAGAGATCTAACCTCTGCCACATTCCTTGGTGCTGGCCATTCTCGGATGGCCTCAACTTTTTCAGGATCCACAACAATCCCCTCTTCTGAAATAATATGTCCCAAGTAATGGATCTGTCTTTGATAAAATGAGCATTTGCTCAGTTTTGCATACAACTAGTGTTCTCTCAACACTTGCAGAACCATCCTCAAGTGTTGTTCATGCTCTTCCTCTGACTTGGAATACACCAAGATGTCATCCAAGAAGACTATGACAAACTTGTCTAAATAGTCCCTGAATACACCATTGATTAAGCACATGAAAACAACAGGTGCATTTGTCAGTCCAAAAGGTACCACTATGAATTCATAATGACCATACCTTGTTCTAAAGGCGGTCTTGCTGATGTCCTCCTCATTTATTCTCACTTGGTGATATCCAGATCTGAGATCTATTTTTGAAAATATTTTCACACCCTTCAACTAATCAAAAAGATCATCGATCCTTGGCAGAGGATATTAGTTCTTGTGGCCAACTGCACTAACCAAGACTTCTCATATCAATATATATTATGAAGAACAAACTCACTGTATATATAGAGTGTCCAACCAGTATATTATTCCACGCATTTGGAATAATATTTTAATATTATTCCAAAAGACATGTGAATATTACATTTTTACCCTAAGTTCTTTTGGAATGACATGCGACTTCCAAAGGGTGGAAGGAACGCACACTGATGGAAGCATGAAGTTCCAAGGGTGACAAGTGTCAACCCTGGTGCATGCGAATAAAACGACCAAGATGAGCCGTGAAAGGTTTCTTCCTCCATTCAATCCAATTTTCTGAACAGTACGACCGGTCTGACCTCTGAAAGAATTCCCCGTACGCCCTCTGAACTATCAAACCTGTGTGTGGTATCTCTGTTCCGAAGCATCCTCTGTCTGAGCATCGAGCCTATGCGTTGAGTCTTTTCCGAAGCCATATCCGTGATACAATCCGCCATTGTTAAACCTGTTGGAAAGCCTGTGTTTGTTTTCCCCGTTGGTTGTTGTGGCCACGCAGTGCTGGACTGCATGGGGCTTGTTAGCTAGTTGTAAAACACTCTCTCCAGGTGGGAGAGGTGATTGAGGTTGGAAGAACAGCTTGTTGGCATGTAAGAGATTCTCTCCAGGTGAGAGAGTGCGCAGAGGAAGGAGAGAACTCCTGGAAGGAACCCTGTAGCTGCCACAGAGCTCGGAGACTTCTGGTCTGGTCTATTGCTATAACCCAAGGCAAGAGAGGTTAGCAGCCGAAGGACTGTCTAGGTGACAGAGAAGGTGTATACTCCTGAGGTGGAACAAGCATGTGGGGAAGGAGAGTATGTGGGCAGTGAGCATGAGTGGTTCCTGGGAGAGAATTCCTTCCTTGTGACTGTGTGTTTTCCATGTAACCTCAGCCTAGCCTAGGATTCCTGCCTTGGGGGTGGAGCTTAGTCCCAGCTCCGGGGTGACCCACTGCTGAGCTGATGAGAAGTGTGGTCTAAGGCTGGGAGGTAACAAACTCACTGTATATTATTCCAAAATACATACAAAACTGTAACACTCTTTCACTTTGAGCTGTATCGCTTTGATACCAAACTGTAACACTTCTTCACTTTGAGTTGTTTCGCTCTGATACCAAACTGTAACACCACTTTCGCTTAACTCATACAGGTATTATATAATCCACATGCATTTAAGCAATGAAATACATTTAAACTCAAAGCAAATATAAGAATTACTGCTAACACAAATATTCCCTAGCATTAACAATAATTCATCTGCACAACGGGATACATGATAAAATATAAGTATCACAGGCATGAAAAACATAACATTTAACATAAGCTGATACTTATCTTGAAACTGTGGTAATTCCACCAACCAAGTGCAGGCCTTCCACAAACCTCCCAACCTTAGACCACACTGCTCATCAGCTCAGCAGTGGGTCACCCCCGAGCTGGGACTAAGATCCACCCTCAAGGTAGGAATCCTAGGCTAGGCTGAGGTTACAAGGACAACACACAGTCACAAGGAAGGAATTCTCTCCCAGGAACCACTCATGCTCACTTCCCACAGACTCTCCTTCCCCACATGTCTGTTCCACCCCAGGAGTATACACCTTCTCTGTCACCTAGACAGTCCTTTGGCTGCTAACCTCCCTTGCCTTGGGTTGCAGCAACAGACCGGACCGGAAGTATCCGAGCTCTATGGCAGCTACAAGGTTCCTTCCAGGAGTTCTCTCCTTCCTCTGCGCACTCTCTCACCTAGAGAGAATCGCTTACAGGCCAACAACCTGTTCTTCCAACCTCAATCACCTCTCTCACCTGGTGAGAGTGTTGTACAACTGGCCAACAAGCCCCACGCAATCCAGCACTGCATGGCCACAACAACCAATGGGGAAAATAGACACAGGCTTTCCAACAGGTTTAACAATGGCGGATGGTATCACAGATATGGCTTCGGACAAGACTCCATGCATAGGCTCGATGCTCAGACAAAGGATGTTTCGAAATAGAGATACCACACACAGCTTCGATAGTTCAGAGGGAGTACGGGGAATTCTTGTAGAGGTCAGACCAGTTGTACTATTCAAAAAATCGGATTGAATGGAGGAAGAAACCTTTCACGACTCATCTTGGACGTTTTATTCACATGCACCAGGGTTGACACTTGTCACCCTTGGAACTGCATGCTTCCATCAGCATGCATTCCTTCCACCCTTTGGAAGTCACATGTCATTCCAAAAGAACTTAGGGTAAAAAATTAATATTCACATGTCTTTCGGAATAATATTAAAACATTATTCCTAAGGACTTAAGCCCCTAGGCTTAGTCCCCTAGGCTCAACACTTAGGCCCTTTTCCCACCTTATAGCCTCTAATTCCTTGCCCTCTCTATGGATGCTTAGTCCCCCATCACTCATTCATCATGGTCAGTCTGCACACGGCGGTGTTTATATTTTATTAATGTGTTGCATACATATAAGTACAAAATCAGGCCCTTGGCCTACAACCCTTAGGCTCTCTAGCCTAACAATCACATAAGCCCACCAACTTATATATACTTGGCTCACCGGCCTATAACACATATTTACAATTCATTTCATACATCAGACTTACAAAGGGTTCGATCTTGGGGACACTACAATCCCCCTCCCTTATTTATGCATTGTCCTCAGTGCAACCTTACACTGTCTCTGCAAGCTTTTCAAAATTTTCAAAAATATGCAGGTACTCTACCTACATAGCATCTACATGCTCCCATGTCGTGTCCTCAGGACCGTACCAAGTCCACTGGACCTTTACAAGCTCTATAGCTCGATTCCGAAGTTGTTTTCTTTTCCTATCCAATATGCACACATGATGCACTTGCAGGACACCTTCTGGTTCCACCTGAATCACATTCCAATCGATAACATGATTAGCATCAGGTATATATCTCTTAAGCAGTGAAACATGAAACACATTATGTACAGTCATAGATGTAGGTAATGCAAGCATGTATGCAACTGGCCCAATCCTTTCCAGGATTTCAAATGACCCACAAAATCTTGTTGCAACCTTGGCGCAACTTCCCAACTTCAGAGAACTCCTGTTAGTTTTCACTTTCAGGAAAATGTGCTCACCCACTTTGAATTCTCTGTGGGTTTTGTTACTATCAGCGTAACTTTTCTACTTGTCCTGGACAACTTTTAGATTCTCTTTAATTCTTATCATTTGGTCTTCCATCTCTTTGAGCAGCTCAAGCCCAACTACTACTCTGTCAGCTGGATTATCCCAACTCACTGGAGTGTTGCACTTTCTTCCATAAAGTGCTTCAAATGGTCTCATCTTCAACGATGCGTGATACCCATTATTGTAGGCGAATTCTACCAAATGCAGGTAGTCTTCCCACCTTGATGGTTTATCCATCACATACATTCTCAGTATGTCTTCTATTACTCTGTCCACCCTTTCTGTCTGACCATCAGACTCAGGATGATACACTGTAATAAAGTTCAAATTCATTCTGAATCCCTTAAACAGTCCTTTCTAGAAATTCGAGGTGAATTTCAGGCCCCTATCAAACACAATTGTCTTAGGAATTCCATGCAAGAGTGCCACTTCTTTTAAGAAGATATCAATAACATCTGTTGTCTTCTAAGTGGTTTTCAATAAAATAAAATGGGCAGCTTTTGTAAGATTATCCACCACCACCATGATTGAATCATGCTACTTGCTTGTCCTGGACAATCCTGTGATAAAATTCATTGTCACCACCTCTCATTTCCACTCAGGAATGGGTAAAGGCTGCAGTAACCCTGCTGGGTGCCTATGCTCAGCCTTAACTTTCTGGAACTCCATACATTTGGTGATGTATTCAGTGATTTCTTTCTTCAAACCCGGCCTAAAGTAATGAATTTTGACTGCTTCCATAGTCTTCTGATATCCAGGATGTACAACATAAGCCATGTTATGCATTTCTTTTAGAATTGCCATCTTCAATTCTCAGACATTGGGTACATACACTCTATTTTTATACAGAATTAAGCCATCAGTTCCCAAGGTGTAACTTCCCTAGGTCTGTGGTCTCTCACGCTGTTGTAGCTTTGCCACCAGACCTCTGTACTGCAAATAAACATTTGCAGCTTCCAAAATTATGTCCTTAATCATAGTCCTGTACATGCTAATGGTTGTATCATGTAATTCGTGCACTTTTCTGCTGAGTGCATCAACCACCTTATTTTCTTTCCCTTTGATATGCTTGATATCAAAGTCATATTCACACAGAAACTCCAACCATCTGGTTTGCCTGGCATTTAAAGTCGGCTGATCAAATAAATACTTCAGACTGTTGTGGTCTGTTCTGAATTCGAATCTCCTTCCCATGAGGTAATGTCTCCATTTCCTCAATGTGTGGACAATTGTTGCCAGCTCTAAATCATGAGTGGCATAATTCCTTTCATGATCTTTCAGCTTTCGAGATTCATAACAGATTACAAATCCCTCTTGGCTGAGAACTCCTCCCAGTCCCTCCTTACACGCATCTATGCACACCACAAAATCCATATTTGGATCTGCAATCTTTAGGATTGGAGCGTTGGTTAACAGCTACTTCAATCGCTGGAAACTGCTCTCACACTCTTCAGTCCACTGAAAATTCTTCTCCTTCCTTTGCAAGGAAGTAATAGGGTGAGTTAACTTGGAGAACCCTGCTATAAACCTTCTGTAATAGCCTGCCAAACCCATAAAATATCTAACCTCCACCACATTCCTTGGTGCTGGCCATTCTCGGATGGGCTCAACCTTTTCAGGATCCACAATGATCCCCTCTTCTGAAATAATATGTCCCAAGTAATGGATCTTCCTTTGATAAAATGAGCATTTGCTCAGTTTGGCATACAACTGGTGTTCTCTCAACACTTGCAGAACCATACTCAAGTGTTTTTCATGCTCTTCCTCCGACTTGGAATACACCAAGATGTCATCCAGGAAGACTATGACAAACTTATCTAAATAGTCCCTGAATACACCATTCATTAAGCACATGAAAACAACAGGTGCATTTGTCAGTCCAAAAGGTACCACTGTGAATTCATAATGACCATACATTGTTTTAAAGTTGGTCTTGCTGATGTCCTCCACATTTATTCTCACCTGGTGATATCCAGATCTGAGATCTATTTTTGAAAATATTTTCGCACCCTTCAACTAATCAAAAAGATCATCGATCCTTGGCAGAGGATACTGGTTCCTGACAGTTACCTTATTCAACTGTCAGAAATTAATGCACAACCTCAACATCCCATCTTTCTTCTTCACGAATAGTACCAGGGCACCCCAAGGTGACACGCTTGGGCGAATGTACCCCTTCTTCAAAAGCTCTTCAAGCTGCAATTGCAACTCTTTCAGCTCTGGTGTACTCATTCTATAAGGAGCCTTTGAAATTGGAGCTGCTCCAGGCATCAAATTTATAGAAAAATCGATGTCCCTCTTCGGAGGTAGTCCAGGTACCTCCTGAAATATGTCCTTGAACTCTTTGAGTACCTCATGGTCTTCCAGCTTCGAGACTACATCTCTGGATGCTTCTCCCACACGGGCTGCAAATAATTGACATCCTTTCCTATAACACTTCTTCGGCTGCATGGCTGAGATTTCTCTAACAACCATGGCTCTGGGAATTCCTTGGACTGTTACCTGACTTCCCTCTTCATCCAGGCATGTAAACCTTTTGTTACGACAATCCAGAAGGGCATGGTGTTGGTCCAACCAGTCCATCCCAAATAAGCAATCGTAAGGGCCTGAAGGAAGAATATTCAATTCATCCTTTAGTGCTCAATCCTTTCATGTCCAATGAACAAGACTTAACCAATTCAATGACCTTCCTCTTGGTTCCTGTGGCCAACTGCACTAACCAAGACTTCTCATGTTTGCTTCTTGATAAACGCAAATTTTCCACCATCCTAGGATCTACATAACTATGGCTAGCCCCTGAATCAATTAAAATAATTAGTGGTCGGTTGTTAATCATACCTTCCACTTCAATCATGTGCTATTGAAATTCTACTTGCTTGTTGTCTAGGGCTGCGTAGATCCTTAGCATTCTTCTGCCCATATCCTCCACTGTTTCATCTTTTTGAACAATATGGACAGTTCTCGCTTTATCTTTTCTGTGGGGGCAGTCTCTGTACCTATGGTTTCCTTTACAACCCCAACACTCCATAGGTGACGGTCTAGGCATTTGTCTCTGCCTTTGTTCTCCCTCTTCCGTCATTCTCGGCTCTCTAAACGATGGTTGTCCCTGAAGACTGTTTCTGAAAAAGGAAGGCTTGTTTCCCTTCTGCCTCTATTCTTTCTTAAACCTCTTCTGGTCATAAAATCCCGAAAGGATCTAGACTGTTAGATCCAACTCATCGAGGATCGTTGGGTCTTGTAAAAGAAATCGTGTATCGAATTTCGGGGATAGGAGTGACAGGAGGTTGGGAGTCACTGCATCGTGAACTCCTGGGTACCGAAAACCCAAAGTCCCGAAATTGCAGAGCCATCAGAGCTCAGAAAACTTTGTGAAGTTAAAACTTTTTCTTACGCACATTGAATTATGAATATTGTGATTTTGTAAGGGTTAAGTCCTAACAAACTTTGGTTGATTGCATGTTGTGTGTGAAGAGTTCAACGAGTGTTAGGATAGACGAGAACCGCCGTCGAGTATGGAATTGGAAGAGGTGCAGATTGCCTCCGAAACAGAGGACGAAAGAGAAGGAAAGGATGTCAACTTGGGATTCGAAGGAACAAACTCTAATGGGTACGGAAAAGAGATAGATAAAGAAGGACGTATGATGAAATTCATTGAAAAATTGAAGAAAGATGCCCAGGCTCGCCGAGATGATAACCGAAAGCTCATGAAAATCAGGGATTGGCAGGGTGAATTCAACTTAAAATGTTGAAGAGCCTGGAAAGAATAGAAAAGAAATTGGAAAAAGAGAGTGACACAAGAAGATCAAGAAGTGTCAGAACCCCTGAGAGGAGAAGGAGATCGAGGAGTGGTAGAAGACATTACCATCTCTCCCCGAAGCATTCTGACAGGGAAACACACAGTAGTTCAAGCCCGTCCCCTACCAGAAAACACCGAAAATCTAGAAAGGATGAATTGAAAGGGGAGATGAACAAGATCAAGCCTCCAACGTTTAATGGAGAACATAAGAAGGAGGAAGATGTCGAGACATGGTTGCTTGGCATGAAGAAATATTTCCAACTGTAGAACTATTCCGCTCATGCAAAAGGAAGAATTGTGATGTACCAGCTAAAAGGAAAAGCATCCATGTGGTGGGATCAATTTGTGCAAGTGCAACACATCAGAGAGAAAGATATCACTTGGAAGGAGTTTAAGAGGTATTTCGAGAAGAAATACCTGACCAAAAGATATTATGACAGAAAGATGAAGGAGTTCTTCGAACTCAAGCTAGGCAGCATGACCATTGATGAGTACGAACGGAGTTTCTTGGAACTATTGAAGTATGTTCCATTCATCAAAGATGAGATTGTCAAGATTCAGAGGTATCTGAGTGCACTACCACCTTCCATCGGTGATAATATTCAGTATGATGATCCTAAGACTATGGAAGAAACAATAAGAAGGGCGAATAATTTTATTATATTGATTTAATATGTGAGATGAGAAAAAATTTAGTAAATTGGTTTAATATATTAATTTCTTAACACTATTAAAACAAATGTGCTAAGTATTTTAATTTTTTAATAAATCTTATTTATGTTATTTTTTATAAAGTTTATTAAATTTTTAATTTTAATTAATAGTATTTATGTTATTTTTACAAAGTTTATTAAGAGTGTTTGTGATTTTGATTGAAAATGTATTAATATGATGGACTATCAAAATACTAAAACTAGCATACCTCTAAGTGGAAGAATGGGAATTCCTAAGTAATTAATGGAGGTTTTCATATGAATGTTGTTAATGGGTGAAAAGATTGTAATTGTACAATTTGAAAAGAGAGTGTAAATTGGCATAGAAGAAACCTAAGAAAAACAAATAATGATATAATTTTTTTAATTAAATAGAAGAAAAACAAAACAACACAGAGCACAACTTAACTAAATCTTCATATGATATTGCCAAAGGTTTGGGCTTGACACAATGAGTGATAGTTAATTATTCATTTTCTCTTATAAACCACTTAGGTTCAAATTATACATATAAGAAAGAAAGGAAAAGTTATTGACAAAATGATGGATATTGAATAACTTTTTTTCTCTTATAAACCACTTATGTTCAAATTATACATATAAGAAAGAAATAAAAAAATATTAATTCTTGATCATCTAACAATAGTAATACCAAAAATGAAACATCTACAATCAAGAATCTATTATCACCTTTCCTAAAACCTAATAACATCAATATGAGAATGAACACCTACAACCTAGAAACTATTCAATTGCATCATTCCATAGTTCATTTCTAACATAATGATATCATTATTTTAAGAACTCTTTTCTCTATAAAAAATTGAAAGGTGACAATTTAAGTATTTAGGAAAATTATAAAATATATAAATTGGACTTGAATCATATACTACAAGGATATCTCGGTGTAAATTCAAAACAAAGACATTATAAATCTCTCAATATATAGTTAATAATGAAAAATATCACACCAAGAAAAACCCTCTAAATAAAAAGTCCTCTTGCAACACTAACTTCCTTGATGATTCTCCCAGTAGAAATTCCACTAATGCATTAGAAATATGTTTAGAAAGAAGATCATCCAAGATATAGAATGAAAAAGAATTAAATAGAAAATCCTCTTGCAACACTAACTTCCATGATGATTATCTCTGTAGAAATTCCACCAATGCATAGAAATATGTTTATGGAAGTGGACCTATTGAACACAGATATCTCTTAGATTACCAAATTTTGACATTTAATTAGAAGTAATTCACTTATATAAAGCTAAATTGTGTCACCTCTAAGTGACATCATGTACAGAAACATAAATAATTCACTTATATAAAACTAAATTATGTCACCTCTAAGTGACAACCTATACAAAAACATGGCAATAACCATCTTCATAGATCACATGTAAGGATATGATTCAATATCATATAACTCATGGCAATAGCCATCTTCAAAGATCACATGTGAGGATATGATTAAATATCATATAACTCAATTTGCAACTTGAATCGGAGTTGATCCATCAAATTGAAATAAAATAACATAAATGTCTAAAGAAGTTTATCACCTTGAATCAAAGTTGAGCCAGAAAATTGAAATAAAATAACATAAAAGTCTAAATAAGTTTATTATTATAGGAAAATCATTAAACAAGTCTTTCTGCTTCTTCAATATTCACTCTATATATTATTCAATGTTAAGTTAAAAGGTAGAGTGGCCTATGAGAATTGGTAACTTTAAGAACACCAAATAACAACAGGGCAATTAGTAACTTAAAAAACACCAATTAACAATATGGCAATTAGTAACTTAAAAAACACCAATTAACAATATGGCAATTGGTCCCCCGGATGGGGTGCCACATCAAAAAGGGAGGACACGTGGACATGAGCTGGGCAGTGCCATTAATACTGGACACTGTCTCCTCCCATCTCCTCACCATTAAAGATGGGAGTGAGCCCGAGCAGCCAAAACTGGGAGACGAGCCCTCTCACGCGAGTGAAGAGGATGACAGACCAACGCACTAAGAACATAGCCTTAATGGCCAAGGCTATCACGGTCACCCTCATCCTTATCAATTGCCCTGATAGAAATGTGAGGCATTTGGAAATTGAATGGTCAAAGGTTAAACCTTTGGAGTGTTGGAGCAAGGACACTCATCCAGTCGGCATTTCGGACATTGCTTTGCTTTTCTCCATGCCGAGAGCACGAGGATGGCGTGGTATGCTTTTGACTCCCGCAGGAAATGACAGAAGAAGTTCGAAAAAGCGTTGGCTATAGCATGCACTCGGAGAACCAAGAAGCCTGGGAGAACTGGAATGCCTCCCATGGCGGATGTGGAGGAGACTATTCCGGACGAACCCATCCAGTATTACCCAGAACATCTCCTCTTCACTATCCCAGATAATTGGGATCCCCCCACCTGTTTCGAGAACGATGCCAAGCCTCGCTCCAGGAATGACACACAGTTCCAAGGAAGATGACCCAGTAGAGGATTACACAACTTGCTATGTTGAGGAAGAATTCCCGGACAACACAGAAGAAAAGGCCAATACAACTAGCGTCAAACCTCCAGAAGAAGCGGCACAGCAGGACAAGTAGCAGGGATAGCAAGGTGGCAGCGCAAATGAAAGAAAAAGGGAGACTGACGCATAGAAGCTAATTCACCTTCCCTCCGCTCAGAAAGAATGGCAGGACCAGCCTCCATTCATCCACCCAGAGCACCTGGAACTAATCTTTGAAACGCGCAGCATGGTGGAAAACCAAATCTTCAGGGCCATCCAAATCAACAAACGCCTCGATATGATGTACGTTGCTTACTCCAGTGCATCCCCACGATGACAATGCCCTACGTGCGCACAGGCCTACGTGATTCCATTAAGACCGAGAAAGAATGGCAAGGATGACGAGAACACCGGATAAAAGGTTTTGTGAATGTGCATAGTTAGAAATTTTCTTTTGTTTCAAACCAGAGCTTTAGCTCAGTTAGACTATAGAAATGTTGTCGGTAATAAGTTAAGGAATAGACTTAAACTAATGGCATCCATGCATCCTGGTTTTTTCCGGGCAGGATGACAGACTGGTTATTTTTGTTTGAAAACAAGTGGCATGGATCCACCAGCTGTCTTGGTTTCCTCTTTAGGGGGGACAACTGGCACTCCAACAAGACTTTGTAAACCTGCAACTTCAATATAACATGAACCTCCTTTTTTACTTAAAAAAAAAACAATATGGCAATTGGTAACTTAAAAAACACCAATTAATAATATGAAATGTAGCATTTTTCTAGTATTCTCTAGGCATCCCCAAATGTAGCATTAAAAGTAACCCTCGAGCAATGATAGGATTTTAATTTTATGTTTTTTTTTTGTAAGTTAGGTGGTGCCTTTCTATTTTCTATTTATATATGCAGAACAAGCTACATTAAAATATTTATACTGTGGCCTCAACCTGCCCGTAGGAAACCAGGTCTGTTGGCTGTCTAAGTGCTTTGAATGCTTGCCAAAATTGAAATTGTCTCTTTATCC
>ML786854.1:299814-349408 GCA_009831015.1 Picea engelmannii
TTAAAGGAGCGGATAAAAAAAAACTTGATTCCCTTAAAAAAGCTAACGAACACAAAAAAGCTTGATTCCCTTGGAGTGGATACAAAAAAGCTTGATTCCCTTCCATCGTCGTCAGTCTCCAACAAAATCTCGATCTGCTTTTGCCAGAAATTCAAAATCTCGATCTGCTTTTGCAAGAAATCTCCCGAATCCACCTTCCACTTTATCCATTTCTCCAGGTCTCTTATCGTTTCTCAAAATTTTAAAGTTTCGACGAGGTTGAATATGACCCACAACACCATGATCGCTCGGCCTCATGCTCACCCTCATCTGTTATCGTTTGACCCAAATCATTTGTCATTGTTTGACCTAAATCATATGAAAGTAATAATGTCTAACAACATGATAAAATTGTTACACCTAGCATAGCCACCCAAAGGGTTCCCTCCTACCAAAGAGCATGGCAATCAAGAATTCTCCCTCTTACATTAGACCTTACATGCACCCCTATGCATAAAGAGTGAGATTGATCACGTTAGAGACTCGATTCAATCATTCAACTTAGAAATAGTTCATTTTCTTTTCACCAGAGGTGATGGTTTACAAAACAAAATGGTACATGGTGTATGTGCCTACATCAAAGAGATCCCAACAATACCACCATTAAAAATAAATTTCATATTCTTATCATTGATGAATTGTAGGTAGAGATTTTATTCAATGATTTGGATCTTCATTCAGGATATCATCAAATTAGTATGAGGGAAGAATCAAATTAGTATGAGGGAAGAACACATCCTCATAACAACCTGTATAATAGATGAATGGAATTATAAGTTTTTGGTGATGTCATCTTGTCTTACTAATGCACCTTTCACATTTGAGAAGAGCATGTATAACATGTTGACATGGTCTTACAACTAGTGGAGGAGAAAAAAACTATGGGAAAATACTTCTAAATGTTCCATTGGTGTTCAATAAGTGGAATATTTGGGCAATATTGTATCTCATGAGGGTGTGAAAGTGGAACATAAAAAAATTAAATCTATGGTGGAATGGCCAATTCCCAAAACATTGAAGAATATATGATGGTTCTTAGGATTGACAACTTATTATCATAATTTTGTTAAGAAATATGGTTGAATAGCAACACCTCTAACAACATTATTGAAAAATAATGTTTTTTATTGGACTCGAGAAGCAACCCAAGATTTTGAAAACTTAAGGAGTCTATGTGTAGAACTCCAGTCCTCGTTACAATTGACTTCAAAAAAACATTCATTATGGAGTTTTATGCCTTAAGGGGTGGCATTAGTGCAATTTTAATGGAAAAAAAAAAGGCCCCCTACCTTTGAAAGCCACCAACTTAAAGGGAAGAACTTACTCAAAGCTATATGTGAGAAGAAAATGTTGGACATACTACATGGAGTTAAGCAATGAATGATACCCTTACCTAATAAGAAGACACTTCAAGGTAAAACAAGATCATGATAATGTAAAGTACTTCTTAGAATAATGATAATCTTTAGAAGAACAACAACAATGGGTTACAAAGATGCTAGTTTGTGACTTTGAATTTTTTTGCAAAAAAAGGAAAAAATGTGGTGGTGGATGCACTTTCATGAAAAGAAGAAAACATTGAAACTTTACTTCGTGGTATTTTCATTCTACAAGTTAATTGGATGGAAGAAGAAAGAATAGAATGGTAATAGGCTAGAAGTCATTGAAGCTCATTCGACAAATATAACAAGCTCTAGTGCAACATATGATTTGTGTGGAAGAATGATTTACTTTGGTATAAGGATCACCTATATTTATGTAAGAATTCACAAATCAAATAGAAGTTCATGTTGGAACTACACATTTATACTATAGGAGGACATTTGATATTTTTGAAAACTTACCACAAGATCAATAAGGAATTTTTCTAGGAAGGTCTTAAAACTATTGTTCAAAAGTTTGTGGTGAAATGTTTGGTTTTCTAATAGAACAAATGAGAGACAATTGAGATCTCGTGTCTTCTAAAATCGTTAGCCATACCAATTCAGCATTCAAAATATGTCTCAATGGATTTTATCATAGGTCCACCAAATTCCAAAGGAAAGAATGTCGTCATGGTGGTGGTGGATTAACTCACAAAATCTTCTTACCATCCTTAATCTGATGGACAAACTGAGATTGTCAATAAATGTATAGAAGTTTATATCCATTGCTTTGTGTATGATAAATAGCCACAATGGGTCAAGTGGTTACCTTAGTAGAATGGTGGTACAATACTTCCATCCATACTTCATCCAAAATATCCCTAGTTATGGAACTCTATCGGCATCATCCTCCATCCATTATATCACCTTTGAATTCAAGGATTATGTAGTCTTAAGGCTACAACAATACAAATATATGTCCTCGAGCAAAAAAATAAGGGAAATAAATTTGTACGCAACTACTATGGTCTCTATAAGCTATTGTAGAGGATTGTTAGTATGGATTACGAATTGGAGTTGCATCCATGTTCGTGTGTACATCCGGTCTTCCATATTTCTTTTTTAAAGAAGGTCATCAATGATAAGATCCTAGTATAGATTATTTTCCAAAGATTGATGATGAGAGGAAAATCATAGTAGAACTTGAAACAAACATTGAAACATGAATCAAGCAATTACAAAATCAAGAAATTAGTGAGTACCTCATCAACTAGAAGAATTTTCCAATAGAAGATGTGACATGAGAAGATGATTTCTTCAAACAAGGGGCATGTAATGTTAATCCCTAGGTCTTGGGACATTACATTTCTAATGTTATATTATTGTTGTCATTATTGGTCGATTAGTCCCTTTAATTGTAATTGTACACATTCATCTCCTATATATACCATGGAGCCCTAGTTATCGAAATCATCTTAATGTGTACATTGGATATGTTGTAAAAGGAATCTGTCCCCTCGAAGAGGCTTAGTATTCATTCACTATTTTCTTATTAGTTTCATAGTCTTCCTATTTTTATGTTATTTTATGTATTTTGACCATAACAATGCAACTTAAGTGTATACCCTAACAATACAAAATTAATAATATGAGACCCAAATTAATGAGATTGAGAAACAATTGAAGAATCCCTTGTATACAATTTTACTCAATATATGTAAATGTTATCATCGAAAAGGTAATTCCTTATAAGCCACATTTTTCTCATAATTTTTATGCATGTGGGATTATTCATAATATATACTCAATGTAAACAAAAAACTATAAGGAGAGTATTAATGTGGAATAAAAATTCAACATAGACATATGTCACTATAGTATAATACTTGCAATTATTAGAGTCATCACAAAGTTATTAATCATAAGTCTTGGCACAGGGGCAGACCCAGGGTTCAACGCTTCAATAGTGCACCAACAAAACCCTAACTACTAGCCCTTTTGGCAACACCTACGAAGTAGATGAAGTCTCACCCGAGGTAGAGGAAGGGGGGGTTGTATGACTCAGGTGTCTACAACCTAGCTAGGACACACATCTATGATTACAACACTTAACAAAGCACTTAGCTAATCAACATGCATTAGTACATAAATCTCATTCACATCACAGATTAAACCCTAAATACGGAACAACGCAGTAACAACCAAGATCAAGTACTTTCCAATCATTTAGCACATAGCATTAACTCAGATTTGGCATTCATTTACCATTAATAGAGCACTAAGCATCGATACATCTATCTAACATATATAAAGGTTGGTGCACTAAGAAGATAAACACATAAAGAACATGAACATCACTGCACAAAGCACATCAACACAGGATATAAGTGGTTCACCCCAGTGTGGGGTTACTTCCACCAACTCTTCATCTTCTTTATTAGTCTCCTTCAATCTTCTTACAAGCACCAAGCCAAAAAGCCAACTCCATAAAGGACATGAGATCTTCACGCACCTTGCTAGATCCTCCTTCCCCGAATAAGGTCAGGGCACAAATCCTTACACAGTCTATGCACAAAGCCTCTTACAATCACTTGCACTTAGCTCTGCAATTCTTAACATACTCTAGTCATGAACTAAGCCAATGACCTCTAGAACACCCCAACTTACATCGCCTAACTACTTATTTATACATTACAAAAAGACCTAAGCATGGGTAAACCCATGGGCCGACATCCCATACCCATTACATAAACCTAAAAAGCCCAAAAAGATCGCAAAATGGGTGAGATCTCACAATCTCCGCTTCACCTGGGCACTCTGTCTTCGACCATCCAGTCGAAGTCCCAAAAATGGTCAACCACGACCAATGTTTCCTCAAAACTTGGTTGAGGGCCAACAAGCCGCCAACACTCACTTGTGACTCGTCCCGAGTCACTCTGATCTGGATAATACCACTTTGATGGCCTCGAGCTTAGCTCGAGCTGCCTCAACTTTCTTCTTCACCAGAGCCTCCTGCTCAGTGAAATCCTAAATTACTTTCTCGGTGACAGGCCCTTCCAGGCGTTGTTCTACTGTCGTGACTACTTGTTCCAGCTATGAGCCTTGTCCTTTAATATTTTCAAAATGAGTGTAGGATTCGTCCTGCACCGACTGGAGCCTCTATGTCACTTCCATGACCTTGCTTTGGATAACAGTAACCTGCTGCTGAACTACGCATTTATCTTGCGACCTTTTCATCTTCTTAACTACAGTAAGCAGCTTCATCTGTGCTTTCACTGTGGATTCCTATTGCTTCACCTCCTAGAGCTATGCTTCCAATATCCTTAGCTTCAGATCTTCTGCAAGGCGCTCATAGGTTTGTGCACTTCGATCACTTAATTGTTTACATTCTGAGGTCAACACCCTGATTATTTATACTGCACTCCTGGAATCTTCTTCCCTCTGATCCCACACTTCTTGAGGAGTGATCGGTACTGCTTGGAGTTCTAGATCCATTATTTGTTCTTGAAGCTATTGAATGGCTTTGGCGAGCTTACCCACTTGTATCTCAGTTGACTCTGATTCTCCCTGTGCCACGCCCGACATAGAACAAAGTGCTCTAGTCACCACCTCCTTGATCACAACCTTCTCAGCGAGCAGTTGGTCTTTTTCTTCCTGCATATTCTCTTTGTTCTGCTCGAACATCACCCTAATTTCACTTTTCTCCTGCTGCACAACTCGAAGTTTCTCTAAGGCCTCCTCCTTTTCTTGCTTCATGGACTCTATAGCCTGTTCCTTTTCTTCTTGGGCTCAATGAAGTCGAGCCTTTGTTGCATTTGCTAATCTACATAGTTGGGTGGGATCATCCCCCAATTCTACACTTTCTGATGAAGAATGCGCAATAGGAACTGTGTGACTCAACTGGATAGCTTTTTGTATGTATTTGAGCTCCTTCTCTATTTTGTCATACAGAGTTTCTTTCTTCTCTTCATGTCTCTACATGATATCTTCTGAAGCATCTTCTATGGCTGTGATCATGAGCTTGATATCAACCACTATGAGGAAATTTTGTGATGGAGGCTTATTGGCTCGAGTCTTCTTTCGTGCTGAGGGTTTCTGCAGAGAAACCTTCCTTTTCATTGACGTCTTGGCCTCTGTAAGGGGATTTTGGCAGTGTCACTTCTCCCTTTTCTTGATTGTCTCCTTCTCCTACTTCTTCTTGGTTTACTTTGTCTCCTCCTCCTTTTGCAGGCGAGTCAAGTGTAGTTTCCTCCGATGCATTGTCCTTCTCATCACTGTCTATGTCCCACACTTCCTCCTTTTTCTTCTTTTTCTTTGCATTGCTCGGTCCATCATACTCGGTCCCGGTGACCACAGGGCTTTCGATGATGTCAGGGTAAGAGAGCTCTGCATCTTTGACCGGTACAAGGAATTTTGCAGGCCACTCCTTAGTGATCTCGGCCATGTCTTCATTGGTCAATTTATAGTACGACTGCAGCTCCTCTTTAATTTCATCATTGCACGCGGTGATGTATATGAAGTGTCGGTCTGTGCAAAAATTCGCTAGTGGCCTGTACTAATGGAGTGTATTCGGTGTCATTCGGGGGAATGATTCAATGGTGCGCTTCAGCTGTAGGTAGTAGGTATGGAAGACAACATTCGATTTCCATTGCTTCACCATATCATTTGTGTACCACAAGGTGGTGAACCTCGTGGCCAATGGTTCTGATGGCGCAACTTCTAGGAAGGCTGCTCTTTCCATCATTTGTTAGGAAACAAATGCAATTAAAATCAACAACCAACTGAAGTGGAATCCATAGCCTTGGTCCTGCACTTCGTGATAGTCCTTATCCAACTCATTGATGAGGTAGCTCACCCAGTTCATCTGCATCCCTTTGACACACTTCCCTGTGAGGTCGACTACGAACCCTATGAATTGTTTCGACTAGTTCTTTCTGACGAGCTTGCTATCTATCAACTGGAAAGCAAGGCGCACTACGCCATCCTAGATGGAGGCTACCTTGTAGCCTTGCTTCCCCTTCTCTACATCACCATAGTTCTCCTTGATGCGCTGTGCTAGAGAGCGATCTGCAGCCTTCCCTGGGTATACTTGCTGAGGGTCTGGTCCCTGCATGCTCAATCCAGTGATCAGGTGGATCAACGATGGATCCACAGTCATGTGCCTGTCAAGCCACAAATACCCTCCATGGAAGCACGTCAAGGGTATTTTAACACAGGCATTAACCTTCTGATGTCGTCTGAGATGGCAGATCTTCATTACATTCAATATCGTCGATCTCGCTATCTCCTTAATCCATGACTGGGGAAATATATTGGTCTTCTTCCCAATCATCTTTTTCAGGTACCTATGTGGTGCGAGCATCACATAATTCTTCCTATCGTCGAGGTTGAAGTTACTGATCTTGAGAGCTGGGATCATTCCCAACTGAGGTCTGATTGCACGTATCCCCTTCAGGAGATACGCAGTGATGAGCATGTACCAAAGTCCCATGGGACGTTGTCATGACTAACTGCACCAGCCAGAGGTGGGATGTGCTCTGGAAATACCGACAAGATCTACTTCGCGTTAGCCAGATCATCGCGGTGATTGCTCCTTTTCTTAGTTGCGGTTCGACTAGATCGATGTCCAGTCGAGGGGGATGCTTGCAATCTGCCCATCGACGATGCTTGTATCCCTAAATACATGACTTTCTCATCCATAAGGTCAATCAAAATATCCTCCATAGATTTCTCTAGCGCGCTATGCTCTCTCGACATTCACACTCATAATAAAACAACTCGGGTAGGCGAACGAACACTCAAGGTAATCGAATGAATGGCGAGGTCTAGACAGCACAACGCAGTATGCAATCAATTCTTTGTTAGCTCAGATATTTCAGTTTGCAAAAAGTGGTCCGACGCAACATTCGACAGTTTAAATAAGCAATGTTGTAATTGATCCCTCCAACGGGGAAGAATCCCTAAATCAATATGATTCCATCCATTATGGCATGGTCTCAACAGTCCAATGGCGATCTTTCCAGTAATAACTACTATTATAACCCTAAATTACACTAGACATGCATACCTGGCATCAGTCCATCTAAACTTGCGATCTTTGCCAAGCCATCACTGAAAAACCCTTCTAAAAACCATTGTTTTGAAGATGTACGCACCCTACAACATTACTTCCCACGTACACATGCTTGTTGAGCCACTATAGCCCACGTACACTCATAGAATATCGTGAAAAAATGAAAATTGCATAGGATACTGGTTTCCCGGCCGTTACTTAACCATTTGACCACCCATAGCCAATTACCCCAACTGTTACTATCTATTTTGGCCTATAAAAGAAAGGGTTGGGGTCCTAATTCGGGGGAAGCACAAGAGCAAAGAAACTCTACCCATTTTATCATTCCCCCTTTGCCCCAATTGCAATCCCTTTCCATTTCCCTAGAGAGAACTGAAGAGGAGAAGAAGACGTGGAAGCAGTTGGTGCATGGTGAAGAGGATCCCAGGACCAAGTTGGAGGAGTAGTGTTTGTCTCATGTTGTAAGTGAGTTTTTGTGAGATTAATATAAAAAAGTACTTTTTTCGTCCCACCAAATGATGTCTTAAATATTTATGATTTGTTTACATTTCTTGTTTATGATGTCTAACCCACTAATCCATATATAGAATGCATGCTTGTAGTTTCTTGTTTGTCTTTTGATGAATGCAGGTCAGCCTTGGGAGGATATTTGCAGTCGGGAAAAAACTAAGCACAAAAGGATTGACATCGGACACAGAGTTTAAGGTAGGCCTACTGGATCCCTCTTTCTTGTCTTTTATGTATGATTGTGGGGTAGTGTCAGGATAGTGATTAAAAGTAGGAGACTTTAGATGGTTAGATCTACCTACACTTTAGAACCCTGGTGTAGTCCATAGAGGGGTTTTCCCACTATAGCAGAATTGGCGACCGTATTGGGGAAGCCTCTAGGGTCTTTGGGGATATTTCTTTTTGGGTACTTTGAATCAGTTTATTTATTTTTTTATGAGTTTCTATAAGATTATGTGTCTTTAAGGGATGCTGGTCTTCCATACTAGTACTCCCTTCCTGTGCTGGATTGTTGGTTTTCATTTTTTTTGAGGAGTTATAGAAGTGTACGTGGCCTATAGTGGGTCTGCATGCGTACATATGTGCCCCGCCTTTGGACAGCCCACATACATACATTGGTTGTTGAAGTGTCAGTAGCGTGCCTGTGTTGAGAATTTGTTTTTTAGGAGACACAGTCATCCTCTTCCCTGTCAGAAGTCACACTTCTCAAGGGTTTTCTTGATCTAGTCCTGGTCTATGTTATGGCAGTCTGTAGCCTAGGTTTGACTTCAACATAGTTTTTTCTTATCAAAATATTTCTTGTGTTTTCTTTGATAGGGTTTTTAGACAATTTCATGAGTCTGCTTTGATCTGCCTATTTGGTATTGTCATTGACTCCCTCTGATCTACGTTTGGGCCTGAATTCATTTCTTGGTCTTGACTTGTCGTCATTTTTCCCTTTTTTTCTTTAGAAGAAAAGAAAACAATTCATTTTCAAATTTCTTGTTTTGAAGCATAAAGCAATAAAAAAAATATTTCATTTCTTTGTTTGGTAAGGTAGTTTAGGTTAGTTGCTTCATTTACCAAGGAAAAAGAAAGTTTTCTTAAGTTATTTACTTTAATGCTTAGGACATTAAGTAGATCGTAGTAGAGCGAAATCTTGTTTTAAGTTTTTCTTTTCAAAGATCTGAGAAAAGTAGTTACGAACAGTTTGGTTAAAGAGTTTAATTGACAAATCTTTATTTGTGAAGAAAGAAGTACTTTTGTTTCCAGTATCATCTTATGCTCTTATATTTCGTCTCTTAAAGAACATCATTGGTTTCATTTCCATTCCTTTTGACTTAAGACACTAAATTAACAGTTAATTAAAAGTTACTAGACTTTTTGTTTGAAGGGTTCATCAATTTAGTCTAGGCTAGAGCCTTGATTTAGGATTGGAGAGGAAACTCTTCAAGGCTACAAAAACAAACATAAGAGTCTGTGTTAGGGAGTGCTTGAAAGTCCAGTAACCGTGAAAGTTATCCAAGACCCCCCTCTAACACAGGGGATAAACATGAGGTCGCATGCAGAAAGGTAGCAGAGATAACCCCTCCAAAGCCGGACCAAGCATAGTGGGGAACACATATAGAGGGATTAACTTGGGATTCCATTGATCGCATTTTCCACGGATATTCGTGGGTCTCGAATCTATTTGAGGTCCTCAGACGTCTTCCAAAACACTTTCTTTCAATACCCTTGATAGGTTTTGGGATTGATACCCTGATCATTGCATTCCACCCAACTGTTGACTATACCCGCCTGGTGACTGTTCACGCGCTGACAACCTAGTTTCCATTATCTTAGTGACTTACACAGGTGACTACAGAGGTATACCACGGTACCTAGGGCAGACATTAGGCCATGCTGTTTAGAGTATATCTGGAGGGTTCTTTCGTATTCGAGTTGTACTTGCACCAGTAAGTTACTCTAGTGTTGGTTGTTGTAACTGTTCTTCCAACTAGCTAGTGATTGGCTTGTCTTATCTCATAGGAGATTTTTCTAGTGTGTGTTGGTTTTTAAATTATTATAGAAATCCCTAGTGTGTCATTGATCTTCTCACACAGTGGAGGATTAGGAGCTCCGTTGGTCGCAAAGGATTTTGGGCCCGTCGCCGGTTGATCTCGAGCCACCCCTGCCACCACTAAGGCGAAAACTAGACGAACAAGTGTCTTTTGAGGCGACAGGGTTATAGGAAACTATGCCCGACTCATCTCTAGGAGGAGAATGTTTTATTCTGGAGGAACCAACCATTTCTGACATCAGAGAAGAAGCTCTTGGCCCATATAACACTCCAATCATTGATTTATCAGCGCCCATTGTCATACAGGTTCAACCTTATGAGCCTCTGGTAGTGTCATAAGAAGCGATGGAAACAAATGTTGCTACTTCTTCAGGGAATACTCATTTTCCCTCTACGGTTGTCACTACAGGGGGTGTTCCACCTCCTAACTAGCCTCCGTTGGTCCAGACCACTATGGTCTCGACTGCCTCTACCTCAGGCAATGGTCCAATTCCTTCTATGGCGGCGATCACTGCTTCATTCACCCAGAGTGTGACAGGCCCTCCGTTCTCATACAGGATGCCTAGCTTCGTACGAGAATTGTCCTTTCCCACTCCACTCTACAGACTTTAGGTCTTAGGGCAGGGAGCTCCAATGCTCCTCTGCAAGGATCCATGGAGGGCACTTCATCTCCCTATAACGCTTTCCCTTATGGAGAAGGTAGTCAAGAAATTCCTAATTATAGAATGTCGGTAGGTTCTCCATCATTCTCTTTGTTAGAAGCATTTGGAAACAACGCATTCTCGTCAGTTGTCATCTCGACTGGGGGAAACCCCAGTTATGGACAAAAAAATCCTATGTAGGGTACTATTACTGCACAAGGGGAAAAATTAGGACTTCCTTCCTCACAAGGACCTTGGAATCCATGTCAGGGATGTCGACTGGGGGAAACCCCTTCCATAGCCAATGGAACCTTAGGCAAGGCTCAATACCTATGCTCGTCGGATCGGCAGGGGGAAACCCTTCCCAAAATCCTTGGAATGCGATGCAAGCCCAACCCTCTATGTCCTACTACGAGAGTCATCCGATGACATCTCAACAAGCACATAATCCTTACACTGGTCACAACCACGGTTATTACCAGAACACTAGCCAACAACGGAACTTTTCCTGGCAACCTGGTGCCAACCAAACTCCAGGCTCCTTTTTCCCTGGTTATAATCAACAACCTAAATTACTGTTTATGGAAACCCTACATTTGCCATACTTGACAAGGTTATTAAATGACCCCATCTGTCATGATCCACATTCACCTCCGATGTTGACCAAGTTGCCTTCAGACATTCCAACGTTCGAAGATAAGCCTAACGAAGATCCAAGCGATCATGTGACCACCTTCCATTTATGGTGCTCATCCAACTCTTTGAGAGACGACTCCATCCAGTTGTGTTTGTTTCAATGCACTCTCATTGGGAGTGCTACGAAATGTTACATCGAGATCGACCACTCAAGATAATCTTCCTTCGGTGAATTGGCAATGTCTTTCTTAAACCATTTCCAATTACCTGTGAGATACGACGCCGACACCAAATTGTTGGCCAACTTTGAGCAGACAAAAGTGGACCATATATCCAATCACATCCGAGAATGGAGACGCTAGAAGAGATTGATAAAAGTGCCAGTCCCACCAGCATTTCTGCTTGAGTGGTTCCTTAAGTCTTTGGTACCTCATTTATCTAAAGACATCACAACCTCGAGAGTCTTTTCAGAAGAAGAAGCCATAATGAGAGCTCAACAGCTAGAGATGATTTAGTCTTAGTTCAGTTTAATTTATGAAGTTTTGCCAGATGCATCGTGGTCGATACTTGACAAGACCAGACAGATATTTGGATCACATGCCAATGGTATTGTAGGTTCAGTGAAAATGAAGCATGTTGATAAGTTGTTGAATCAATTGCAACAATTGTCAGTACAACAGACAATGACCAGCCATACCACTGGTTCAGTTGCTCCCCCTACTCAAACGTCGGATGTACACATTGTGCAATCAAAAAACCTGAAGGCCACCCAGTAGCTTGATGGAAAGAAGAAACAACAAAATAAGGGTAAGGGGGATAAGAAACCTAACAATAATGATGGCAAGGGAAACACTGAAAAGAAGAAGTCGAAGTATCTGTGTAACCTTTGCAAGGAAGACCATCTGACTCACCAGTGCCCTCGGCTTGCGGAGGCCCAGAATTTATTGGCACAACAATAACCTGTCATGTTAATGAACCCGTTTCCACATGGACATAATTTATCTCAAGCCTCTTCAAGCGCACAAGGGGCTGGTCAGGGACCCCCTCCGTCTTCAAGTAATCCTTCGTTCGCGAATGTGTACATGATGAAAGGTAGTGTTGACATAATGACCAGGACACACAACTACAAAATGCCAAACACCTCTGAGAAGGGTAAAGAAGCCGAAAACCCATCTCTTCCTCTCCAGATTGAGAAGATGTTGGGAGAAACAATGACATGCATCCCCAAAGGTGCATTCAAGAAAGCTTCCCACAACCCAAATTCAAGGGCCGCCCAAAACTACTCTGTGGTGGAGGATTTGTCACAAACCCCTTGTGCAATGTCAGCTTTGGAAGTCCTCCAGAGATTCCCTTCCCAGAGAAAGGCTCTGTTAGTTATCTTAGGATCTGCTAAGACTTGTAATTCAGGAACAATCATGCTTGATACGACCGACTTAAAACCTCTTCTTCCTTACCATGTAGTGTTTCAGATAGTATTGGCTTACACCGCGAAAACTTTTACTCGGAACATTTTCTGCAGAGTGGTTGATGAGGGTGCCTCGACATGCGTGATTTCTTTGGTGTGTTGGAAGGCCATTGACCAACTCGTTTTTCCTCCATCACCTACTCTTCTTACCGCTTTCAATGGTCATTCATTCCAACCACATGGAATCATCTCCTCTTTTCCTGTGCAGTTAGGAGGGAAGACCGTGTGCATCAAAGTTGAAGTGGTCGATGTGTCTCTCGACTACAATCTCTTGTTAGGAAGTATTTGGACCTATGCTATGCAAGCAGTGGTCACGAAATTTTTTCGGGTCTTATTGTTTCCACACGAGGGTCAGATTGTGACCATTGATCAGTTATCCTTCTCCCTTCCTGACCCTTCATCAGGGATTTCCCTTGTCCCGATGATTGATAAACCTCAACTCGACATCATCAATGTAGGGCTTGGTTTGTGCCCCCCTTTGATGGGTACCTTTGATTACCCACCTCCGACCGATAATGTCCATTACATGATGGCTATCCCCGACTAGCCTAGGTCCAAAATCCTTCAAATCTTGTCATTTCACACGAATTACTTTAACGATCTATGGACTCTTCCTTCCCCATCAGCCATGATGTAAGGGACAGGGCACCATGGCATGGCCATGCCTTTGTCTGTGGAAGAAGTTGCGTACTCTACAGTCCAACAAGCTTCCACCGACCCCAATCCGACTCCTGCATAGGAGTTAGATCCAGTTCTCGAGCCTATATGGGCTCAAGGTTCCCTCACCGATACTGATTCTTTAGACATAGTATTTCCCTCAGACGAGGCGATTATTGAGGCAATTACTAGTTCAGATAGACCTTGGGATGATCTCCATCACAGATCTTATTTCTCCCGGAGTTAAGAAGAATTGAAGTATGAGAATTCACTCTGACTATGACCGGAGATAAGGCTTGGCATATCAATCCTTTGGCTATGCATGTTGTTTACGCTAAAGGAAATACGGAAACCATCGTTAAAACGATACCTATTGATATCTCCATAACCCTTGGCATTGTGGATAATGTTTTTGTCAGAGCAGACCGCTCCCCCAAGGAGATGCCAGGCATCGACCCACGAAGTGTCGAGCATGACAAGATTTGTTGTCTTTCAAGCTCACTTTGAAATTCGAAAGCAACATCCTGTGAGTCTACATTTATGCTTTTCGATCTCGTCTAGATTAACTGAGAAAAGTAACTTAACAAGTATTCTTTTAATCCCTTTTCAGACCCTCTAAACATGAAAATATTTCTGAGTGATCTTGTTTCCCTTCATGCTCACTAAACTGAAATTTCAAGGCACATCTGTCTGATGGTAGTTTACCCCTTTTTCGGTCCGGACAGTCAATTGTACGAACAAAGGTATACTCTAGGAACCTCGGTTCTCTAGAAGAGTATTCTCAGGTATAGATTTAAGTCTTTTTCGGGCCTAAGGGACTAAATTTACAGAAAAGAAACCCCCACGGAGTCCATAGTTAAGCTCTTTTTAGACTCCATAGAATTGAAAAGATGGTTGAGTGAGCTCGTTTCTTCATACTTGTTAAATTGGTCCAGAAGAACATCCCTTACAGAGTCCATAGTTAAGCTCTTTTCATACTCCTTAAATATGAAAATATTGTCGAGTGATCTTGTCTTTGTCACACTCGTTAAAATGGTTTTGAATAGATGTCTTTTCAGTGCTAGTTTACCAACCAACTAGAATACCTTTGGAAAAGGTACCCCAGTGGAGTCTCCTTTTACGTTTTTTCAGACTCTCTAAAAATGAAAAACCGTTGAGCTTACCTTCTCTGGGCTCATTAAAATTACATCGAAGGATGTTATCATTGTGTCTTATTAACCGCATTTGCATTCCTGCGTCTTTGGCCTAATGCCGGCTCCATGTTGCTCTCAAATGAACCATTTGAAGCATGCCTTATACGCAAGCCTTGTAGCACCTTGCCTTTGCGTCTTGACACCTTGACCCATGGAGGATTTTTCCGAGTGTTCCTTTCCTGCATATGTCCCCTTGCTCTGAGCATTTGTGTGTTCCTTACACTTGGAACTAGTATGTCTATGCCACTTGTTCCTCCTTTGTAACATAGCATTCTTTTATTCTTTTTCAAACTTTCCAAGATTATTGAAAAAGACAAAAAAATCAAATATACCCCAAAAAGAGGAAGGGAAAAGTATTTTCTTTTTATTGGCAGCACAATGAGTCGCCCTTGGACAAAGCACATCCTTCCATTTGCTTATCAAGCTCTGGGATTTAATGTTACCTTAGGAAGTTGTTCTCACTACATAGAGTTGTGTCCTCCTCCGTTTGGTTATCCTTCCAAACACATGGAGAGTTGGCGTTGCCTCCTGCATCGTGAACTTATGTCAATGCCATGCTGCCTGAGTATCATCATTTGTCATGCTTTTGTCCAAGGGAAGTTTTACTAAACTTGAGTCGTCCCTTCTATAGTTTGTCTCTTGTCCTCATGCCCAGCCACCCCAAAAGACCAATCAAGTCCTTGCTCAAAATCAATGAAGTTCTTTTCCTGATCATGAAAATCCTCTTGTCTGTTCTTGATGAGTCATCGAAGACCTCTAGTTAGTGAAGTCGTACACTGATATTACACTCCTACCCAATTTTTGAAGATTTTGAAGTTGTTGCTCGAGCTCTGAAGACCTCATCTCCAACCATCGGGCGTCATTGGCTTCTTGAATATGGATACCATACATGTATATATTTTGATTTTTGAGATGTATATCCATTGTGTACTGCTCGCGGCTACACTTTATATAGTTATATGACATGGATCTGTAGTTTATTTGATTGGGAGCCATGATTTTATTTCATCCTGATCATGGGTATGCCCACCTCAGTGAGACAAATTGTTATTTTGTAGATGGCACCTCCTGAACTCTGGTCCTTGGGCTCACTCGCTTCGTACATTGGTGAAGATTTGTAATGTATTTCGGCCATCAGATGCTCCTCTAACCTCACACATTAGGGGGCATCTGTTATAACCCTAAATTGCACCAGACATACATACCTAACATCAGGCCATCTAAATTTTCTATCTTTTCCAAGCCATCACTAAACAACTCTTCTAAAAACCATTGTTTTGAAGGTGTACACACCCTACACCATTGATGCCCATGTACACATGCTTGCTGAGCCACTATAGCCCACATACACTCACATAATATTGTGAAAAAATGAAAATTTCATAGGATACTGGTTTTCGGGCCGTTACTTAACCATTTGACTGCCCAAAGCCAGTTACCCCAACCATTACTATCTCTTTTGGTCTATAAAAGAAGGGGTTGGGGTCCTATTTCAAGGGAAGCATGGGAGAAAAGAAACTCTGCCCATTTTATCATTCCCCCTTTGCCCCAATTGTAAGCCCTTGCCATTTCCCTAGAGAGAACTGAAGAGGAGAAGAAGAAGTAGAAGTAGTTAGTGCATGGTGAAGAGGATCCCATGACCAAGTTCGAGGAGTAGTGCCAGTCTCATGTTGTAAGTGAATTTTTGTGAGATTAATAAAAAGAAGTACTTTTTCCGTCCCACCAAATGATGTCTTAAATATTTATGATTTGTTTACATTTCTTGTTTATGATGTCTAACCCATTAATCCATATATAGAATGCATTCTTGTAGTTTCTTGTTTGTCTTTTGATGAATGCAGGTTAGCCTTGGGAGGAGATTTGCAGTCAGGAAACAACCACACACAAAGGGATCAACACTAGACATAGATTTTAAGGTAGGCCTATCAAATCCCTCTTTCTTGTCTTTTATGTATGATTGTGGGGTAATTTCGAGATAGTGAATAAAAGTAGGAGACTTTAGATGGTTATCTTTGCCTACACTTTATAACCCTGGTGTATTCTGTAGAGGGTTTTTCCCGTTATAGCATCTGCATTTCTATCCATTCTGGAGCGTCATTCTAACGGTTGAGGCACCTCCAACAATCATATAACTTCGTCATGGCAAAGTCCCATTCTGCGCAGTTTTTCTAATTTGGTGAGGTTCAAGTTCTGTAAGCCTTCCTTCTGTGAAGTCTCCTTTGGAACTTCCTGCAGTTTTTCTAATTTTGCTTTCTTCTTACTAAGCTTTCTAGCCTTCTTCCCTGTGATTTGAGTCTCTAGATTCCTCTTTCCATTCTTATTCTTGTCTTATATTAATGTAGTAACTTTGCATTGTTGAGGGTCTTCCAAAGGTTTCAAATGTGATACCACTTTTCTTACTATTTCCGGGGTGAATGCACTTACATCTATATGGACAGGTTCTTGAAACCTTCTTGTGTTCTTCCAGCTTCGATAGTTATTTCTGTATCCCTCTGTTGCTTTGACTTATCCTCTTGTTCTTGTATTAGTCGCTCTATTTTTCTAGCTATGAAGTCCCTTAATTCTTTCTTTTTCTGTTCTGTAGCTTTCTCCTCTGCTTTCCTTCAGATATGATCTTTCTCAATCTAGGTCTTTCCTAACAAAAGTGAAAAAGGGGCACTATTCTCAGTGAATTTAATGACTTCAAATTCTTCTTCGGTCGATGCTTCATGGGAAATCATAGGCACATTAATAACTCTTCCACATAGGTTTATCATCTTTCCTTTAAACAATCCTATCCCTCCCAATGAAGGAATCATAAAAGGCTTTCCCAAAATTTCCCAACTGCTTTCTGGCATAATATTCACATGTGTTTCTTCATGCAATACATGGTCTATGTCGAAGTATTCTATTCTTGTTTCTATGCACTGCTTATCTTTTAAGATCTCTGGTAGCCTGATGTCTCTGTGATTATTCAGTGTTTCTTTCTGGTTCTCTAACATATCCTTAGTATTTTGTCCTTCTTTACAGTTTTCTTGTCTCATGTTCATCTTTTCAATTTTAGCAATCATTCTAGAGAAATCCTCAACTTCATGACCAATAAATTTACAACAAAGACAAATAGGACCTATACCAGGGCATTCCTTAGCAAGATGTCCCGGTCTTCTGCAATTATAACATGGTTCCAATCCTCTCTTTCTTTTAAACGATCCCCAACTTTTCCTATACTACACATTGGGATCATAATGATGGACCTACAATTTGCAAAAATTCTTTCTAGGTTCATGCATCCATCTGTTAGTCCAAAAATTCTTTATATGCATAGGAATAACATATCTTTCACTATCTCTATCAAATTTATTCAAATCAACTCTTTCTTCTAGCCATGCCCTAGTTTTCAGACTAGGAAAAAATCTATCAAACATATCTAGATTCATATTTCTGAAGCAAAAATTTCCACTTATCTTACCTTTACCAGAGCAAAATGTTTTAAGATCTTACCTCTTGACTCCATATCAGGCTTCTCTCTTAGCACAGAGTTTCACAAGTCATGTAGAATACTGCACAATACATCAACAGATCTACGCACAGAGCTTTCTCTTTTATTAAGTTCCCAACAATCATAGTTTCAGGTCCCGACAACGGGACCATTTGTTGGCACATGGGAAGACCCAAGGTTCAATGCTTTAGCATTGCACCAAAAAAACCCTAAATACTGGCCCTTTCAGCAACACTTGCGAAGTAGATGAAGTCTCACCCAAGGTAGAGGAAGGGGGGGTTGTAGGACTCATGTGTCTACAACCTAGCTGGGACATAGATCTTTGATTACAACACTTAACAAAGCACTTAGCTAATCAACATGCATTAGTACATAAAACTTATTCACATCACAGATTAAGCCCTAAATATAGAAAAACATAGTAACAACCAAGATCAAGTACTTTCCAATCATTTGGCACATAGCATTAACTCAAATCTAGCATTCATTTACCATTAATAGAGCATTGAGCATCTATACATTTATCTAACATATATAAAGGCTGGTGCACTAAGAATATAGACACATAAACAACATGAACATCACCGCACAAAGCACATCAACACAGGATATACGTGGTTCGCCCCAGTGTGGGGCCACGTCCACCAACTCTTCTTTTTCTTTATTAGTATCCTTCAATCTTCTTATAGGCACCAAGCCACAGAGCCAACTCCATAATGGACAGGAGATCTGTGTGCACCTCGCCAGATCCTCCTTCCCCGAATAAGGTCAGGGCACAAAGCCTTACATAGTCTGTGCACAAAGCCTCTTACAATCACTTTCACTTAGCTCTGCAAGTCTTAACATACTCTAGTCATGCACTAAGACAATGCCATTTAGAACACCCCAAATTACATCGCCTAGCTACTTATTTATACATTACAAAAAGGCCTAAGCATGGGTAAACCCATGGGCTTCCATCCCATACCCGTTACATAAACCCAAAAAGCCCGAAAATCCCACAAAATGGGTGAGATCCTGCGATATCTGCTTCGCCTGGGTGTTCCGTCTTCGATCAGCTTGTCGAAGTCCCAAAAATGGTCAACCACGACCAATGTCTCCTCAAAACTTGGTCAAGGGCCAACAAAAAGTCAAAGAGTACCCACAAAGTATAATACCAAAGTTACTACCAGAATAAGGGAGGATGTTATCACATAAGATCAATAACTTTTGTAGATACCAACAATTTGTGAGTCTAAAATCCCATCTTTAAACTTGAAAAGAATTTACCAACATTAACATTAGTCAATCTTGGTAAATGAAAAGGATTATGTACCTTTTGTATAGTCTATTAATTTCTTAAATTTTTCTTTGGGTTTTTCTTGAAAGCATTGCACTTACGTATGAGTGAGAGAGGTGTGCAGTGAGATATAATTTAAAGGTCTCTATCAACATATTATTTTGAATTTATTTTCTTTTAATGCTTATTTTTAACATAAAAAATGATATGAGTTGTTGGAAACATGTTAGTGAAGGAATTGAAATCTAAATAGTAAATTTCAAATTAATTTAGGGTTTCAAATTTTATTTTTTTACTTTAAGTAATTGCTATTATTACATTTTAATGTTAAAAAAATTCTAAATAATAAATACAAAATTTAAACATGAACAATTAATTGAAATAGTTTCCTAAAAAGTTTTACCTAAAATTGATTTGTTTTCCTTAAAAAAATTAATAATTAATTTGAAAACTTTATTTTAATTATTAAAAATATATAATGGCATTTAAAAGGCTAGTTACTCTATAAAGTGGAAATGAGATTCATCAACATTTTTAAATAACAATGCACTAAATTTGGAATATTGTATTAGGTTCATGAATATCATAATCTCATTAATATTTATTTTTGCAAAGCCCTTATATAAATTACCATATAGGTATCGATCATAAAATGGAAATGAGATTCATCAACATTTTACATAATAATGCACTAAATTTGAAATATTGTATTAGATTCATGAATATGAACTCTATCATAACCTCATTAACATTTATCTTTGTAAAACCCTTATATAAATTACCATATAAGTATCGATCATAAACTGAGATAATTTACACCATTATGCTATGAAAATGAACCTATATTATGCTACTTCATGTAAGAGTTATCAATATTGATGTTAATATATGTTGGATATGTAACCCATGCAATGTAATATTAATATTGATGTGAGAAATTAAGTGGCTACACCCCCACACACTTTGTGGAATGTAATATTAATATTGATGTTAGAAATTAAGTGGTTTCACCCCCACACCTTTGTGGTTTTATAAATAAGTTTTATAGGATGAACTACAACAATATTGATGAAGTTTTTTTTTATTTATCTTTCCACATTGTGTGCAATTTAATTTCTTACATTTATGAGATAAACTAATCATGGTTTTATATCATTTTATTAAAATTAATCATATTATTACATATTAATAGGTAGGTATAAAGAATGAAATGATTCATGCTATATAATTGGTAATAAAGTATCATATTTAATAAAGTATCACATTTAATAAAGTATCATATTTATTTAGATTTTTTTTTTTGCCACGGAGGAAGTAAAACTTCTTTTCTTGAGGAAAAATAATCTCTTTTTTTTTCACGTTAAAAAAATAATATTTATTCATATAGAACATGAAAATTACATATTTCAGGTGCACCAAACACTTCAAAAAAGGTCTTAACCTTAGTCATACTTGTTAACAAAGTTTTGCAAAAGTAAAAACTATAGCATAATAGAATTTTTTTCTCAAAGACCCATAAAAGCAATGAGAAGAAGAAATCCCCATTTGAAGTATTGTTGTATGGGCTAGTTGAATCTATTGACTAGACCCAACAATTGACTAAGAGATAATTGGTCGACTGTTGTAGTCGAAAATTTAAGTCGGTCGAAGTATCTTCTAACTGACCGACCCAGACAGTTAAGTAGTTAGAACTACCTGGTAACTAGACATGTAGGAATATAAATATACAAGCACATGGAGACTTTGATATCTCTATGCGAGAGATTGTATACATTGTATTTCATTACTATATCCTTGAATAATATAGATCTTTGGGCTCTCACTACTTGTGTATGTCATTGTCTCTATATGTGTGTGTGTGTATTCTATGTTTCTTATGTAAGGACTACTGGTAACTCTCCCTAGTTTCTTTTAGATTACAACATTGGTTCCATTTCCGGTAGTTCTGGACCTATGCATGAAGAAGTATACATAAATTTTAACCCTTCAAGACATATGTGAATGGTGGGAGCACAAGACTAAGAATTACATCAAGAATTATGCCAGAAGAAACAATATTTCACTCACACAAGAAAGAGCAAGATTCTTCTCAGAAACCCACAAAACATTTTTATAAGTCCTCCGTGAAGTTTTATTTCAATACATCAACAAGTTGGGTAATGCGTAATTTGACAACCGATAAGAATCTATGCCTCAACCTTATGAATAGAGGATGAATGAATTTTCATGACTAGTTCGTGAGATTTTTAGAAGACAATATCTCAGAGCAAGCTGTCGAAGATCGAACATCTCTTGATAGAATAAAAGAAAATTTTTACACCGAATTGCATGAAGGATTCTTGTGTATTGTTTCGACACTTCTTCATATATTCCTCCTCGACAAGGGATTCAATGGCATTGTTCAATATCGACCTCAACTAGGAACACCATTGCCAAATAGTGATTATCAAGAGAGGGACAAAGAGTGGGAAGAATTTCTTGACACAAAGTGAAAAGACACAAGACAAGCCTGGAATTATTCTATGAATAAATGAACATTGCCATTAATATCGACTTTGAGTAAGTCGACGTGGCGATGGGAGGTCAGTTGAATTTGTGAGAAGCCACAAGGAAAACATACCAAAATTTATGATTACTGAAGCATAAATGTTATTGAGAGGAAAGAAAGCACACAAGCAATCCACTGACATCTAGATATTAGAGAGAGATAAAAGGAAAAAGAAAAGGGAAGAAATTTGTAATCTATGGAATAGTCAGAAGTCAAATAGAAAAGTGAGCAAGGAGGGTAAGCCTAATAGAGAGTGTGATCATTCTAAGTATGAAACAAATCGACCAGATCTGGAAATAACAACAAATGCGGTGATCCTCGATAGAAGTAGTGATGTAGAGTTTATAGAGGCTAGATTGAATGCCTATCAACTGAAATATGAACCTGAAAGCATGGATTATGAAGAGTCAGGACCAATGATACACACTTATCCTGCGTTAGAATCTATCCCATGAATAAAATAATTTCTCCAGCAAAGACTTGAGATCGATGACCAATATGAAAGATTATGGTATAGAACCAATGAGGATGGAAACCTATGAGATGCACTCATTGTTGAGATACAAAAAATGAAGTCAAAAAAATGCTCATACAAATTAAGGATCTCACTGACTCGACTCCCTTGCCAAATCTATTATCAAGAAAAGAAACTAGTTATAGTCGTGAACCGACACGACTATTGGAGCAATGTTTAGTCGAGTATAAAAACAAAGGTTCTCAAACCGAAGATATACTTTATGTAGTCAACAAGAAGCACTTATTCCTCGAGTACCACCCATTAAAAGATCAAACAACAAAAAAAGTGACACAAGAAAACTTGATCGAGGATTCGACAACTTAGTCGAAAATTGTGGTAACTCAAACACCACAGAAAGTGAATACCTCTAAAAAGACAATAAAAATGGGATTCAACCACATCCCCCTATATGAGGGAGATGAGGACCCAAAAAGAGACCGGTTCGTGTGCGAAAAATTCTAAGATAACGTAGAAATCACAGGTGAAGATAAATAGATGGCACAATTCAGAGCTTCCCTCTAACACTGTGCCCTGACATGGTTTATGAACTTCACAAAAAATCAAAACCAAAAATATTTAGACATAAAGATAGTTTTTCTAATGTTTTTCAAAGTCCAATATGTCACACACTTGGATGCACAAAATTTAAAATAAATAAAACAATGACCAGGCAAGTCGATACAAGAGTATGATAAAAGATTCAAAGATCTCTTCAGCCAAATTCCGAAATATTGCTAGTTCAGTGGTATGTAACTGATTTATTGTAATAGATCTGCTCCCCACTACGCTTGTATGAAATAACCACCTGTGAATATGCATTACAAAAATCACATTGCATTGAGTCCGATGACGACGACCCATCAACTACTTCATCGACTAAAAGACTTGAAGAAAAAATAGAGAACTTACAACAAACGATAAAGAATTTGTCCATAAGGAGAGATGAACTTTGGTGCACTTCATGTTGTGAAGAAGGACATACGGAGGAAAAATTTAACCTTAGCGATCAACCACCACCAACAACAAATGCACACAGAGTACAAGCTCAAAAATATTGTAACATATATGAGTGTTTAACTTATCATAATGTACAATATTGTCCACATAATTTGAAATACACTAAGTGGTGCCATATCTGCGAAGCTTCCAATCACAAAACATTAGAATGTCATTTCAATGCATGAAATAAATCTAGTGTACGAACAATATATTACATAGAAGCCATCAACTAAGCTAGCAATTACACTCGAAGAGATGATTACTACGGTCGAGGTAGAGGTCAAGGAGGTCGTGGTTGATTTGGTGGTCGAGGTTGAGGTCGAGGATGACCATATTGCTACAATTGTTGTAAACATAACCACATCAGTCTATATTTCCCAATGAAACATAGAATCGACTTGAAATTATGTAATATCTGCAGTGTCGGTGACCACTCATTATAAGAGTTCCCAATAGTACTCGACAAAATTATGACTAGAAAAAATGTAAATCTTCTACATGCAGTATCAAAATAAGCAATGTTGAATTCAAATAATTTAAATATCATCAAAAGATATGGCACAGGACGAGATATTAACAATACCACCTTACATGACCAACAAAGAAGGAAGGATAGTTTCTTTCCAAATCCTAATAAAGAAGAAAAAATTATGAAAGAATCTATCAGATTCTTTAAGAAAAAAATTGGAATACATAAAGAAGATATTATACACAAATTCCTACAACTATTACAGGAAAAACAATTAGTCAGTCGATTGCTAGAACTAAATAAATTAAAAGATTACAAAGAAGGACAAAGGACATCAAAGGATGGCAGGAAAATCTCATATAAGCATAAATATTATGATCCACGAGTTGATGTAGAAATCAATGAAGTATTGATCAAACAAGTAGTTATAGATTTTGGATCTCAAGTTAATATCTTACCCCGAGAAACTTGGATAAGACTAGGTCAACTTTCTTTAGCACCAAATCTCAACTATATCAAACTTGTGGATCAAATCTTGATAGAGCCCATTGGTATACTCAGAAACACTGATACTCAAATAATAGGTATTCTAACTCAATTCGAATTTGAATTCATCGCCCTAGTCATGGGGATGGAAACGCATGTAGCACTTGTCGGTCGACTATGGGGTCAAAAAATGAAAGTAAATATCTCTCTGGAAAAAGATAAAATCAAATTAAAATTGATGGAAGAAAAACTATCATTCCCTTGTATCTAAAATAAGGAAAACCATGGACTGAATCATGGGATGAAGACCAAGAGGATTGGTGCCTGTATCAAATAAAAAACGAACAAAGAGATTATGTAGAACTGATTACACAAGGAGAAATTTTGAGATAATCTCCCATGTTGGTTGGACATAATTCTGACTCTACTCCATATAACTAGAAAATCAAGAATTACGAGGCACACACAAAATATTGTTGGTCCATTGAAATCATCGCAAAGAATCCCAAAATGTTCTACTCGGTACAAGAATTTCCAATAGTATATGAAAAAAAAATTCAACAGACTCCCACTCTCATACCGACCGATGGTAGAATAATAAATCCCTTACAATATAATGATTGACATACACCTTTGACACATGTCGAAGAAGTGTAGAAATCCATTAGCGAGAAAGGAAGGATGTAGAGCCTCGTGGAAACCTTCATAGGCCAAGCTGAAAGATGGTGGGAAACACACTTACCTAGGTTACAAATGTGGATGACCATGTCAACATATTACATTGAATGCTTCAGAGACTAGAAGCTATCCAAAGTGGTTGATATCGCCATTTTCAAGATTGGGTATGATCTAGTAGAGCATATTCATCGATGCGAAATAGAGTGGCAAATGATAGGTTACAAAGACAAAAGGGTATGGTCCCACATGTTTCCAATCACATTAGATGAAATACCAAATAAATGGTATAAGATTGAAGAATCTTGTGGCCATATGTTAAATTGGGAGGAAATTAAAGAAAAGTTTGTGCAAGACTTTGAATTTAATCGAGAAGAGGAACACCTGAGAGAAACAACATGACCTAGATTTATGAGAGGAATTAAATGAATTACAAACTGAATACAATAACATAGAGATACAAAGAACAACAAAAGATATACAGTGAACAATAAATTCTATTGAATAAATAAAATAGGCTGAAACTGTAAAACTATAGAACTGAAAACAACTTGCTCGAACTTCCCGAGGTCGTAAATTTTGCATACAACCTCCATTTTAGGCACGTGATAGCCTGTTGGAAAGGTATTTTCGAGAAATATACATTATTCCATCAATATCTGACTTCGTATACAGTTTGACTATGTCAATACAAAAAAACATTGTTTAGGGCCCCAAAATGACCCTGGAAGTACATGAAAACTTCCAAAATAAGCCAGTTGGATTTGGTGGGCAGCCACCAATCTCCACCTGGAAGTTGTGTAGGGCATCAAAAAACCATGGAAGTGTAGAACCCATAATTACAAATAATTATAGAAGAACATGTTGAACTAAAAATTGTCAAGTGGAGCTCATTGGAATAGGTCGGTGGCCACCAATATCCACCTGGATCAGTCCCCCCCCCCACCCCCCCCCTTAGAAATCAATGATCTCCATTTCGTTGAGAGCTCCCATCAGGTGAGGATTTTTTTGTTGAATTTGGCTCTGGGTGAGTTTCTTTCCTTGGTGCAGGAGTTTCCCTACCTTGACAACTTGATAAAGTTGGATCCTTTGTTGGCAAGTGCCCTTGACCTCTATGTCCACTATCTGATTAGTGGATGCCTATTCCATGCAATCAAGGTTGATCTCTATTGGTGTCAATTGTTCTGCGATCTTCGAGATGTCCAATAATAGTGGAAAATATGGCCGGAGGAGGTCCACATTGAGCATTGGGTGAAATTCAAGGAAGGGGGGATTGTTGAGCACAAAAGAATTATCACCCACAGCCTTGGTGATGGTGTAAGGCCCATAGCAAAGTAGACAAAGATTCTAATGGGGCCATGTAAGGCGTTATTTCTAAAAATGTAACTAGACCTTGTATCCCACTTGAAAATTGTGCAGTACCTGGTGTTGATCATGGCATTTCTTGTACTTAGCATTGGCTTTCTACAAAATCTCATAGACATGTTGGTCGATGTGATAAATATGCTCAACGAATCTGGTGGTTTTGTCAGCCTCAAAATGAACATGGGAAGAATATGTTTGTGTGGTTTCAAGAAGTAGTGAAACATCAATGGGACCCAAGGGTTGGAATCCCAACCCCACCTGAAAGGGGTTATGGATGGTGGAGCTATGGAGAGCCCTTTTGTAGTTGTGATGAACATATGGAAGACTCTCCTCCCATGTATGTGGATTCTTAGAGTTATACATGCATAGGGTGTGCACAATCATTTGATTGGCGATCTTTTTTTGGTCATCAATTTGAGGGTGGAAGGCAGTGGATTTAGTGAGCTTGGTGTCCAACAGTGACCATCGACTCGACCAAAATGTGTTGAGAAACCTGTTTTCCCAATCGAAGATGATGATATGTGGTATCCAAAAATCAACCCACACTCGTTTGAAGAAGAATTTGGCAGTATCTGTCACTTTGATTCTCTTCTTGCAGGTTGTGAGAATGGTCATCTTTGAAAACTAATCAACCACCAAAAATATGCAATCATTTCCTTGCTTGGCAGATGGAAGGCGAGACATGTTAGAAAAATAGGATCGCAGAGCAATAAATTAAAACAAATGTGGAAATAAAACACAAAAGATACACAATACAATAGAGACACAAATATATGTGGTTCACCCAGTGTGGGATACGTCCACCAGAGAAATCACCAGGTCCTTCCTTTATTATTATCCAACAAATGAAGGGATACAACCTATGACACACTCGTTGTAACTTCCTCTTCTTTCTCTCATAGTCTCCTCACTTAGAATACAATATTCACAATGATACATAGCCACAATGCATTCCCCTCATAAAAGAGGGTTTCCTTCTAGGGAAAAAATCCCTATTATAACTTCTACCATCAGATCTGCGACCTTATAATGAATGGTCCATATTTACTATGAACTTACAATATACATTTACAAGGTAATTTTTCCTTCAGGGGCCCGCTTTCCCTTGGACCCCCCAACCGAGGGGATATCCCCTCGGACCCCACAGGGGGGGTAACCCCCCCTGTACTCCCCCTCGTGGAGGAGAGTACATTCTTTATGGGTGTAAATTCTTCATGGGGTATAAACATGGCTGAAAACAAAGACATATGAATCAGGAAGATAATCAGGCTCCACAACCAACAATCTCCCACTTGGAGATTGATCTCAACAAATCCACCGTTGTTGTATCTACTGGACTATGATCCTTCTTGGACTTGGAAAATTTCTCATCTTCATCTTCATGCTTGAATACTAACTGAAACTGAGTAGGAACGCAGTTTCTCCTTGGTTACTCTCTTAGTTAAAATGTCTGCAGGATTCTAGCTAGTGCATATCTTTTCCAACTTCATATGTCCATCTTCTAAGACAGATCGTATGAAATGGTACCTGATTTTTATATGATTAGTCTTCGAATGGAAGGTTGAGTTCTTTGCAATATGAATGACACTCTCACTGTCATAGTACAACCTGCTATTCTCCTGCTTCTTTCCCAATTCCTCCATAAACCTCTATAACCAAATCATTTATTTACTAGCCTTTGTAGCAGCAACATACTCTACTTATGTTGTTGAAAGTGCAACAACCCTTTTCAGTTTCGAAACCCAACTTACTATTGTTACACCTATAGTAAAAACATACCCTGTGGTGCTCCTCCTCTTATATTTATCACCTTCCATATCTGAATCAACATATCCCTGTAGAAAAATGTATGAACCTCCAAAACATAATCCATGACTAGTAGTACCTCTCAAATACCTGAGAATCCACTTTACTATCTCCCAATTTTCTTTACCTATATTGTTCATATACCTTCTCACAACTCCCATTGCATGTGAAATATATGTTCTTGTGCAAACCATCACATACATCAAATTGCCAACTATTGATGAATAAGGGACCGTGGACATGTATTCTATCTCCTCCTATGTCTTGGGACACATTTCCTCAGTTAATTTGAAATGGCTGGCCAAAGGTGTATTAACTGGTTTTTCATTCCGAATTCTAAACCTCTCCAACACCTTCTCTATGTACTCACCCCGAGACAATGTCAATTTGCATTTTTTCCTGTCTCTTGTTATTCTCATACCAAGTATTTTCTTTGTGGCACCCAAATTCTTCATCGCAAATGAATTATCTAATTTCTTCTTGAGCACATTTATATCTTTCAGATTAGACCTTGCAACAAGCATGTCATCTACATACAATAACAATATAATATAGCTTCCATTTTCTATCTTTTTAAAATAAACACAATGATAAAAATGACATCTACTATAACCCTTTTATGCCATAAACCTATCAAACTTCAAACACCACTGCCTTGGAGCTTTCTTTATGCCACATAATATCTTCTTCAATGTGCATACCAAATTCTCCTTCCCTTTGACCTCATACCTCTGTGGCTGTTGCATATAAATCTCTTCCTCCAAATCCCCATGGAGAAAAGTTGTTTTTACATCTAATTGTTCAAGATGAAAATACTATATTGCCACGACTTAAAATAGTCCTAATTGAAGTCATTTTAACAAAAGTAGAAAATATTTCATCAAAATATATACCTATCTTTTGTGCAAACCCCTTTACAACAAGTCTAGCCTTGTACCTCTTTTTTCCTCCATTTTTTCCCTTCAACTTGTAAACCCATTTATTCTATAATGCTCTTTTTCCTGTAGGCAAATGAACCAAGTCCCAATTCTAGTTATTTACCAAGGAATCCATTTCCTCTTTCATGCCTTGATCCCACTTCCTTTTGGTTTCCACCTGCATTGCCTCTTCATAACATTTTGGTTCACCAAAATCAATCAACAATAAATAATACAATTAAAGAGAGTATCGTTTAGGGGGTCTACTTAACCTGATAGATATTCTAACAACACTTGCAATATTTTGAGGTACTTGTTAATCCTGTTGTTGTACATTTTGATTTTCTAGTTGTAATATCCATCGGTCGAACCCAATTGTAAATGTAATGTAAGTGTACTTAACATGGTGAGCTGTTTTGACATCATTTTGTAATGCACCTTTCATGGCATAGTGCGCGCATGTACTGTGTGGTAAAATAATGTAGTGTGCACATTCTCGGATACTAAGCATAGTATGGAGGTCAGCGAACCTTGTGTATATGATATGTGTTATAGGTTGGTGAGCCAGTAATTATAAGCTGGGATGCTTATGTTTTGGAATTAGGCCAGATCGCCTAGATGTTAAAGGCCAGTGCGCCTATTTTGTATATGTCTCATGATTAATATAAAATACATTGTTGCGCACAGACCGACCATGATAAAAGAGATGGGGGACCAAAATCCACTAGTTAGGGAAAGGGAGGGCCAAAAGTTAAGGGAAAGGGCTAATCTAGAGAGCTTAAGCCAAAAAGGAATATTATATTAATATTTCTTAAAACATAAAGTATGGATAATTATTTTATCCTAAGTTCTAAAGTTGAGGACAAGTGGACCAAATTAGCTTCCAACATGACAAGTGTCAAGTTGGGGACATGCATACATATCATGGGGACTTAGTTCATTTTCACACTTTTTTCTCGATCATTCTTACGATTGTCTCTCACATGATTCCTTCCATCATTCAGTCATCCAGTCAATGATTCCAGGACCATTTTCACTCGTGCAGTTAGTTATCCTTTAGACATTCATTTCACTATATCTAAGCTTGTTTCCATAACCATTTTCCTGTTGGTGTACTTGGTTAGCTTGGGAGCGGGATTGAAGAAGTGGGTTGTCAGGCCCGTGGGAAATTGAAGAGGCGGGTTGTCAGGCCCGTGAGAAATTATGTGAGCGAGAGAATTGTTGGGAATTGATTTCTTGAAGGTGCTAAACTGTAGCTACAATGCTCTGAGACTTCCTATCTGGCCTGTTGTTGAAGCCCTGAAAAGGAAGTGGGGCAATTGAAGGAATGTTGAGCAGAGAAGGGGAACACTTCCTTGGGTGGGACAGGCATGTGGGGAATGAGAGGTTGTATGTTGTTAGTTGAGTGAGAACCTGAGATGGAGTATTTCCTATTGTCTATGAGCCTTTAGCCTAGTTAGGAATCCCTTTACCCGGGTGGAGTTTAGTCCCCGCTCGGGGGTGACTCACTGTTGAGAGTGATGAATAGTGTAGTCTAAGGTTGGGAGGTTTGTAGATAGTCTGCATGCAGTTGGTGACAATATTTCCAATATAAGTACCAATCGTGTGATAAATTTACATGCTTCATTGTTATTTACATGCTTATGTTACGATTTATCATATGTGTGATTATAGTTGTTTGTATGTTTATGGGTATTTCCCTATATATGCTGCATGTCTGTGTTCACTGTTATTTCAATACAAAATCATATATTTACAGAATGTAATTATTTGTTTACGTTTATATGTAAAGCTTCCGCAAGAGTGTTGTATGTATATGTTATAAGTGCATTGAGTTTGAAGATAAAATTTATGTGGCATAACTCAGTTGAATATTGGGTATGTTATAGTATGTTCCGCAGTGAGAGAATGAAAGTGTTCCCTCGTGTAGCGTGGCCTGACCATGGATGACCGGGGATGTTACACTGGTACCTTTGGAATTTCTTTTTCAGTGATCTCATCAAGCATTGTGTATTATGGTTTTTCTTTTTCCTATTTCTTTCCCTGCAACTGATCTTTGTACATGACCTTCTCATTGAATATGGCATCTCTACTCCTAATGATTTTTTTATTTTCATAATCCCATAAGAGATAACAAAAATTATTAACATTGTATCCAATAAAGGTACATTTCTTTGATTTTGCCTCAAGCTTTACATTCTATTTTCTTTATCAATATGGACAAGTGATTCACAACTAAAAGTCTTCAAAAAAGAATAGTTTACCTTTTTACCTATCCATGCTTCTTCTGGAATTTTACCATCCAAATATCTTGAAGGTCCTTTGTTTATTAAGTAAACAACAGTATCTACAAAATTTTCCTAGAAATGTAAGGGAAAACTAACATGCAATCTCATACTCCTTGCACACTCCATGATTGTTATGTTCATCCTTTCTGACACACCATTTTCTTTTGGTGTTCCTAGAACTATCTTCTCTCTATGAATCCCATGTTATGAACAATAATAATCAAACTCCTTTCTGCAATATTCACCTCCATTGTCTGATCAGAGACACTTCAACCTTTTTCATGTGTCATTCTCAACCAAAGTTTTCCATTTCTTAAAAGTATCAAAAACATCAAATTTTTATCGAATGCAATAAACCCAAGTTTTTCTAGTTGCATCATCAATGAAAGTAACATAATAATGATATCCACCAAGAGATGATACCTGTGTTGGTCCCCATACATCTGTATACACAAGCTCTAACCTTTCACTCTTCTTTTCTTTTCTGACTTTGAGAAATCCGACTCTCTTCTATTTTCCATAAAAACATTGCTCATAGAAATCCAAATCAATTTGTTTAAGATCTAGAAACAAATTTGTTTTGTGAAGTATCTGCATACACTTCTCACTCATGTGTCCAAGACTATGATTCGACAGTGTTGTATCCAATCTTGTATAATCTAAAGATATTGAAGATTCAATATTACCAACACATATATACAATGTACCTACCTTCTCTCCTTTTACTATCACCAATGATCCTTTGGTGACCTTACACACCTTATCTGTAAATATGGATATAAAAACTTCACTTTCCAAATGCCCTGTTGAAATTAGATTTTTCCTTATATATGGGTCATTTCTTACCTCTTTCAACAACCATTGGTTTCCATTGCTTTTCTTTATTTTTATTTTTTTTAAGTAAAAAGGGAAGAACCTATTTATATTATCGTTGTAGAGTTACAGAGTTTGTTTACGACGCCAGTTGTCCTGCCTAAGCAGGAAACCAAGACAGTTGGACATTCTATGCCATTTGTTTCCAAGCAAATAAAACTATCAGAGTGTTGTCCTGCCCGAAGGAAGCCAGGACGCCTTGCCATTAAGTTCAGTCTGTGTACTAATAACCTAGTTGCAACATGACTATGATCTAACTGGGATAAAACCTTGTTCAGAAACAAAAAATGATTGCTAACTAAGAACATCATTGAACCTTTTATCTAGCCGACTCATCCTCATCCCCATGCCTTCGCCATCCTGCAGGAAATGCGTAAGCTTGTGCTCACGTAGGGCATTGCCTTTTCGGTAGAGTCCTGGAGTGTGTAGCAAACAACATGTCGAGTCATTGGTCGATTCGAGCGATGCGAAAAATATGATCATCCAGCATGCTCCACATGTCAAATATTAGTGTTAGGTACCCCGGATTGGTGAAAGGATGTTGGTCTTGCCAATTACCCTCAGCAGAGGCTAAGGGAAATGGCCCTGTTTCTCCTTCACCTGCATGTGCTTCACTATCTTGATGTACCTGCCGATTGATTAGCTAAGTCACCTCCTCCAGAGGTGCACCAATGGATGGTTCGTTTCTTCCTTTTGCGCAGGACAATGTCTCTTCCTCAACATAGCAGGTGGTGAATTCCTCTGCCGGGCGAGTTGCACTAGAGCCAAGCGGTTTTCCCGAAGGTGAAATCTTGTCAGCAGTGCCAAAATTAGTGGGAGGATTCCAATTATCCGAGACTGTGAAAAGAGGGATCTTTAGATAGCTTTGCATGGCCTCGTCCAAGATGATCTCTTCCACATATGCCATTGAAGGCGTTTGAGGTTTCCTGGAATTCATGTGTCTTCGCAAGGACACCAAGGCCAATGCTTGCTCGAATTTCTTCTGCCTCTACCTGCGTGATTCGACTGTGTACCAAGATGTGCCCCTGCATGAATTTCCTCGTGCTGTGGGCATAATGAAGAACCTGGGGATGTCCGAGGTTCCCTGCAGATGGATGGCCCTGCTCCAAAACTCCAGTGGATCTACGAAATTCAGCTCTGCATTTGGCTCTGCTGTATACGAATGCCTCTCAATGCTGTCGAGGCAGGTGATAAGGAGGAGGACGACAGCGATTGCCATGGCCATTAAGGTTGACCTCCTAGTCCTCTGGTGCATTGTATTGTTCACTTGCGCGAAGGGCCTCATCTCCTGGTTAATGTTGCGCAGGCTCATTCCCATTTATTACTGAGGGGATGGTCGCCGGTGGTTGTATTAATGGTGCAGCCCGGCGTTAACCCACGTGGCTCGTCTCTGCAACGTGGCACCCCATCCGAGGGCTGTAGATCACTGGTGGCTAAGGTTTGGCAATGAGCTGAGATGTCTGAGTCTTTCGATGTGTGGGCCTCCCAACAGAAGTGTTCGGTTCCCATTTCGACTCCTTCATTTGCCAGGCAAACTGCTACCCTGTTTACGTCTCATTTCACATGGGAGGGTGTGATGCTGAGATTGGTTCGAAGAAGGCTGCCAAAATCCTCTAGTAGCCCAGAGAGTCACCAGCTGGGTGAGATTTTTGAAGGATTGCCTCCATGGAGAATCTTGGTGATTAACTGAATAACAATTTGTGAGTCCCCCTCCAAGATAATCTTATGATGGTGTATGTCAATAGCTATTTGGAGACCCTGCAATAAGATTGTTAGCTCTGCCACATTATTGGTTGTTCCCCTAGGAATCCTGCAACGAGACATAGGATCTCGCCATTGGAGTTTCTGAGTGCTGCTCCATAGCCCGCTAGTCCCAGGTTTCCTTTGGAAGCCCCATCAAAGTTTATCTTTATGAAATTAGCTGGAGGGGGGGTCCAGATGATTGGACTAGTTTGTTGGTGCTTGTGCTTCTTTGCTGCTAGTTGATTGATTAGATTGGGCTGCCATCTTTGAAGAATACAATGTTCCTTTGGGTTGCAGTTTAGGTCCTCTATTTTCCAGGATTTACTTCTGATAGTTTCCTTGATTAGTGAGACTATTTTCTCCCAAGTTGTGTCTAGCGTGGAAGCTTTGGAGTGGAAGATTCATTTGTTCTGTTCTTTCCAGATTTGCCAGAGGATGAATCCTGGTAGGAGCTGCCAAATGTGATTCAGTGGGGGATTATTGTAGGTGATAGAGTCCCAATTCTCAATTGTGTCATTGATGTTGCTCCGGTGTTGGTTGGATCTGCACATTATTTGTGTTCCTTGGTCCCAAATCTGTTGGCTGAAGTGGCATCCATTGAAAAGATGTTCTTTGGTTTCCTCTTGTTGGCAGCAGAGGACACAAAAGGAGGGCCCAATGAAGCCTCTTTTTCTAAGTTTGTCCCAAGTTAGGGTTCGGTTATGTACCACAAGCCATAGGAAGGTGGAAACCTTGGGCCAAAGAGCAGGGTTCCATACTTTGTTCCATATGGTCTCCTTGTTTTGATCCTGGTGATTACCATGTAGGAAGTAAGCTTCCTTTATTGAGAAAGTGCCAGTTGTGGAGTACCCCCATCTGAGGATGTCCGGGCCTTCTCTATTGGGCATTTTCCGGTGGTTAGCATGGAATTTCCAGTTTCACAGATTGAAATTCTCTGGGACTCCTAGATCATGATTATAGTTTTTCCAATGGCGCCATTGATGTCGTTGTTCCTTGGGTTTCTAGAGGTCTTTCATCCTTAAGGAGGTATCCTGGTTGAGGGCTCATTTGAGAGTTTTTAACTCCTCCAGTTCATTCAGGGGTTTGAATTGCCACCACGAGTCTTTCCAGAACATGGTGCTTTCTCCATTTCGGACTTCCCAGAAAGCATGATTTTGAACCAGCTTACTATTTTGCCAGGTTGTGTTCCATATGTTGGAGCCCTGAAGTAGGTCATTGTTTCTAATGAGTTGATTATCTGGTGTGAGGGGGGTGTACTTCTGCTTCCACATTTGTGCCCAGACGGTTGTTGGGGCTTTTAACCATCTCCACCAGATTTTGGCTCCCATTACTTGATTGAGTTTCCCTGGATCACAAAGTGCCAATCCTCCTAGACTTTTTGGTGTACAGAGTCTATCCCAGCTTACTAGTGCCCATTTCTTGTTAGGTTGATGACCATGCCAGAGGAAGTTTCACTGGAGGTTCCTTATGGATTTGATGACCTATTTGGGAGCTGCTAGAGCGGTGAAGAGGTAAGTGGGTAGGGCTTGTAAGACGGATTTGAGGAGGACCAGCCTAGAAGCAATGTTAAGAGGTATGAAGGTCCAGTTGCTTAGTCTGTTAGAGATGGAAAGGATAAGGATATCCCAAGAAATGGATCTAGCTACTGCGCCCGTGAGAGGAATGCCTAAATAGTTGGATGGAAGGGAGCTCTTGGGTATTCCTAGGAGTCTGGAAATGTGGAGCTGTACAGAAGTTGGGGTGTTAAAAAAATAGAGTTTGGACTTGTCTAGGTTGATAGACATGCCTGAAGCTTCAGTGAAGTTAGAGAGGATAGAGTTGAGCTTGTTGGCCTCCTCGACTATTGGGGAGTTCAGTAGGAGGGTGTCATCAACAAATTGACTGTGAGAGGGCACTGGCTGGATGTTGTCCAGGGGCAGGCCTTTGAGAGAGCCATCTGTTACTACCGACTTGATGTAATGTCTCAGGCCTTCCACCATAAGTACAAACAAGAAGGGAGAAAGGGGGTCCCCTTGTCTGATACCTCTGGAAGGTGAAAAAGGCCAGGACGAGACCCCATTCACTAGTATGGAGAAGAAGGTCGAGGAGGTGAGATTTAGCATCCAGTTCACCTGATGCTGATCAAATCCAAAAGACTCTAAGACAGCCCGAAGGTACTACCAGTTGGCTTTGTGAAAAGATTTTGAAAGGTCAAGTTTGATTAAAATACCTATAGTCCTTGATGTCTTGAGGGAGTGGATGACCTCGTGAGCTAGGATGACGCTGTCCATGATTTGTCTTCCTTCTACGTACCTTGATTGTTCCTTAGAGATGACATGGATCAATATGGGTTTGGGTTGATTGTCCACCGCCTTCGTTATGATTTCATAGGTTACATTGCAGAGGGCGATGGGTCTACACTTTTTAGGGTTTGTGACCCGTTCTTCTTTCAGAATGAGGGTGAGAAAGGTGGCATTGAGAGACGATAGGACTAGGCCTGATGCTCTCGATTCCTCTACTACCTCCCAAACTTCTTCCCTGACTAGGTCCCAACAGTGGTGGAAAAAATCAGTGGTGAACCCATCCGGGCCGGGGTATTTTCCTGGGGGCATTGCTTTTATGGCTTGATCGAATTCCTCTTGGGTGATGGGTCATGTTGGGGCTGTGTTTTGTTCTGAAGTTACCAGAGAGGGTATGTGTCTGGTGACTCTTTGGATGGTTGTCGTTTTTTCCTCCCTGGTTTCCGTTAGAAGTTCCTGGTAGTAGTTGATCAACTCTGCCTCTATCTGAGAATGTTCTCTGATTGGATTTCCCTGGCTATCCTCTAAGTGGGTTATTCTGTTGATGTGGCGACGGTGCACCATAGCTCTATGGAAGAATTTTGTGTTCTTTTCCCCTTCTTTGAGCCATTGTACTCTGGATTTTTGTTTCCACAAGATTTCCTATTGCCTTCTTCTCTCTTCTAATTGCGCTTGGAGCTTCTCCTTCTCTTTCATTAGTTCAGTGGTCCAAGATCCTGAGATGGAATTTTTTTGTATCTCCACAAGCTTGTTCTCTATGTCCTGTATGCTTTGGAGTATGTTTCCAAAGGTGTTCTTATTCCAGTGTTTTAGCAGCTGCTTGAAGTTTTTGAGGCGTTGCTGGAATTTATACATGTTGGTGCCATGATCTATTTCCGCCTGTGCCCACCAGGATTTTGCTAACTGATGAAAATCCGGGTGTGAGAGCTAGAATTTTTCGAAACAGAAGGGTTTGTAGTTGGGTGTTTCTTCTGTGTCTAAATTAAAAGAAAGAGGCCAATGATCCGACCCGGATTTTGGGAGAATAAGGATTTCCATATAAGCGCCCTCCTCCATTAGTTCCTTAGTCACCAGGAAGCGGTCCAGATGACAAGTAATGTGTTGGTTGCCCAATCTACGATTGGACCAGGTGAAGATGCCATTGCTATTTTCTATGTCTACTAGATTTAGATGATCAATGAGGGTTTTGAACTTACCATTGTCTTTCTCGAGATTCTTGCTGCCTCCTGTCTTTTCCTCCAGCGACAGGATCATATTGAAGTCACCTCCTAAAATCCTATTTTGTGTTGTCACCAGAATCTTGATTAGTGTGAGTCGCTCTATGAGGTTATCTTTGTCTTGTTGGGTTTGGGGGTCGTAAACATTTTTGATGGCCCCTTCCTGATTCGAGCCTGTGACCTCGAAGTGGGCTGTAATTGTGCCTATAGTTGAGAAGGATTAGCTTATAGTGATGTTGAGTGGGTTCCAGAGGATAGCTAGACCTCCTAAGGCTCCTGTGGAGTCTATTAATATGGTGTTACATCCTCTCCAGATACGCTGGAAGATGGTTTCATCTTTTTCCCCTGCACATTTTGTTTCCTGTAACATTAGGATGTCTGGGTTTTCTTCTTTGATGTAGTCTCGGAGGATCCTTTGTTTGGATCTACCATTGAGTCCTCTAATATTCCAGGTAATGATCTTCATCATTAAGAGGGTGGTGTTAGGTGGAGGTATCCCTCCGAGAGCTTGTGGATTTTCCCTAAGTTTATCATGAGATTTCCTGCCTCCTTGATGAGTTGTTGCATTGTTTTCCACCCTCTTATTTTGTTCTCATGAAGTATTCTTTTCAAGCTTGAACCCGCATCTGTGGCTATGCCCAGGTGTGCTACGGATCCTACTGAGGAGTTAAGAAAGACTTTGTGTACCTTGTGTAGTTGTTCTTCAGGAAGGGTCTGCAGGTCCTTTTGATTTAGGGCCTCCTCGAGCTTTTCTAGATCTATGCTCGCTAGATCTCGGTCATCCAGCTACATTGGGGTGTCTCCATCCCCGTCTCCTCTTTCTTCTATGTAGATTTCACTACTCAGGTGAGGGGGAGGAGGGTTTTGGATGTCCCCCTGGGCCTATTGTGTTGGTTGTGGATCCTGATTATCTTCCTGATTCAGAGGTCCTTGCTTTCAGCCGTGTTTATACCCCATGAAGTATTTACACCCCAGAAGTATTTACACTCTTCCACGCGGGGGAGTGCAGAGGGGTCCATCCCCCCGGTTGGGGGGTCTAGGGGCAAGCGGGCCCCCAGCAGGGGTTCGGGGGCGAAGCCCCCGAAGAAAAAATTGCCTTGTAAAAGTATATTGTAATTTCATTGTAAATCTGGACCGTTCATTATAATGTTGCAGATCTAATGGTAGAGATTATGTCAGGGTTTTTTTCCCTAGAAGACAACCCTCTTTTATGAGGGAAATGTATTACGACTATGTATGATGGTGAATATTGTATTCTGAGAGAGGATACTGTGAGAGAAAGAAGAGGAAGTTACAACGGGTTTTGCTGTAGGCTGTATCCCTTCATTTGCTGGATAATAATAAAGGAAGGACCTGGCAATTTCTCTGGTGGACGTAGCCCACACTGGGTGAACCACGTAAATCTGTGTCTCTCTTGTATTGTGTGTCTTCTGTGTTTTGTTTCCGCATTTGTTTTATTTTATTGCTCCACGGTCCTGTTTTTCTAACATATTGCGATTCCTTGTGCGGATCTTGGATTTCCTCATCTTCTGGTAGCTGGTTCAGAATCTCATAGGATTTTTTGGTTGTGATATTTTGTCTGGGATATGGGACCTGCTTCCTTGGAGGGTTTTTCTTTTTGGCTGTGACTGTGGTGAAGCTATATTTCTGTATGGTATCATTTGCTTTGGTGGCTTGTTTGATCAGGGGGCATTCTCTGAAGAGGTGACCATGCTCATGACATCTCCTACAACGAAAAGGGATGTGTTCATAGTCCAGTGTTTGTTTCCAGTCCTCATCTTGGTATTCTAGAGTTACGGCTCCTGGTAGGGCCTTGGAAATGTTCATGTAGACACAAATCCTAGCATATGAAGTGTATTATCTCTGAATTGTGGCTTCTGATGCTTTGACATATTGGCCTAATGTGTTTCCTATGCCCGTGAGAATCTCTTCCAGCGAGAATTCTTGTGGTAAGGAATATAGGTGGATCCATACAGGAGCCATAGTGAAATCCTCCTTATCCGGGCTGAATCTTTCAGTCCAGAAGCACAAGAATAACCCTGTGGAGTTGTAGAAGTACGACCCGTTCTCAAATATCCTGTCTCTATCTTCTGGATTGTATAGGATGATTGTGAAGAAACCTTTGGAGCTAATTTGGACCTCATAGTCTCCTTTGGGGTTCCACTAGTGTTTTATCCATTTGTTTAGATCTCTTTCTGATGGCCAAAGGCCCAGGAACTTGCCAATGAGGGCGTGTTCCCTCATAAATTGGGTATGTTCCCCTACTCTGGTTGAGATTATCAGGTATCGCAACGTTTTGTCCATTTGTGGAATGCATTTTCCTGGCTCCCACCCTCGAGGTGCTTTTGGATGGGACGTGCTAGCTTCCGTCTCCATCTCCTTCCTGAGGCCTTGTTCTCTGGCTAGAAGTCGGTCGCGTATATACAAGGGCGAATTGAACGAGGGGTGTTTTGCTCTGGTGCCTGAGCGGTCATTGGCAGTAACATTTTTGTAGGAGGGGGGTTGGCCCCCCTCTTCTGTGCCCATTCTGGCGTGTCAGTAGAGGTCAGTTGACATCCGCTAGCTGCTAGTGGTTCACTGTGTTGGTGGTCTGCAACTAGCCTGCAACAATCTGCGCTGGGTTGAAGCTAGGGTTTCCTCAGTTGCCCTCTCGTTCCCATTCGATCAGAATTGCTTTTCTTTATTTTTACCTTTCCCATTCCAACAATTTTTCATGGTGCATCATTACCCAAATGAACCTGTCCAAAATCACCTTGAACATAATATAGAAAATGTTTCCTATGGGGTGTGGCATGAAATGAAGCCCCTAAATCTACTACCCAAGACTCATAAATATTATCTATAGAAAGAATCAAATCATCTTGTAACACATCACTTGTTACATTTACTTCCTAATTTTTCTCCTGTTGTCCATCTCTTTGTTTCTTTGGAGCTCTGCAATATTTCTTCAGATGTCCTTTCTTCCCACAATTCCATCACTCTATCTTTCCAAATATGGATTTGGATATTCCCTTCCTAGAATTCTCATGGTTCCCTGATCCCTTACCTCTATACTTTTGTCTTCCCCTATTCTCCATGTTTAACGCATTACCTAATGTCTCACCTATTCTTTTCCATCACATTTCCTCACTAAGGATAAGACCAACAACATCATCAAATTTTAAAGTGTTTTAACTAGAGACAGAGTTACTTACAGCCACAAACAAGCTGTTCCATTTTTTTGGCAATGAACACAAGAATAGAACAACCCTGACCTCATCATCAAATTCCACTTTTACATAACTTAGTTGATTAGTAACTATATTAAATTTATCTAAACGATCTACAACAAACCCACCTTTTGACATCTTCATATTAAATAATATCTTCATTAGAAATACCTTGTTGGATGCTGAGGGTTTTTCATACAGTTTAGTCAATGTGTCCATAAGCTCCTTCATTGTCTTTTATTTCTAAATATTGAAAGCCACCAATGCTTCCAAGCTCAACCATATCGTTCCTAGTGCCTTTCTGTCAAGAACCTCCCATTCTTTGTCCTTCATGGTTGTCGGATTATTTTCTATTCCACCCAATGGTAGGAACATATCCTTCTGATATAAATAATCTTCCATCTGCATCTTTCATAATTGGTAGTTTTGGCCATTAAATTTCTCGACCCTAAACTTTCCATCTTCTTCCATTTCTCCCACTTGAACTAGGAACCCTCTTTTCCTGTGAGTTACTTTTTGCTATGATACCAGTTGTTACAAAAATAGGATCACGGAGCAATAAAATAAAACAAATGCAGAAATAAAACATAGAATATACACAATACAATAGAGACACAGATATATGTGGTTTACCTAGTGTGGGCTACGTCCACTAGAGAAATTGTCAGTTCCTTCCTTTATTATTATCCAACAAATGAAGGGATACAACTTACAACACACATGTTGTAACTTCCTCTTATTTCTCTCATAGTATCCTCACTCAGAATACAATATTCACAATGATACATAGCCGCAATACATTTCCCTCATAAAAGAGGGTTTCCTTCTAGGGAAAAAAAAACCTAACATAACTTCTATCATCAAATCTGTGACCTTATAATGAACGGTCCAGATTTACTATGAAATTAAAATATACATTTACAAGGAAAGTTTTCCTTCAGGAGCTTCGCTCCATGAACCCCTGTCGGGGGCTTGCTTTCCCCCAAAACCCCCAGCAGGGGGGATAGCCCCCCTAGACCCTGCAGGGGGGGTAACTCCCCCCTGCACTCCCCGCGTGGAGGAGTGTACATTCTTTTGCGGTGTAAAGTCTTCATGGGGTATAAACATGGCTGAAAATAAAGACCTTTAAATTAGGAAGATAACCAGGCTCCACAACCAACAATACATGTAATCCATCGAGATGGATTCCCAAGGCCTCTCGACAGTAGGAATATGGGTTTATAAGCATTGGTTCTTGATGGTTGGCTTGGAAATGGCATAGAAAGTACAAGATATGATATACGTTTTAACGTCTTGTCGAAGTTTTTTCCAATATTTTTTTTTTGTAGAATGACCACAGTTTTCTCCATGCCAAAATGTCCTTCCATCCGACTATAGTGAGCCTCCAAAATAATATTTTCACACTCACTTGTAGGAATACAGAGATATCCTAGATGGCATAACAATGAATCTTGAATGTGAAAATTTCTAACATTTGTGTCTTTACCCAAGAGTTGATAGGTGGTGGTGAAGTGAGGATCTCCTTGATAAAGTTGGGGCCACTTTGATGCCTCATTCCCAGAAGAATGGTGCACGATGGTGAGTGTATCCATGGGAGGTCGACTGAGGTAGTCAATGACACAATTTTCACTCCCTATCTTATAGTTGATGTTGATATGAAACTGTTTCGGGTATGTGGACCACTTTTTATGGTGGTTGTTCTACAACTTCCCTTATGTCTGTGTGAACTGTAGAGGCTTGTGATTAGTGTGGATGATTGTCTCCTTTCCCAAAATGTAATGTTTCCATTGAAGGAAGGCTTCCATAATGGAATACATTTCCTAATTATCATAGGTGGAGTACTTCTCGACAATATCTAATACTATCTCACTATGGTATCCGACTAGATGACCATGTTGTGTGAGAACTGTGCCTACAACATAGTTGGATGCATTAGTCTCAATTTTGAGTGGTTGTTGTAGATTAGGTAAGGAGGGTACTAGAGCTGAGCACAAGTGATGCTTCAAATCATAAAATGCTTTTTTTTGTGCCTTTTCCCATGTGAAATTTTCCCTACCACCTCCCTTGGTCACTTGGTTGAGGGGCCATGCAATATGGGAGAATCCAAACATGAATCATTGGTAGACGTTGGAAAGTCCTAAGAAGATATGAAGCTTGGTTAGTGTGGTCAAGGCTATCCAATCATGGATGAATTGGATCTTATATGGATCCACATGTACCCCATGCTCATCGACAATGTATCCCAAGTATTGTACCATGTTCATGCCAAAGGAGCATTTTTCCAAGTTCGCATATGGCTTGTGTTGCCGCAAAGTGATCAAAACCTGTTGAATATGTTGCATGTGCTCTTCCCAAGTTCTGTTGAAGATGAGGATGTCATCTAGATATACCACCACAAAAGATTTGATGAAGGGTATTAATACATCATCCATCAACTCCATGAAAGTGGTTGGTGTATTTTTTAAGCCAAATGGCATGACCAACCATTCAAAGAGACCTTATTTATATTTGAAAGTTGTCTTCCATACATCAATCAGTTTGATGGGAACCTGGTGGTAACCAAAATTTAGGTCAATCTTGCCAAAAAAAAATTCTCATTGAGTTGGTCAAGAATGTCATCAATTTGGGAAATTAGATACTGATTCCTGACTATGATTTTGTTTAGTGATTTGTAATCAATGTAGAGCTTCCATATCACGTCTTTATTCTACACCAGTACAATCAGGCTTCCATAAGGGGAGTAGTTAGGTTTGATGTGCCCCTTTTTAAGCATCTCTTGGATCTGGCGCTTGATTTTATCATTTTCCATTAATTAATGATGATATACTGGTCCATTAGGCATAAGTTCATTGGGGATCAGATCAATTGGATGCTTAAATTGGTAATGCCTCAACACCTCAATGGGTGAGGAGAATATGTCTCTGTACTCTTCCACGATCCTGTCCACTTTCTTCTGCTACAAAGAGAATCTCTGTGTATAGTCCATGGATGTGGCGACAACCTTTTCCTTACTGTGAGAATGGATAAAAAAGAAGACAAACTTCCCGGTCTATGAAATGACCTTGCTTCATTGCTTTGCAGAGATTAAAGAAGTAGCGGTAGATGGTGCTATCTCTAGTATCGTGTACAATTTTCTACCCAAAGTAATAATAACACTACAGGGTCTAGATACATACACAACATGTTTCCTCCACAAATACATTTTTCCTAAAATAATATCACAAACTTCAAGGGGAGAAATATCACACAATACCTCGTCTTTTAAGGGATTGATGTCGTAGGGCAGACAACACTGTTTGCTAACACGAAGATCTCTTCCTTGGCGAAGACAATTGATGGTGTATGGATATGGATGTGATGTCATTGGCAGGTCTAGATACTTGACAACCTCTACTGAGATCAGGTTCTTCTGACTTCTGCTATCAACAATGAAATGAAGCGAAGCTCCCTTCACCTACATCTATGAGTGAAATAGGTGTTCCCCTTCCTCTGGTTATTTTGGTTTTCTTGGTTAGACTTTGGTGGTAGAGATAGTGGAACTGGGTTCGACATCGATAATCCACATCCCTCCTTTTGGGTTTTATTCAAAGTCTCTTCCTTTGACTTGGAAGATTTCAGCTTGACTACCAGTGACTGCTTGGAGCGACATTCTTTGATGTTTTTCCAAGGTATTTTATGGCATTCACACCACTTTCCCGTATCCTTCTTTGACTTCTCATTACCCTTCTTGTGTTTCAAATTGGATTGGTTTTCTTAAGAGTGGCCATATTTTCTATGTCCCTTTTTTTGTGGGTTGGGGCCTCATTTTCCCTTCTTCGACTATGAGAAGTTTGAAGATCCAAACTCTCACCTCTTTTCCTTAAATTTCTACTCAATCTTGATAGCATATCTATAAGCCTCACCTAATGATGTGATGTCTAGAAAATCCATTTCTATTTGAATGTATCTATGTAAACAATCATGGTATTTGAGCACCAGATGTCGTTAAGAGTCTTTGATAACCAATTTGGTACACAAGGTATGGAAAATATTGGTGAAATCTGCTATTGTCTGGTCCCTTTCGTGATGCGGCACAGTCCATCTTGTGCATAGGTCCTTGTAGCTTCCAACATGGTAGTGTTGTTCTTTAATGGAATCCCTGAAGGAATACCATGTAGGGGCGACCGCAAATATTGTAGATTCCTCTATGGCCATTTTCTCAGAGTTAGTATCCCACCAGTCCTTAACATGGGGGACAACCTTGAGGAGTGAAAAGGTAATATTTTCCCTGTCAAAAAAATTGTGGACAGAAAAATAGCCTTCGAGGAGATTCAAACATTTATCTACAACATCTACATCTATCTATCCTTCAAATAATGGAAAATCAAAATTTACTTGTACCTTGAAGGGGGTTGCATGGATGCTTGATGAAGATGTGTCTCCTATGGGTAGTCATTGAAGTATCTGTGTAAATTTGTCCATCATTTCATTCCTTTTTCACGCAAGGGCTTCCTCGAGAAACACTTTAAAAGGATATCCTACTTCATCATATTTCTTCTCATCCCCCATGGGTTGTTTTCAGGCTCAGCATGGACGATCTTAGAAAGGATTGACTGGTTCAAGTCCCAAGTTCTTGTACCCATATCTTGTCGGGGACATACACGAAAAAAATAAAATAAAGAGCATATCGCTTTGATACCATTGATCTGTATTTATGAGCGAAACAAAATGAATAACAGACTGAATACAATAACACAGAGATACATAGAAAAACAATAGATATCCATTGAATAATAACTTTTATTGAATAAATAAAATAGGTTGAAACTGTAAAATTGGAGAACTGATAACAACTTGCTAGAATGGTGGTAAATAACTCTGAGAAGATATGTACTTTCTATGAGCATCTGTCTGAGAAGAATGATTACAATGAGGCTCCAGAGACCTTTTTAACATTACTCTTGAATGCCAAAATCCTAAATATCCAAAAACCTAACCCTAGGAGGTGAAACGCCAAAATTTATGTAGGCCCTATGGGTAACTTGGTACCTCGACCTCCCAGGGTTGTAATGTTTTCATATGACCTTGATTTTAGGCATGTGATAGCCCGTTGGAAAGGCCTTTTCAAGAACTACACATTATGCCATCAAACTATGCCATTGTCTATAGTTTGACTATGGCAAGCCAAATAACCACTGCTTAGGGCCCCAAAACGACCCTAGAAGTACATGAAAACTTCCAAAATAAGCCAGTTGGATTAGGTAGGGTGGCCACCAATATCCACCTGGAAGTTGTGTAGGGATTCAAATAGCCCTGGAAGTGTAGAACCCACAATTACAAATAATTACAAAAGAACGAGTTGAACTAAAAAATATCAAGAGCCAATTGGAATAGGTGGGTGGACACCAATATCCACCAGGATCAGTCCTCCCCCCTTAGGAAGCAATAGTCTCCATTGCGTTGAGCACCCCCATCAGGTGAGGATTTTTTTGTTGAATTTGGCTTTGGGTGAGCCACTTGCCTCGGTGCAGGAGCTACTCTTCCCTGAAAACCTGATGAAGTTGGATCCTCTGTTGGCGAGTTCCCTTGACCTGTGTGTCCACTATCTGATCAATGGATTCTTGTTCCATGTAGTCAGGGTTGATCTCTGTTGGTTTCAACTATTCTTCAATCTCCAAGGTGTCCAATAATGGTGGAAAATATGGTCGGAGGAGGTCCACATTGAACAATGGGTGTAATCCAAGGAAGGGGGGAGTGTTGAACTCAAAAGCGTTGTCACCCATAGCCTTGGTGATGGTGTAAGGCCCATAACGAAGTGGATAGAGCTTATGATGGGGCCCTTTAAGGCATTATTTATGCAAATGTAACCATACCTTGTCTCCCACCCGAAACTTGTGCGATACTCAGTGTTGATCATGGCACTAATTTTAGTTAGCATTGGCTTTCTGCAAAATATCATGGACCTATTGGCGGATGTGATGAATCCTCTTAATGAATATGGTGGCTTTGTCAGCCTCAGACTAAACATGGGAAGAATCTGTCTGTGTGGTTGCAAGAGGTAGTGCAACATCAATGGGAACAAAGGGTTGGAATCCTAGCCCCACTTGAAGGGGGCTATGGCTAGTGGAGATATAGAGAGCCCTGTTGTAGTTGTGTTGAACATAGGAAAGAATCTCATCCCTTGTACGTGGATGCTTAGAGTTATACATGCATAGGATGTGAACAATCATCCGATTGACAACCTATGTTTGGCCATCGGTTTGAGGGTGGAAAGCAATGGATTTAGTGATCTTGGTGTCCAATAGTGAATAGATACTTGACAAAAATTAGTCGAGGAACCTATTGTCTCAATCGAAGATGATGGTCTATGGAATCCAAAAATGGACCCACTCTCATTTGAAGAGGTGTTCGGCAGTATATGTCATTTTGATGCTCTTCTTATAGGCTATGAAAATGGCTTTCTTCAAAAACTGATCAACCACCACAAATACACAATCATTTCCTTGCTTGGTGGATGAAAGGCCATACATGTAATCAATCCATATGGATTCCCAAGGCCTCTCAAGAGTAGGAAGAGGGGTGTATAATCCTTTATTCTTGATGGTTGGCTTGGAAATGGAACAGGTAGTGCAAGATCTCATATACTTGTTGACGTCCTGTCGAAGTTTTGGCCAATCAAATGTTTATGTAGAACGACCATAGTTTTCTCCATGCCAAAATGTCCCACCATCCGACTATAGTGAGCCTCCAAAATCACCTTTTCATGCTTTCTTGTAAGAACATAGAGATGGACCAGATGGCATAACAACCCATCCTGAATGTAAAAATCGGTGACATTTGTGCCTGTACCCAAGAGCTGATAGGTGGTGGCGAAGTCAAGACCTCACTGATAAAGTTGGGGCCACTCCATTTCCTCATGACCATAGGAATGGATCATGATGGTGAGTGTAGCCATGGGAGGTTGACTAAGGCAATCAATGACACAATTTTTTCTCCCTGTCTTATACCTGATGTTGAGATAGAACTGTTGCAAGTATGTGGACCACTTTTAATGGAGGTCATTATGCAACTTCCCTTGTGTCTATATGAACTGCAGAGGCTTATGATTAGTGTGGATGATTGTATCTTGTCGTAGAATGTAATGTTTCCATTGACGACATGCTTTCACAAAGGAATACATTTCCTTGTCATAGGTGGGGTACTTCCAGACATTATCTGAGAGTCTCTCAATATGGTATGCAACTGGATGATTGTGTTGAGTGATAATTGTGCCTAAAACATATTCAGATGCATTAGTCTCAATATCAAATGGTTTTTGCAGATCATGTAAGGATAGTACTGTAGCTAAGTGTAAGAGATGCTTCAGATCATCAAATGCTCATTTTTGTGCCTCCCCCCATGCAAAAGTTTCCCTGCCACCTCCCTTGGTCACTTGGCTAAGGGCCCATGCAATATGGGATAATCCCAACATGAACTGTTGGTAGAAGTTGGCAAGTCCCAAGAAGCTTTGAATCTCGATTAGTGTGGTCGGGGCTAGCCAATCACAGATGACTTGGATATTAGTTGTATCCACATGTACCCAATTCTCATCAATAATGTATCCCAAGTATTGTATCATGTTCATGCCAAAGGAGCATTTTTCCAAGTTGGCATATAGCTTGTGCTTCCACAGAGTGCTCAAAACATGTTGAATATGTTGCATGTACTCCTCCCAAGTTCTGATGAAAATGAAGATTTCATCTAGATATACCACCACAAAAGAGTTGTTGAAGGGTCTCAATACATCATCCATCAACCTCGTGAAAGTGGTTGGTGCATTTGTTAAGCCAAAGGGTATGACCAACAATTCAAAGAGACCTTCTTTAGATTTGAAAATTGTATTCCATACATCATTTAGTTTGATGGGAACCTGGTGGTAACCAAACTTTAGGTGAATCTTGCTGAAGAAATTTTCCCCCTTGAGTTGGTCAAGAAGGTCATCAATTCGAGGAATTGGATACCGATTCCTGACTATGATTTTGTTTAATTCTCTGTAATCAATGTAGAGTTGCCATGTCTCATCTTTCTTTTGCACCAATACAATCAGGCTTTCACAAGGGGAGGAGCTGGGTTTGATTTTCCCCTTTTGAAGAAACTCTTGGATATGATTCTTTATTTCGTCATTTTCCATTAGTGAGAGACGATAGAATGGTCCATTAAGGAGAGGTGCACTAAGGTTTAGATTAATTGGATGCTTTACTTGGCAATGCATCGATACCTTGGTGACAGGGATAATTTTAAGGATGGAAATTTATATTAAAATGTAGAAACATGGGGTAATCTTGCGAGTCCTTAATATGCAAAATTTAAAATTTTTGGCAATATTTTTTTAAATATATTCAAAGTTATAATAATTTTATATAGTTTCTATAAAAAATTAGCGATTTTTAAGATAAAATAATTGTATTCTATGGAATCTGGGTGAATCATTTTTATAAAAAAAGGAAATCGATGAATATTTTTTTGGGAAAAACCATGGAAAATTATCCCACTGGTGAAATTTAGCCCCTAAAATCATCTATGCTTGGTGGGTGAGGAGAATATGTCTCTGTACTCTTCCATGATCTCGTCCACTTACTTCTACTAAAAGTAGAGGCTGTGTAGAGGCCATGGATGTGGCGGCAACCTTCTACTTACTGTGAGCACGGAACACAAACAAGACGAATGTCCTAGTCTGTGAAATGACCTTAATGCATTGCTTATAAGAGATTAAATAAATAGAGGTAGGTGGCGCTACCTCTAGTATCCTATACAATTGTCTACACAAAGTAATAATAACACTGCGGGGTCTAGACTCATACACAACATGTTTCTT